>JARGSG010000067.1:0-37324 GCA_030374805.1 Gracilaria gracilis
AGAAGTTCATACACTGTGACGAAGTTATCCTTGATGGCGTGTTCATCTATCTCGCCAAAGTAGTCCACAAAAAAAGTCTCCGCACGAGATGTGAGAAAAACTGTGACATGAACATGGGGTTGGTATCAGTTAATGTTGTTGCAACGAGAGTTTAGCCATTCATATGCAGGTTGATCTGTGCACCTTTTGCTGTCGACAAGAGCGGCAGGGTTGCTGATAGATCGGGTTCGTGGCAATTTGCCTCGGTAATGCTTCTCGATCAAAACCTCGGAAGCCGGGTTCAAGATAAGAATGCTGCGGATCATTGGGGATGTGGGGCGTGTGTATGTGACCAAGGAGGGCACAAGCCTTTGGTGATGAAGCGAGGCGAAGAGCTGCGAGATCACAGGCGTCCGGGACGCGAATAGGCTCTCATTTTGAAAAGCTTTCTCACGCAAGACGATGCTTGTAGGATCGCCCTATCCTATCGCCCTTCACCCGGTAAGACCAAGAAGGCGCCGAGCGAACGAGGGTGAAGCAGTTCTGGGGCGGGCAGGCTGCATCCATCATCCGTGCATTTATGATGTAAATCAACACAAAAATGCTCAGCTCAAAATCTTCGCTCGTGGGCTCTCGCAAGATTCGCCAGCATCTGTCTCGCGACCATCGAGACCATTTTTGACTAGCACTCCTTTCGACCGCAGTCACTCAACGGTGTATGTCACTGCGTTAAAACAGCCGCTCCATGTCTCATTCTTCCCATGCAACACCGCCTCGGTCGCCGCCTGACTCGGCGGGCGGTCAGCAAAGATTCTCCTTCCCCTTCGCAACCTGCCGAAGTTTCGGCTCAACTTGCGTCTCATACATCCCCACACTATCCTCTGGACAACAAAATAGGCGCCCTGCATTCTCACACCTTGCTCACTCGAACAATACCTTCAAATCGATCCTTCCGTGTTCGGCTCGTACGAATTCGTTGACGGTATTCTCGTCGCGCTACCGATGGCGGATGACGAGCACGAAAACATAAGCAGGTATTTGCAAAATACCGCAACTGCGCGATATATCAAAGGTGAAATATCACATCCACCAGTTGCACAAGCAGCCACCGCTATTCCATCTGCATCTCCGTCATCGTCGGCATCCTCTCGTACTAATCGCGTCCGCAGACCCCGATCTTAGTACAGGTCCTTCCCTGACACAAGAACAACGACTCGAGCTGTCTCCCAACTCACAGAAAATCACTCATCCTCTCAACACGGCTCCTGAATGTGCATTGGAGATCACCAGTACGAATGAAACCACTGACACAGTCACCAAAGTTGGAGAATATGAAAAGGCAGGCATAAAAGAGTACTTCATTGTTCATAGAGATGTCAAACGTAGGGACAAAAAAAATCGGGATACAAGAGTTGAACGTTACAGGAAGAACCCAGAAACTGGCAAAATTCGGTCCCCCGTCCATTCAGCGTGGGGATGAAACTTCCGATCCTGGCCCGTTTGGCTCTCACAAGCCAAGCACTCTGTTCAACCGTCCAAAGGCGTCAGAACCACTGGATGAAATTTCTCAATCTCTCCGTTTGAAAGACGAATCTCTGCGTTCGAAAGACGAATCTCTGCGTTCGAAAGACGAATCTCTGCGTTCGAAAGACGAATCTCTCTGTTTGAAAGACGAATCTCTGCGTTCGAAAGACGAATCTCTCCGTTTGAAAGACGAATCTCTGCGTTCGAAAGACGAAGAGATAGAGTTGCTGAAGGCAAAGGTGGCGGAGGTTTGCTCCAAAATAGACAGGGAGAAGTCAAGGAAAACGCCATTATAAAAAAGAATTGAAGAAGAAGGACCCAAACGCAACCGTCAGCAGCTCTAGTGGAAGTTCGAAAGGGGAGTAACACCAACAGTCCAGAGAAAAGGGACCCAAACGCAGCCGTCAGCCGCTCTGGTAGTAGTTCGAGAGAGAGTAGCGCCAACAGTCCCGAGAAAAGGGACCCAAACGCAGCCGTCAACCGCTCTAGTACAAGTTCGAGGGGAAGCAGCACCAACAGTCCCGAGAAGAAGAAGCCGAGGCGTCGTAACTAATACTAAAATCGGTTTGCTTTGCATTGCAACCTCCAGCAAGCGCTCTTTCCACCTTTACCTCTTGCTCGAAACGCCAGAATAGCGAACGATATTTGTCGCCATGACTAGTGATATATTCCGGCCGCTCATCGTTCAGTAACTCTGACCTCGTCATGCCACCCACCAAATCCTTGAGCTCCTTACCTTGCACCTCACGTTCTTCGTATGCAGCGGAATAGAACGCGACTCGGACCCTTCAGTGTGGGATCTTATTCGTGGACATGGTGACGATACCGACAATCGTTTCGACACTGATCCATGGGATTTCGACGTCTTTCGCTCTTTGGTCGAACTTGTGCCTCCCGTCAAATCCTTTCTTGACACACAAACCATCACCGCCTTCTTACCAACTGATTTAGGATGCGCACAGACGGCCAATGATGTAATTGCACTAGCAGATGATCCTGCGTTCGTGATAAGCGACGTCAATACCGGACAACATGCGTTTTACTCATTGCACACGAATTGGCTTGAGCGCTTTGAAAATCAGACTCAAGCGCTTAAGCTTTGGTTGAAGTATCACATTGTACCCGGAGCCTATTCATTTCGATCAATCCTTCGAAGAAATTAAGCAAATGGCAGAGCTTGTACTTACCGACATGAATGGACAAAAACGCGCTCTGAATCGATACGGGATTCAGTAGTGAAGTTTTCAACATACCCATACAAAGTAGGGAATGATACTGAAAAAGAGAAGCGATGAGTACAACCGTGCGTTCTCGGTGAAATCAATCCACACATGGGAGCATGACACAAGAACGGAATCGACTGCTTAAGCCAATACTGACTGGAACTTCTTTCGCTACAAATAAACCTTGAGAGACTTGACCCCTCTCTTCTTCCGCATGGCCGCCTTCACCTCGGAAGCCACGTCACTGAGAAGCCCAGTCTTCAAGTTGGATTCCGTAGGTGCACCGCGGCTTAGATTGATCAGCCGTAGTCGCTCGCAGTGAACAGGAAATCGCTCTGAGCACACATTTGGCATCATCATCAGAATACCTCAGTTCAACCTCTTGACTCTTATCAGATGACCTTGGGTATGAAGAGGTTAGAGGTAGCTGCAAGTAGTCCAAAGAGCGCCCAAATCTCTTGAGCACCTCCACATATACATCTACCGTGACATAGATTCTGGTAAAAGACAACCGAGATAATGCTGCTTCCGACTTCAGCAAGTCCGTCATGATTTTCTTTGAGACCATCACTTCCGTTTGGGTGAAAGATGGTAGAAAAGCGCAGTGATCTGGCACAAGTTCCCAAACATCGATCTCTTTTAAGCTGCTTTAGACCGCTCACAAGCGACCCTAGCATAAGAACATTGGCTAGTTCGTACCTTGCCTCAAACACTTGAATATTGACGCAATTCCGTATAATGTACGAAATATCGCTGTCCTTCAAGGAATATACAGCATCATCATTAGCTGGTGGGAAAACATTCTCTCCAACTTGAAGACTGCTGATCTTATATAGCACGGGTGACATTCTAGAACCTCTTTGCTCTACCGGAATGCCAAGGGCATTGCACGTGATGCAGATTGCTTCAAGATCTGGGAAAAGAGCAGTTTCATCTAAAGCTTCCATGGCTAGAAAAGACATCTCATGTATCCGGAACTCAATATGACTTATTCCACGCGCTTCGACATAATGCAGAGGAGAGAAACACATGCCGGTGAACTGAACTACACTGCCCGAAACTCCGATGTGTTCTACTTGTCCAAACCGCAGGTGCTGTCTATCGCCAGCAATTAAAGTTTTCAGAGATATCCGTTTGTAGTGATGCTCAGAGAGTAAACGCAATAGAAACATGTTGGGGTCACCACTGGTTGGTGAATTATCCTTGTTCGTGGCTACTCGCATATGTTTCAAGTTCTTCAATGAGTCCAGAGCGTCCAGAATGGCGTTATGTGCGGCATCCTCGGAGCCAAACAACCATATTTCAGTGAGCGTGTCTCCAAAGCCCTCCAACAACTTCTTCAATACGATGTAAACCTGTTCTTTCGGAAAACGACGAAAGGATCCAAGTGCCAACCATTTCAGGGGTACCTTTGTAAGTAAGCGGGCCTCAGCGACCAGTCAGGCAGATAGTGGTCGTTCGATTTTGACCGACAATTTCCCCGAGCTGAAGATCTGGGCTATTTCCAACTCCAGGTAGATGCCATGCGGTATAACGACAACATTGGAGGCTGTGGCATTTCCTCATCACGGCCGGACGAAGAAGATGTAAATGAACAGGATTTGTGTTTGTGATAACATGCAATGCGGCTGCAGTGGCTGCAAAGAGAGCTTCATCTGAAGGATGAGCAGAGTTTCTTGTTTGAAAGAACTCAATGTCTAGCCTGTCCAGTTTGGCGTCCTTGAGCGTCGTGAGCACTGACCAACAGGCTGCGGGGGACACGCATGAGAAGGAAAGGACATTCTTTGCTAAGAGGAAAGTCCAGTCGTAGCTAGCTAGGCTGGGATACCTATAGAGAGAGAGAAGTCTTGTGGATTACTTCCTTTGGGTGCAGCCGTCCCCGTATGCGCACCTGGATCGTCGCGATGTGGATTGATAAGGTATAGGAGAAAGTGGGAGATATGGGGAGATTTGTAGGCGGTTATTTTGTGTCTCTTCGGGCTGTATTTATTGTGCGATGGGGCGAGTTGCGACTGTTGTTGACTGCCAGAGTTTCAGAAGGTCGTTGATTACCGTCGTGCTCTCATCCGGTAGTGAACGTCTCCTGCACCCCTCGACGTGGACGCTTTTCTGCGACACTGACGACCCCGCCAGGGCCGCCAGTGCCCGCCTACCGCGGGAGTTAAAGAGTAGTCACTCCAAGCAGTAAAACACCGCCTTTTTGCTTGCGTCTCTGCACGCGAGGGGCTTGTGCTGCTTCAATGCTCTCCCCTCTGCTCTTCTAGTAGTCTTGCCCCTTGGGCAAGACTGGAAAGAATCAAGAGTAGCGAAAGCCCCTTTCTTCAAGGCAGGCGCTTTAATTGAACGCACGTACCATGGAGCTTTGGAGCATGGAGCGAGGCACACGAAAAGAAAGTCTTGGTCTGTAGTGGCGTCTTGGTCCGTCGAAGTCGGTCGAACTCGTAACTCGAGGCATGGATGGCGCCCGACCAGTCCATTAACGTCCTGTACGTCTTCGGTGTGCACATTCTCAGTAGGCTCGGCGGGTGTAGATGGTCTTTCTGCTATTTGCTTTCATTTCCGCCGGAAGGCGGGAGTGCATGTTTTGAAGAGGCAGGTGTATTTGACTCGCACTCCAGAACTGACTTGAGGTTGCTTGTTGATGATTACAGAGTAGGCCTTGAGACGGTCGCTGATGGCATTGTGCACATCCTTCCGTTTGCCATTCTTCGACAGGCGTTTTCTGCTCAGAGCAGTTCCCAATGAAAAGCTGAACAGGTGCGTCAAAAAGCTGGCAGTAACCCTCTTCGTAATGAATACGGTTATAGCGAAAAGGAACGATGAGACAGGTGAGGTCTTGCGCAGGACCCCGTTGGTCTGTCGTGAGAGGGCTGATCTCGAATGATGTGGGCGCACAACATGACCATCATGGTGCACCATGATGATGGTGAAGGATATCTTCGACCAACAAGCGTGATTCACATGACGTGAACGCACGCTGTCCAATCACGAGCCAGTACTTGGAGCTGCCACATCACTACTGTAACTTTATATTATTATTACAATTGAAAAGGCGAAAATACACGACGTAGATATTCATGCCGTGTCATAAATTGACGACCTCTCAACGTCTCGGCGACACCCCGCGCCGGAGTTCGGACGGTGTTCGTCGGCCGCCGCGGGCGTTCCCAATCTATTGCATCCGGCTGCCATCGGAGTCACACCCGCCTCTGGCGACACTTTCCGTTCAGGGGACCACTACCATCTCAACCCTCGCTCTGCGTTGCCCTGACTTTCACGACGTTGCTTATCCGTCGGGCGCTGCGCCACTTCAACAGCATCATGGGCTCCAAACGTAAATACGAGGAGATCAAGCCACAGCAACTCTGTACAACTGATTATTTTGCACAAAGAGAGGATGAAACACAAGTGAGTGACGCTGATCTTTCGAAACAACGCAAAGTTTGTGGACCATTTTTCTTATCACTCGAAGGATCGGTAGAGCACTGCGTAGGCGTGTTCAATGCTTGTGGAATGATGCCACAAGACCACATCGTAGTAAGCTGTTCCAAGTGCCAAAAAACGCCCCTCTGGAGCTGCAAAAGGTACTGCCATTTGTTACGTCGATGCAAACACCTTGTACATATGCGTTGGTTGCGTAGTTTGCCACACAACCGTACCCAGCTACCATGCACTCGGTCGTTGGAGCGGCGATTCCCGCGTAGACCAACAGCCGCCTGCACAGCTGGAGCACCCACAACAGACAAACTTCCCGGTTCAAACGGAACATGCTTCGTATGCTAGCAGTACCTTGGTGAGTGACCGAGAACTCTATCGCACAAAGAGGAGCTCGCGCACGAATACCACTAGGCCAAACGCCTACTTCCATAGATAAACAACGAATGCGGCTCATAGCAACTCCGGGAACAATGGTAAACGACGCGTGAGTGGCAGGGCTCTCTCTGTGGAACAAGGTCATCAGGCACAGCAGCCTTCCAAACAATGAGCTATTCTTCGTGAGTAGTCTGCAGTATCTCTCTTAGCGCAGAGAGGTGTGGGTTTCTTCCATTTTGCACGCCGCTCGAATAACAGGGCACACGCAAGTTTCTGCTCAAAGCGCGCGTGGAGGCCAACTTGAGATGAAACCTTCTTGTGGATGAGACTGCCAATAAAAGAGGGCTTGACCTCTTCTTTGCTATGTAGAGCAAGGTCACTTCTCTCGTGTTTCTCGCTGCAACGCATCACGATGGGCCTTCTAAGAAAACAACCTTCTAACAAAGTTGCGGCATGAACAGAAGGGGGAAATGCGGCTGGTGCTCACCCGAGGTCCCAAGCACCGCATCTATCGACGAGCTACATCGCACGCATGTAAACGCATGTAAACGCGAAGACAACAAACCTCAGTTGCGTTCTAAGCTCACCTAGAGTTAATGGGGCAGCTTCCAATCGCATGACGTGCGTTGAGTTGAGTTATTCATGGTCGTTGGACAGTCAGTCACCAGGTAGAAATATAAACACAGATTAGCCGAACCTTGTCTAACTGAGCTCCACTTTTCACCGTAAGCTTGTACCACAAATGACACAATCATCACGAAAAGTCAAACACTGTGCATAGTCTTATTGCAACTGATCGCACACCAGGCTCGGATTCTTCGCTCCGACACTTCCTGATCGCAGTCAATGTGTCTTCTCCAATCATATCTGTCATTGCCGTAGAATCTGTGATAACTTTCGACAGGTGATCAAGAATTGTTAATCCACTTTTTCGTAGCATATTATACTTGGGTTCGTGAACGCCGTCTTTGCTGAGGTTTACTAATCGTTTAGTCAAAACCTCACCTCGTTCCACGAAGTCTCCAAATTGTAGTTCACATGTTGAGAAGCGTTCGGACAACCTCTCAGCGCCTTGCAGTACAACTAGTCGAACGTCCCAATCGTTCTGCATCAGTTCTTCAAAAACACACAGCAAATCTTGTACGTGTTCTACTTGCTTCTCAATACCGGCCTTCCCATTGATTGAAGATTGCAGACACTGAATCGCTGCTTTGCAGAGCAGCTTTTGCGCCTTTCGCGCCTTGGTGCGAGCATCAACAGCATCTGCATCCGACCCAGTTTCCCATACCATACGCGATACATTCGGCACGTTGGCATTCACATCGGACGAGTTTGGTGAGACCAGCTCCGACAAATGGCCTTTGACTTCCTCGTATATGCAAACCGTTTTCCGAGTGTTAACCAGCACTTTCCTCGCTGCATCAATTGCTTCAATTCGATACTCCTTCTTCCCTCGGTGGGATTCAGACAGCAGAGCCTGCACGACCGTTTTGCCCCCTCCGCATGCCCTCCCACAAAGATGGACTCGAGCAAGAATCCGCCAGAGACCCAATAGCCTCAACGACAACATGTTGCCCTTCCCATATATGACCCGGAAGCACAGTTAATAACGCCTTGGCACTTCGAGACATGAACTGAACATCTACTGTGTCATTCGACGCTTTGGGCAGGTCCCCTAGCGTGGCTGCAGCGCTTCTCTTTACGCGGTACTGGACAGAAGTAGATAGACGTTGCTCACATATTTCAACAATCTCCTTTGCGTACAGGCGAAGCCCGGCTTGAGTACTCGGCGCACCTTCATCCCAGACATGTTTCCAGTTCTTGCTGGCATCTCCCGCGTCATCGTCTGTCTCACGACGTCCCATGTATGCCAAAAGGCAGTATTGAGCTCGCGTGCTGCTGAGCAGTATCGGGAGCCATTCGCCACAACCCAGCAGCCAGCGATGAGGCAAGCGCACGATCCCGAGAATCCTCCGATGTGGCCTTCTTGCTGATTTGTTGGCAATACTTTCCAACTTCGTCGACGCGGCACAACTTTGATGCTCTACCAGCTGCGTTGCACCATGCCTTTCGAAGCATAGCATTGCGTTCCATACCTGCAGCGCTTGCCGCTGGAAACATAAGCTTTGCAGCGTAAGGTTCCATGACCACCGCTCTGGATTGCAGAACGCTCGCCATCAGCCTCGCTGTCGCTGCGCGTGTCGGAATTCCAACTCCTATGCGAGCTAATCGTGCTAGATTCGAAACCACCTCAGCGGCGATCGTCTCGTCAACTTTCCCTAGTAGCCTTTCAAGTGACTCGATCAAAGAGGACGATGACATACTTGCCGCAGTGACTCGAGCGTTCTGCAACTCCTCCGGTGACGCCACATGATACTCCGCGTAGTTCAAGATTTGCGGTTCGAGCTCTATCGCTGCTTCCTACAGATTCGTGTAGTGCAACGCCCTCGTGAGGGGATTCTGTGGGGACTTGTTCATAATTCCGGTGAACCGGGTAGCTACCTATATGAATAGGGTGGCGACCACTAGAGTGGGTAAGTCCGTGTGACACGTGGAGTGCAGGAGGTTGGCCACATACACGTGGAGGTTGTGCCACACAGGGTGGATAATTACCACTGCATGTGGGTCAATTTAGTTAGTTTATTTAATTCCCTTTGGGGAGAGCGCCACTACTTAGTGCGCCGGCGACCCTGCCGCCGCACCCAGTAAACCTCCCCCAACCAGGGTTTCGGCTCTAGACTTCACGCCTACGAGCGCCTCTATCTCCATCAGGAGGAAGGTTCCGTAGCATACGGTAGTCTAACCACCCTGCGTCCTCTAAAGGAACCCAGTTTGGGAGTATTCTACCAACCGCTGTCGCGTTTCGCCCTTGTATAAGGTATTTCCCGGCTTTGCCGTTTTCCTTAGTCACCCTCGTGACTTCTCCGTCTTTTCCCCTTTCTTTTCGGGTTGTTCTCCGCGACCCGCGGCTTGCGCTGGCACTCGGCCACGCTTGCCACTCCTGTGGAAACACCGCCTCATCTGAGGATACACACACCGTTTACACGGAACCAACCTTCAGGTTTACCTTCCTACGCCTGGCGTGAAGGGTGGCCTCGGCCTTACAAACCGACTCAGTCGTGTCATCCCCTGGAAGGGTTCTGCTTGCTGTGCTACCTCGTGAGAGGAAGATCCCGAACGTCTTCGTGGTTCTTTCCCCTTTGGGGCATTGCACTACAAACTGGTCTCCCGACCTAGAAGGTTTGTTTGTGCTGTTCCTCTTTTGAGGTGATTTCTACTTGTTCCGGAAGATTCCGTTGTTTCCCGTTGAACGGTTTTTACCGATGTCTCGGAAGCCATCTGGGGCGGAGCCGGCGGTTACCCGCAGCCGCTCCCATGATGGTGGGGATGTTCCCGATGATCGGGTGATTTCTAAGATCCCGATTCGGGCTGGTTCAACTCTCGCCGCGAGCGTTTCCTCTCGAACATCGAGCCAAAACCGGGAGCCCCGGGACCTTCTTTTGCCTCCGTTGGCCGCTTCCCGACCCGCCGCTGGGCCTGCTCCAGTCGCCGCTGGTGCCCCTCTGGCATCCCAGCCGACTACCGCTGGTGCGGGATCCCTGCCTCGTCGTGAGGTTGTTGCCAACACCCCCCAGGGGACTTCCCTGGAGGACCAGGTGCGCACTTTGCGTGCCGCCCATAATGCCCTGGTAGGGGAATTTCGAACCCTCCGTGAGGTGGTCGAGAGTACCCCTGCAAGGGATGTTGCTGAAGACCTCCGCGTCCTGCGGTCTGATGTCAACACTGTGTTGGAGTGTTTGGGGTCCCCCCCTGCCTTCGTAGAAGGGATTGAGGAGCGATTCAATCGCGTCCGTGCCCGTCTTGAGACGTTGGAACAAACCATAATTATGGATAATAACTCTCCGGACGATCCGGTTGGTGCTGTGTCACAACGCGACCAGCGCGCTGGAAAAGGCAAAGGCCGCCGTAGGCGGAATTCCAAACGCAACAACGATCATTTGGATACACCGACTTCGTCGGATTCTAACCCGAGTGACTCGGATGGGTCTACATCTACGGACTCCGAGTCGGAGGATGGTCGCCGTGGGCGCTCTTCCCGCTCAAAGCGGTCGTCTGCCACCCAGGGGGTGATTCGTTCCCGTACAAAGGGTAGAAGACACTCCGGACTCCGGGAATTGAAGCCTACGAATAGGATGTATCGCAAGCTACTTTCATACCGATACTATCGGTTGGAAGACTCCTCTTTGGAGCGTACACCCCGTGGAACGGGAAGAGTGAAAGATTGCATCAAGCGAATGCAGCTTTCACTCCGCAACCAGACATTTTCTGGAGAGGATCCAATTCTGGTGTTGGATTTCCTCGCCCGCTTTGTCGCGGAAGCCGATATACTCGGGATGAACGAAGGACAAGCCTACGTGGCGCTGCCGTACTTTTTACGGGGGGTGGCCGAAGACCAATATCACTCTGTAAGAGGTTCTACTAGGGCCTCCGAAGGAGGAGTGACGTGCTGGCCTGAAGCCGTCCAATACCTCTTGAGGTCCTACGCGACGAATGATGCCATTCAGTCCGCGATCCTCGCATTGAGGGATACTCGTCAGCGCCCCGACGAGGTTGAAACCGATTATTCGGTACGCCTGAACAAGGCTTTCCACCGCTGTGGTAATGTCTACCCCGCTGGGGAACGTTGCACGATGTTCATTGATGGGCTGAGCCCAGCCATCAAGTCACTCGTTGCCCGTCGTCGGGAGGACAAACCGAGGATCACTTACCTCGAGTTGGTCCAAGCCGCACGCGCGGAGGGTGATGCAGTACGTGCTCGTGTTCCTCATTCGAGGTCGAAGTCCGCAGAAGCGTTGGTGATGGAGGATCGCTCCCCATCGCTCTCGCTGATAGCGCCTGAACACCCTCAACAGGGATATGACAACGTGCAGCTGGCCCACGGCGAAGTCATCTCCGTGCCGACTACGGAACTCCCGTCCACGACGGATCCATCGTTCGATACAGCGCTGGCAGACCCAGCGCTGTATGCGAACAACCGTCGTGTGACGGCGCCTTCTATCCCATATTCGAATGGAGGTACCCGTTTTCAACGGCCTGGATGGAGAGACCCCCGCTCTGCGGTTCGTTTCACCGATATTCGGAAGGATAACCTGCAAGCAGGACTGTTGCGACTGATATGTCACCTGTGCTACACGCACGGTCACACATCGCCGCAGTGTCTCCTCTCTCTGAGGGAAATGGGCAAAGTAGTGTCGAACTACGATGCCCTCACTCCAGAGGAGAAGCGCACGGTGCCCATTGCATCGTACTTGCGCGCGAAGCTGGACCTTTCGCACGCTCTCCCGCCTGCGCGGTCTGTCCCGATGAAGTCGGATGTCCCCGCTCCGCAGGCGTACGTTCCAAACACCACTCACGTGGAAAACCCTCAACGAGGAACCCAAGCCCTCGTCGTTGAGGAGCCTGAGAAGCCGCCGCAGGCGGAAGCCCAGGAAAACTGAACAAGGGAGTCTCCCCTTCGGGAGAGGCGTCCTCAGAGATGAGGCTGTTGACGCCCGAGGCGTCGTCGCCTCGCTCCCCGGTGAAGATCCTGTCAAGGAGTGACACCGCAGACGCGGATTCAGAACACTTGGGTGTTCTGCGTCGACCGTGGATACGGGTAAAGAATAACCGGATCCCGGATAGAATCATGGTCATGGCCAAGCGTAACTATAATGTTTACGCCGACCTTGGCCTCAACCCCCAGTTTCTGGTGAGAACTCTAAGTGTCCTGGATACAGGTGCGGGCCCGAACTTTGTCGTGGAATCCCTTTTGCCTCCGCAGGTGCGGTCTCGAATCCGCGCTGATGCGGTAATGGATGTCGCAGATGCGAACAACAATCCGTTAAAAACGGTAGGCACCGTCGACTTAGTCGTACGGTTGGGCACCATGATGGTGAAGCTAGATTTTATAGTCTGTCGGTCATTGGCCGCTCCAGTCATACTGGGATGTGATTACTGCGACAGATTTGTCGACGCAATCAGGCCCCGCCTTAGGCGTGTTGAATTGGACGACGGATCGTCCGTTCCGATTGTTCGGCGTCCGCTGAAGCGGGCTTCGCGGAAGCAAGTTCCACTCCCTGCTGCGCAGGAACCACCTCCGGCGCGCCGGGAATCTACGAAGCTACGCGTCGCTGCGTCGGTTTCGATACCGCCTGAGTCGCAGGTAATGGTGCAGGTCAATTCCCGTCAACACGGTCTTCGGGTTGTGCAACCCATTTCCTCGTTGTACGAGAGGTGTCAATTAGCCGTTGCGAACGGTGTTGTGCAGGTCACACCAGATATCCCGTTTCGGGTACTCGTTGCCAACCTTGGCAGCAAACCCCAGTATCTGGCAAAGAACCAAGTAATTGGATCAGTTACCCCGCACCCGCTCGCGATGCTCCCGACGCGGATGACGGCTGCCGATGTTCTCGGTTTAGTTTCCTCTAAAGAGGTAGTGAGTACAGAGAACTCTGGCGCCCCGTCTAAGGAGGGGGACGACATTGCCGTTTCAACGGAGAAGAGTACCATTTCGACGGGGAAGTCACCGAATGGTTCGGATTTGCAACCTGTTCTAACAGGAGAGCGTGGCCCTACAAGCTACGACCGGCTGGACCCGGTGAAGGCTCTCGAAGAGCTGGATCTCGGTCATGTACCGGATTCGCACCGCGATCGACTCCGTAATATGCTACGGGAATTTACCACTATGTGGGATGGCTCTCTAGGAGAGGTAGATGCAACGGAACACCGGATTGAGCTGTTGCCCAACACGCGTCCCGTTGCGCAACCCCCTTATAGGGCAGGACCGAAGGCTCGGGAAGAGGAGCAATTTCAAGTGGACAAGATGCTCCGCGCCGGGGTGATTGAACCCGCTCAATCACCCTGGGCATCCCCAGTGGTACTGGCATTAAAGGCCGACGGCACTTGGCGATTTTGTGTCGACTACCGTCGGTTGAACGCCGTAACAATACGGGATAGCTACCCGATTCCTGGGATGGACGAGTGTATCGACTCCCTTGGAGACGCAACCGTGTTCACGGCGTTGGATGCCAATTGGGGATATTGGCAAGTCCCTGTAAGAGAAGAGGACCGCGACAAGACAGCGTTCGTCTGTCACTCCGGGTCCTACCGCTTCAAGCGGATGCCGTTTGGCTTAACCAACGCTCCCGCTACGTTCCAACGAGCGGTCGATATCCTGCTCAACAGGTTTAAGTGGCGGTCGTGTTTGGTATATCTGGATGACATCATTGTCTTCTCAGATAACCTCGACGACCACCTCACCCACGTACGGGAAGTTTTAACCGTTTTACGGGATGCTGGTATTACCCTCAAGCTGAGGAAGTGTGAGTTCTTCACAGATACTATCAAGTATCTGGGTCACGTTATCCGTCCTGGACGGTTGTCGATCGAGGAAGCTCGCGTCAAATCCCTCATGGAGGCGAAAGAACCCCGTACTCAGACGGAATTGAGATCCTTCTTAGGGTTGGTCAACGTCTATCGACGGTTCATCCCGAACTTTTCGGACATCGCGGCGCCCCTCAACGCTCTTCTGCGCAAGGGACAACCGCCGAAACTGGAACCCTTCACGGCCGCGCAAGCGGAAGCTTTTAACTCCTTAAAGGAGGCTGTCACGTCAGCACCGATCTTATCGTTACCCAAATTGGGATTGCCGTACTCCGTGGATACGGACTCGAGCGACTACCAAGTCGGTTGCGCTCTTTTCCAAACCACCCCAGAGGGGGAACGGAAACCCATCGGGTACTGGTCACGCTCGCTGAATGTCCACGAGCGGAACTACTCCGTGTCGGAGAAAGAGTGTCTAGCCGTTGTGTGGGCACTGACCACTCTTCGTCCCTATCTTATGGGTGTTCACTTTACCGTATATACGGATCACTCCTCGCTGAGGTGGTTGATGAATATCTCTGATCCATCTGGCCGCCTAATGCGGTGGAGACTCCGCTTAGCGGAATATGACTTCACAGTCATATACAAGAAGGGAGTGCAGAACAAGCAGGCCGACGCACTTTCCCGATTACCCACAAGTGGGGAGGCCCTCGCAACCGAGGATGATGACATCCCCTGCTTCGTCGTGGACGGGAAAGAACCGGTGGATCCGGAATGGCCAGAAGATCTGGATATGGACGCTGACTTTGACGAACTACTTGCCTCTAATGAGGTTGCTACTGAGAAACCCCAACCGGGGAATTTTGTCCCCATTACTCCAGAGGAACTGGTTCGAGAACAGTTCGGAGACCCCTTTTGTATAGGGATACGCGCCCGTCTCAACGGTGGTGAAGAACTCCCCTTCGGGGTGAACGACCGAGGTTACCTCGTGCGGAACGTCGAAGCTACCCCACAAGTCGTGGTGCCACATTCCCTGCAATCGCGGGTGTTGCAGTTAACGCATTACCCGAAGATCGGTGGTCACGCCGGTGGCCGGAAGCTCTATCTCACCCTGAGAAGGGACTTCTATTGGCCCGCGATGGCGGTGGATTGCTACGCTACCGTACGCTTCTGTACGGAGTGTGCAAGAAACCGAGTGAAACTTCGGAAGAACAGCAAGTCGCTGAAGCTATTCCCTGCTAGGGCACCGCTCGAGTTTGTCGCAATTGACATCCTCGGGCCACTCCTCACAACAAAACGAGGGAACAAGTTTCTACTTGTGATCACCGACCGCTTCTCGAAGCTTGTTCGGACTGTACCTCTCCGGAGGATAACCGCGTACACGGTGGCTAACGCTTTCGTGACCCATTGGGCATTCGCGTATGGTCCTCCAGTGGAGTTGTTGTCCGATAACGGCAAGCAGTTCGCCTCACGCTTCTTCCAGGATGTCTGCCGCATCCTGGACGTGAAGAACCTGTTCACCACTACCTACCATCCCCAGTGTAATGGGCAAGTTGAACGGTTCAACCGGACGATGCTCGCCGCTCTACGTTCCTACGTTGCTGACCACCCCAAGAATTGGGACTTGTACACCGACGCGGTGACGTTCGCGTACAATACGCAAGTTCACCGGACAACCGGATTATCACCATTTGAATTGGTATTGTCTCGTACTCCCCCGCCTGTGGCGTTGGAATCGCAAGCTACGCTTGAAACTTTCCCATCTGTGGGTGATTACCGTCTAAGCTGGAAGGAGTGGCTCACAAAGTTGGTACCCGCTACGCGGAAATCAATGGCAAGAGCCCAAGCCGCGTACAAGCGGAATTTCGACGCCCGTTTACGGAGATCGAACAACCCGCCAATTGCGGTAGGTAGCTACATCTTCGTACGGAAGGAGTACTACAACCCGGAACGGGAAAAGCGCCATAAGCTCTCGCCAGTGGCGGACGGCCCCTTCAGGGTGATTTCGAGTACTACCGACACAGTCGTGGTGCAAATGGGCGACACGCATGAGCGGTTATCCCGCGATCGCGTTGTTCCGGCCCCTCCGCCCTCGTCTGAGGTTATCTTGGACAGTACAACTCCCGTCACTACGGGTACAGCAACACCGGAGACACCGGGAACATCTGTGGCCGAACGACCATTCGTTTTACCACACCCCACCCGGGGCCTCTCGGACATTCCGATGTTATCGGGATACCCGGCTTCGCCGGTTCGCGCAGGCCATCAGGGCCGAACTTCTACAACCCCCATGGCACGCATCGTTACCCGCCATGCGGGAGTTCCACCACTCCTTCCCGCCGCTCCGTCTAAGGAGGGGGAGGAGGCTGGCCGCTCCAATGGAGATTCTTCGCCGTCGCGACGAAGTTCGCACCGTGAAACACGGGTTAGGAACTGCAGAGTCGTCGCCGCACTCGCGGAACGACAGCCGACTTGCTGCACCAAGCCCCTTACAGGGTGTGACCGCGTCGTCAACTGTCGAGTAATCCTCTGCTGAGGTGGTTAAGCAAGTGCCGAAATCGCCGCAAGATGCGGAGCGTAACGCCGAAGTTACACCAGCAACGCTGGGCGCAGAGGACACCGCCCCTCTGGGGAGAGTTCAAAAAGAAGTGTCAGTGGCGCCCTCCGCCCAGGAGGACGCTGCGGCATTGGAACCCAACGTTGGGAACGGGATACCTCAGGCTGAGGGAAGAACACCCGTCGAGGGCACTTCGCGCAAGCGCGCACGCATTCCGAGCGTCTCGGTAGGTCCTGGCGTCGAAGCCAGTGAAAACCCGGTCGTTTCGGACAAAGCAACCGTCCAGGACGGCGAGCCGACGGCAAAAGAATCAAAATCTCCCCAAGTAATGGGCGCAGCGCAAGCTGTACACACCCGAAACGGGAAAAGTGCTGTACACGACCCATACGGGACCAGCACAGCACAAGCCGGCTCACCGGAAGTCGCCGTACGAGACGGAGTCTTAGGTCAAAAAGGCACAGCGCAGCCGTTGGAGGAACCCCACATTAGGGAGGCGGTTCAACCTTGGGTTAACCCTAGCCAACCATTGTTGGAGTCACGGCCCCGCTCACGGGAAGACGCACCTTACGCGCCACTCCCCACGGAGCGTGGAACACCCCAGTCGGGACAAACGAGGTCAGTGCCACCGCAGAAGCGGAATGACCCACGCAAGCTAGCGGTGAGAGCCGACTACCACGAAGGTGGAGACTCGCTCCCTCGCAGGGTTAGCGCCGACACGGCTTCGATGCACCCCGACACCCTCTTGAGGGATATCTTTCCCCACGAGGGTAATGTTCCACTTGAAGTGGCGAAGACACGGCATGGCCGGGAAGTGTACGCACAGGAATACGTCATCGACCGAATTATCGGACATTCCTACGATAGGAACGGTGATCTGCAATACCGAGTCCGTTGGTACGGTTATGGCCCCGAAGGGGATACTGAGGAACCGATCGAGCACCTCCCCCGTTCACGGCTTGTACAGTACCACCGTCGCGCCGGCACGGCTCTCCCAGGTACACTGGATAACGCCCAGGTTGGGTAACGGACACCGCCATTGCGGGAAGAAGAAGTTCAAAAGAATTATCATGCCGTTTAATACGGGAAGTGACGCTCGCTTGGTATGGCGTCACGCAGTCGTACTCTTTGAGTTGGAGTCCGACTTTGTCGGGTTAATCGCCCCATTTACTCAGTTTTCGTACTGATGGGTTTTTTATCCAGCTTGCTGGTCTTATGGATCCGCATTCACGGTTTTTCCCCATCATCAGGGTGTATACTTTTCGGGTACACCACAATACTTGTGTTTTTACTGTGCCTACACGGCCACATCGCCATCTTGGATGGATATTCTACTCGGATCAACCGGTTTCCTCTCCCCGCTATCGGGTTGTGCACAACGCTTTGCGACCGCTGCAGTGCGCGTGCTGCATCCGCGGAACACGGGAATAAGCCGGTTTCTTTCCGTTCGCTACGGTTGAAGTTCCCTGATACCGGGTATGTCGCCTCTACAGTACACTAAGGCTGACTTTTGCTAAAACCCCCTATCTTGGGAAATACTTCTCCGTTTTCGAAACGGTCGCGTACCAGGCTATTCTGGAGAGGTGTCTAAACTCAATGGTGAAGACAGATCCCGAGTATCTCGGTTAGTTCCGAAGTTACGGCTTCGTTTCAGTTCGACATTCCAATCTTGGAATGCTTTTCGCCGAACTGAAACGGGTCGCGTTTTCCCACTTAGTGGTGTTCGATACCAAAGATCGTGGTCTTGAATGAAAGCCTTGAATTTCAGGAGTTCGCCGATGCATCGGATTTGTTCTCAGCTATGCTGGTTCAGAAGTTATCGCACCTCCCGAGCCCGGGTATCTCACCTCTACAGTATTTCCGGACACAACTCCGCGGAAATTCCGTATCTCGGTTATTGCGTTCCCGTTTTGCAAACGGTTCGGCACCCAGCTATTTGGGACGGTACTAAACACTCCGAAGGAGAGATATTCCGATTATATCCGTTGAATCCATAGTTATGGCATCGTTTCAGTTCGGCGGTTTCGATTTAGCTCGAACCGAAATGGGTTGCGCTTTCCACCTTTGTGGCGTTAAACCCAAGGTTTCTTGGCGTCAATCGAAAGCTCTGGAGTCTAGAAGTTAGCCGATGTATCGGGATTGTGTCCAGAAGGTCTGGTTCAAAAGTTACAGGACTTCCGAAATTTGGTACAGTATAGGACCCCATTTGGGTGTTTTCTGGTGGACGAAACCGCTACAAGCGGGAAGACCTGGATCTCGTAACGAGCTACACACCCTTGGAGGGCTACAGAACGGGGCCATAACCACGCGTACGCGGTATATCCCCCAGATATGGGTTGTGATACCTCAAGGAGGATGGACGCTGGCGGAGACCCGAAGGGTACTGCAGTCGAACATCTCCAACTGGAGCCGGCTCTCCCACTTGGTGGTACGCGTCCTGCACAGCAGGGAACATCCCTGAAAGGGGTAAAGAGTTGGCAAGAAGGAAGAAGGAGGAGGAAGGAGAAAAGAAACCGTCCTAGACGGGAGGTTCTACTGGAAGAATTCAGTGTGGGCTACCATCGACACCGGCTTCGCTGGGAGGGCAACCGTGCTACGGAAACTACTGGCCAGTGCCACTATCGCCGCTAAGCGGAGGGCCACCGCCAAGGCGGTTTGCTAGCGCATCCGCCATCGCGGTCGTATCGCCCGAAGCTTCGGTAGCACTGAGACCGGCACGCCGGAGAGACCGGGCAGTAATGTCGCTCTCATTGCTCGCCCCCGCGTTGGGGAAGGCCACACTGGCGTTCGGTGTCAAGTAACCCGTAGACGGGAGGAACCCAGAAGCAGGAGCCAGCCCCTGTATAGGGTGAGCCGCATTAGAGGCGTTCCCCGAAACGGGTTGAGCTGGTTGAACCGCAGCCGACTGCGTTGGTTGCTGAGTCCCGCTCTGCGGTGGTTGGTTGTTCGCGTTTCCCTGAGGCAGGGGCGCTGACCGGAAACCGGTGAAGTACCCTGACGGAGGGAGGTTCGGCGGTTGGCTAGACATTGGGCGTTCGGTGAGGTCGATGACCGGCGTTGCCGGAGGAGAAGAAAGAGTTGGAGAAGAGCGGTTGGTCTCGAGTTCTCGGGGTGTTGCCACTGGTGTGGGATTGCGGTTCTCTGAAGCAGAGTGATTTCCCGGCGATCCGGACTCGGGCGGGCTTTTACGCACATCTTCCCGCGCCTTCTCTCCCATTGTTGGGTTCGTGCACTCGCCTAAGGAGGGGGACGTGTAGTGCAACGCCCTCGTGAGGGGATTCTGTGGGGACTTGTTCATAATTCCGGTGAACCGGGTAGCTACCTATATGAATAGGGTGGCGACCACTAGAGTGGGTAAGTCCGTGTGACACGTGGAGTGCAGGAGGTTGGCCACATACACGTGGAGGTTGTGCCACACAGGGTGGATAATTACCACTGCATGTGGGTCAATTTAGTTAGTTTATTTAATTCCCTTTGGGGAGAGCGCCACTACTTAGTGCGCCGGCGACCCTGCCGCCGCACCCAGTAAACCTCCCCCAACCAGGGTTTCGGCTCTAGACTTCACGCC
Source organism: Gracilaria gracilis (assembly GCA_030374805.1). Classification (NCBI taxonomy): domain Eukaryota; phylum Rhodophyta; class Florideophyceae; order Gracilariales; family Gracilariaceae; genus Gracilaria; species Gracilaria gracilis. Next base: position 20,024 of record JARGSG010000067.1, read on the forward strand.
TACGAGCGCCTCTATCTCCATCAGGAGGAAGGTTCCGTAGCATACGGTAGTCTAACCACCCTGCGTCCACTAAAGGAACCCAGTTTGGGAGTATTCTACCAACCGCTGTCGCGTTTCGCCCTTGTATAAGGTATTTCCCGGCTTTGCCGTTTTCCTTAGTCACCCTCGTGACTTCTCCGTCTTTTCCCCTTTCTTTTCGGGTTGTTCTCCGCGACCCGCGGCTTGCGCTGGCACTCGGCCACGCTTGCCACTCCTGTGGAAACACCGCCTCATCTGAGGATACACACACCGTTTACACGGAACCAACCTTCAGGTTTACCTTCCTACGCCTGGCGTGAAGGGTGGCCTCGGCCTTACAAACCGACTCAGTCGTGTCATCCCCTGGAAGGGTTCTGCTTGCTGTGCTACCTCGTGAGAGGAAGATCCCGAACGTCTTCGTGGTTCTTTCCCCTTTGGGGCATTGCACTACAGATGTGTTCGAACGGAGGAGTAAGGGAGGAAGCACCGGGCGGTCGGAGGGAGAGTGGACGGTCGGTATCACCAAACGTGCTCAGGTACACGTAGTAAGGGTACGGACGGTCTAATAAACCTGTACGTTCAGTGCCGGTCGGTCGGTCGGTCGCGCTACTTGGCGAAGAAGACGTTCGGCAAAGGATGCTTGAGGTTTACTGCAGGGGGCCGGCGAGATCCGAGCTACAACTAAATATCGGGTCTGGGCCCCTAACTATCTACTGTACGACTGGTTCCCTTACAGTGCCACAGCCTGGCACGAGCCTAATCGCCCACGTGTCCCACTTGTACCTTCCGTCCGTCCGTGCGGCACTCGCTCGCTATCCGTACACGTGGCTAAGCCACCATGCCGTGTATACCCCCTTCGTACGTGAACTACCGATCGGATACATCGTACAGCGCTGCTCGCGCCGTCACAACGTACTATACCACACAAAATGCCATTTTGAGAGTGAACAATCCGAAAACGGTGAAGATGAAGACCTTCGGACGCCAAATTGCAGTGACGGCGCATGCACACCGTGCACACGTATTGACAGGAAAACCAGGCGAATCCCACATTGGAAACACCAAAATGCCATTTTGAGAGTGAACAATCCGAAAACGGTGAAGATGAAGACCTTCGGACGCCAAATTGCAGTGACGGCGCATGCACACCGTGCACACGTATTGACAGGAAAACCAGGCGAATCCCACATTGGAAATACCAAAATGCCATTTTGAGAGTGAACAATCCGAAAACGATGAAGATGAAAACCTTGGGACGCCAAATTGCAGTGACGGCGCATGCACACCGTGCACACGTATTGACAGGAAAACCATGCGAATCCCACATTGGAAACACCAAAATGCCATTTTGAGAGTGAACAATCCGAAAACGGTGAAGATGAAAACCTTGGGACGCCAAATTGCAGTGACGGCGCATGCACACCGTGCACACGTATTGACAGGAAAACCAGGCGAATCCCACATTGGAAACACCAAAATGCCATTTTGAGAGTGAACAATCCGAAAACGGTGAAGATGAAGACCTTCGGACGCCAAATTGCAGTGACGGCGCATGCACACCGTGCACACGTATTGACAGGAAAACCAGGCGAATCCCACATTGGAAACACCAAAATGCCATTTTGAGAGTGAACAATCCGAAAACGGTGAAGATGAAGACCTTCGGACGCCAAATTGCAGTGACGGCGCATGCACACCGTGCACACGTATTGACAGGAAAACCAGGCGAATCCCACATTGGAAATACCAAAATGCCATTTTGAGAGTGAACAATCCGAAAACGATGAAGATGAAAACCTTGGGACGCCAAATTGCAGTGACGGCGCATGCACACCGTGCACACGTATTGACAGGAAAACCATGCGAATCCCACATTGGAAACACCAAAATGCCATTTTGAGAGTGAACAATCCGAAAACGGTGAAGATGAAAACCTTGGGACGCCAAATTGCAGTGACGGCGCATGCACACCGTGCACACGTATTGACAGGAAAACCAGGCGAATCCCACATTGGAAACACCAAAATGCCATTTTGAGAGTGAACAATCCGAAAACGGTGAAGATGAAGACCTTCGGACGCCAAATTGCAGTGACGGCGCATGCACACCGTGCACACGTATTGACAGGAAAACCAGGCGAATCCCACATTGGAAACACCAAAATGCCATTTTGAGAGTGAACAATCCGAAAACGGTGAAGATGAAGACCTTCGGACGCCAAAGTGCAGTGACGGCGCATGCACACCGTGCACACGTATTGACAGGAAAACCAGGCGAATCCCACATTGGAAACACCAAAATGCCATTTTGAGAGTGAACAATCCGAAAACGGTGAAGATGAAGACCTTCGAACGCCAAATTGCAGTGACGGCACATGCACGCCGTGCACACGTATTGACAGGAAAACCAGGCGAATCCCACATTGGAAACACCAAAATGTGATATAGTACGTATCGGGAGAAAACCCGAAGCGGTCTTGAGAGCGGGAATCTCCGTAGCACTCGAGGGAGTGACTGTAATGTGTCCGAACAGAGGAGTAAGGGAGGAAGCACCGGGCGGTCGGAGGGAGAGTGGACGGTCGGTATCACCAAACGTGCTCAGGTACACGTAGTAAGGGTACGGACGGTCTAATAAACCTGTACGTTCAGTGCCGGTCGGTCGGTCGGTCGCGCTACTTGGCGAAGAAGACGTTCGGCAAAGGATGCTTGAGGTTTACTGCAGGGGGCCGGCGAGATCCGAGCTACAACTAAATATCGGGTCTGGGCCCCTAACTATCTACTGTACGACTGGTTCCCTTACAGTGCCACAGCCTGGCACGAGCCTAATCGCCCACGTGTCCCACTTGTACCTTCCGTCCGTCCGTGCGGCACTCGCTCGCTATCCGTACACGTGGCTAAGCCACCATGCCGTGCACACCCCCTTCGTACGTGAACTACCGATCGGATACATCGTACAGCGCTGCTCGCGCCGTCACAACGTACTATACCACAGACCCCCCTTCTTAAAGTACACTTCGTCCTCGAAGTGTCCGAATGGGTGTGAGCATCGCACTCTATCGTCCCCACGGTCAAACAAGGCCACCGTTCGCCTTCTTTCTTGAAAATGGCCCGCCAGGGCCGGGGCGAAGCCATGCCAAAATCCTAGGAACGTACGTGCGAAACGGAGCACAAATCAACCACGGGAAGGGGCGGTGCGGTCCAGTGGTCCGTGTAGGGAACGGTACGACCAACACAGCCGTACGGGCGAGTGGCTAGGGCCGTGATGGCGTGTGCGAAAGGACGGGCGGACACGCGCATGGCTCTAGTGAACGAGTGGTTGGAAAGGGTGGCGGCAATATTGGCGCCAAAACGTTCAGTCGTGCCGGGGTGTCTGGATGATTCCGGTGCGTGTAAGTTCCGCACGGAGCCAGGGGCTGCGGTTTCCGTACGTAAGGGAGCGTTCGAACACTCGGAAGGGTCGCCAGAGCGTACGAAGCGAGCCAATTGTTGACGCGTTGACGGGAGCGGTGGCATCCGCTGGGCAACCGAACGTAGGAGTCGGGATTGGGGACTGAGCTCGGAGCCAGAACGGACACGGAGTACTGTCGACTCAGCACGAAGCGGTGGGGACGTGTAGTGAACCGACCGAAGTGGGTCGACGGGTCACCGTGGCGGACGAGCGAGGCAGACAACGACAGAAGAGAGGACAGGGTGCTGGTGGGGGGTGGTTCGCGTCGGGCAAAGTGCGAACACCGCGCGTCATACGAGCGGTGCTAGACTCATTCAAAGGGAGAGGGTGACAGTTCCGCGTTGTCAGCGCCCGTTCGGAATAAATTAATGCGGCCGTGGCTTCGATAAGTGCACGTGGCACTGCGACGCGGGCGCGCATTACGTATAAGTCCGAAAGAGTCGCCATTCCCCCGCGGGAGGTGCATCGTCGTGGGTCAAGCCCGTATAAGAGCGCGCGCTCCCTCTCCGTTCACCATGTCGGAGCCATCACCAGGTCATTCCGCCAGAGGCTCGAGCAGTATGGCGAGCAATCCGGGCGGGTCGAATAACCCGAATCAGCCGAGCGGAGAAGCCGCGGGGGTCGCAAATGCCGATGCCGTTTCGTTCGGTACCGTTACCGGGTCAGCAGTATGATCACCGCCACCGTCGTGGGTTCCAGGCTCCGCGTCGTACGAAACAGGTTCCGATGTCCGTGACGGAATACACCCGAACCAGTGCGGAGTACTTTGACGCTCTCAGGTTCACTGAGATCCCGACGTCCTTGCCACTACGGGATGTCGCAAGTCGTAACCCGAAACGTACGAACATGGAGGCGTGGCAGGCACGCTGGAATCATCTGCCTGGTATTACCGGTCGTTCTGACGAGCGTACGTTCGGCCGAGCAGACATGCCTTTCCTCCGATGTCCGGAGGAGAAGGAGTACCAGACCAGGCTTCAACGCCTTATGCATCGTTTCGATTCCGACCGGAGCTTTCCACCTGCGGACGGTAATCCACTCGCGTTGGTGATGTTCGAACCTCCGTACGACGAGTTGTACTGGCTGAATCGTCCGCGCTGGGGCAGCAACGCTGCAACAGAAGCGCGCATCCGTGCGTCCCAGAAGTACTTCTACGCTTGGCACAACGTTGAGTTCTTCGATGTGCCGGCGAATCGACGTCCGTCCGTGTACTATAGGATGACCGAGTCGTGGTCCTCCGTCGACGTCGCGCGCAACCTTTCCGTTCCGACGCCGCCGGTGGTGGCGTACCACTCCGGGGAGTTGATGGTTCCCGGGGAGATGAGCCGTGTCGTACTGCAGGTGCTGTACGCCGAATGGGCGGTGTTCGCCTTCATGGCTTTCTTGCAGGCCGCTTCGGACGGCATTGAGGTGTTCACCCGTGCGGCAGATGATAGACTGTACCACAAGGATGGGTAGCCCCAGTAGGGAAGGTTGTTTCCGTTACCGTACAAGTTGGTCTGCATTCTGGCCGAGATGGGTTTGCAGAACATTCTCCGCGGTACGATATACCCGGCCGACGTGGGGGAGAAGCTCCTTCAGTACGCGTTGGAGACCGACTGGGATCAGACTCCGGGCTTCTTGTGGTATGACTACCGTGCCGATACGTTTCCGGAGATGCCCCCCTCAGGTACTGGGGCAGCGCTAATCGTTCGCGCCGTCCTACCGTCCGGTCGTTTGCCGCCGTGGCCGTTCTCGCAAAAGGCCAACTACTTCCCGCACGGATACATGGAGGCAGAGTTCGAGGCCGTTCCAGCGGTGCCGGCGGCTCCGCCAGCGCCGAAGCACGAAATGGGAGTGCAGACGGACGCCGTCGAACCGACTCCGCCTGCAGAACCGGAGGTTGTCGAAGTACCGGTACGGATGGAAGCTGGCGAGCAGGTCTGCATTGCCGGTAAACGTTTGGACGAGATGGGCTTCGACCTGTCCGTGCCCGACACGGCGACGGCTTTCGCAGCCGTGCGTGCGGTCTGTGTTCCAGCCGGGGAAGAGGAGCCGCCACACATAAGGTCAGCTCTGTTGGCCGCTCGTGGATGGTTACGCCGTGCGGTCAATGCTGAGGCTGCGCTGCGCGAGCAGGCGCAGGCCCAGATTGACCTTTTGCGTTACCTCCGCGACCACTGCTTGGCTGTGCTCCAGAAGTACGAGGCGGCGACGGTCGCAGGGATTGGTCCCTCTTCACATCCGGGCGGTGGGTTACGAACAACTGAGGCTCCTGAGGTAGAGGAGCTGCTGGACCGTACGTACGAAGGGATTCAGGAGCAGGTGGACGCGGAACGCCAGGTTCATCAGATCGTAGCGAACATTAGGAAGGTGAACCGTTCCATGTTTCGCGGCACCGCGTTGCGTGCGCCCACCCCACCAGGAACGCCAGAGCCCGTTCCGGAACTTGCGGAAGCAGCCGTAGCGGACGACGTGGCGGGAGAAGTGGTGCTTGTTGAAGCCGTCGATGCAGCGGCTGTTCCCGCTGCTAGCGGTGCGGCGGGGACAACTGATGCCGCTGAGCCGACAGAGGCTGCGGATGTCGCGATGACATCTCCGGGCGGTCCTGCAGACGCTGCTGTAGCTTCCGGGGCGGTGGCTACCGACGAGGATGAAATCCGCCCTGGTCCTGCGCCGTCATCGACTGGCGAACCGAGTGGACGAAGGACTGTAGTTCCCAACACGCCCTGGCCAGGTACCTCGGCTCCGTTCCAGCCGTCGAAGCCGGCCGGTATTACCAAGAACGTAACGCGTGGCGCTTCTGTGTCCGGTCGTGGGTTCCGTTCGGGCTTTCCCACGCCCCGCGGGCGTGGCCGTGGTCGTGGTCGTGGTCGAGGAGCGACGAATACCGTACCGGCCACGAGGCGCGTAGTTAGGCGCGGTTAGGACCGAGCGGGTAGTACCCAGAACGTTCTCAATAAACAGCCCTGATCCTTTCGTGATTGTACTTCAGGTTCCTTTTGCGTACAAGTAGATAGGAGGCAATCCTAGTTGCCTTGGTCGTTCTCGAAAAGACGACGTTATTCGATGTCGAAAAGTGTGGTCGAACTTCCACAAACGTACGGCGAGGGCGGCGGAATGGGACTGGCGCCGTGGCGGTTCCGTGTACGTCATGGGAGCTCGCGCAGTGAGCGCTGCGCGGTAGGCGCTCCCGAAAAATTGGCAATTATTACTGCCCGGAGCGTACGCGCGCCATGCGGTTGTCGGTATCCGATTCGGTATCCAGTAATGCACGTAAAGGCCGTGCGTGCAAGCCAAAAAACCGTTAAGTATTTTGGTCTTGCGCGCAGTCCAAATCGGCCATTGCGAGCGCCTGAAACGCCACCGTTTCGGAGTTATCGGCCAAACACTGAATCAGCGTTTTTGATACCGTACGGACAGGCAATTTCCGTGGCGATTTTTTTGATTCGCCTTGCAAGTAACCGCGGCGGCGCCGTGGTGATGCGTTCCAGGAGGCCATGCAAGTCCGTTCGGTATTGTCCAGACCGTGCCGCGCGTGTGTAACGGCGCGTGTGCGGCGCCGTCTCGCGATGCCGCGCACTGGTTTCTCGTAGCGCGCGTGCGGTTGTTCCGTGCGGTGGATCAAGCCTACTCTCCTCCCCCTCCCTGAAGTGTCGCAGAACCCGAGCGGTTTCTGCGGCGCCAATATCGGGCAATGAAGTGTTGGGGGAGGTGTTCCGGGGGTTCGTACGTATCCTCGGCGGCAGTGTAACCGTGCCAACGTACACGGTATTCTCTTCCGTTCGGAGTGTCGCGATGTGCGACAACGCGCTCTACTACGCTCGGAACCGTTCCGGACGGCGCTGTGGGCGCTGCGTCGCTCACTATGTCGTCCGCAGTGGGTCCGTGCGGATCGGCAACAACCGGGCCACGCGTACGTTCGGATGTAACCGGTGCGGTACTCTGCCGTACGGACGGAGCCCTCGTAACACGGTCGATACTGATCGTGTTATGGATGCCGTCCTGGTCGATAGTGACGGTTGTGTCCGATGCGGAGATAACCGTGAATGGGCCAGTCGTCTTCGGCAAGAGCTTCCGATACGTACGTTCTTGGTCCGTGAGGTCTTCGTCCGTGCTCTTATAGTCCGGTCGGTCGACGAAAACTTCGTCGCCAGCAGCAAAGCTGGGTGTGTACCGTACGGTTCTATCGAAGTCCTGTTTATAGCGCTGTTGCGCGCGTGTGAGCTTCGTCCGTGCGGTCTGTAACGTAGCCTGCAGCAGTTTTAGCGTATAGCGCTTAAGCTGAGCTGCTGTAGGCTGCGTCGGAGTCGCCGGATCCAATGCCGTACTGGGTTCATCCAAAAGTACGCTCGGAGGTGTACGCGTGAGAACGACTCGGAACGGAGAAGTTCCTAACGACCGGTGCACCTACAGGTTGTAGCCGTACGTTAAAGGTTGTACGTACGCGTGCCACGTCCTCTGGTGGTCCGCAACGTAATGGCGTAGGCGCTCCACGAGTGTCTTATTGAACCGTTCGGCCTGCCCGTTTGTTTGCGGGTGATACGCAGTGGTGAGTACGTGTTTGGTACCCAAAGCGGAACACACTGTCTCGAAGAACTTTGACACAAACTGCGGTCCGTTATCGGTCAACATGTAGTTCGGTATTCCGTACGGATAAACCCAGTGTTCGAGGAACGCTTTGGATACAGCTGGTGCTGTGGTAGACCGCATTGGTATTGCACGAGCCAGCTTGCTGAACCGATCGGTCATTACCAGTTTGTACTGGTATCCGTTTAGGGACTTCGTAAATGGGCCTACAATGTCCATGGCGATGAATTCCAGGGGACCGGCGGCAGGGAACAGCTTCAGCAGCTTCTGCGAGCGGAAGCGGGTTCCTCGCGTAGCCGGGCACGTGCGGCAATCCCGTACGGTCTGGAATACGTCGTTGGCCATGTTGGGCCAATAGAAATCCCGACGAAGGCTCTCGTACATTCGGGTAGCGCCTGGGTGTCCGACCGTGCGGGGGTAATGTGCCAAATAGAGGACGCGTGGCTGCAGCGACGCAGGTACGACTTTCTGGACGGCACCGTCTAATGGAGCCTTACGTACAATGAGCCCGTGTCGGTCGACGTCGAAGAGGGTGACACCGTTACCGATGTCCTTCCGTACGGACTCACAGAAAGCGTCCGTTGCTTGTTCGCGGACCAGTTCCTCGATGGTGAGTGGTATGGCATTGGTGTCCTCTGCCGGGACTGTGAGGACTTCGGGAAGTCCCGGGGCTGACCGTTCGGATCTAGGCCAGTCGACGCACACCTAAGTGTACTCTGTTCCGTCAACGGAGATGTTGGCCACTAAATAGCCATTTTCCGTATGGTCCTCAACGAACAAGCAGGGAACCTCGTCGTCCAGCGGAGTATTGTCTTCGCCGTCCGTACGTATTCGGGAAAGGGCGTCCGCGGCCTGGTGTTTTATTCCCGGGCGGTGAATGACGTCGAAGTCGTACTCCATTAGGCGAAGTCGCCAGCGTGCCAATCGTCCAGAGGCGTCCGCTAGGTTGAGCAACCACCTCAGAGAGTGGTGATCCGTTCGGACTGTAAATCTCTGACCCTCTAGGTACGGTCGGAGGTGTAGGATGGCCCATACGACGGCCAAGCATTCCCGCTCGGTCGTAGAGTAGCTTCGCTCCGCCTTGGTTAAGGAGCGACTCCAGTATCCGATTGGAAAGAGCTCACCGTCTGGCTGCCTCTGAAGCAGCGCACACCCTACCTGACTATCACACGCGTCAGTATCCAGTACGTACGGACATCCTTGTTTCGGGATGGCCAGTATTGGGGGACGGATGAGACGCTGTCGGAGTTCGTCAAATGCCTCATATTCCGTATCGGACAGCGTTTCGAAGCTCGTGGGTTGTCCTTTTTCCAGCTTGGCGTTCAGCGGTGCCGCTATTCGTGCGAAATTAGGAACGAACCGTCGAAAGACGTTGCAAAGTCCCAAGAACGATCGGAGCTCCGTCTGGTTCCCTGGGGGCTTGGCCTGCTTGATAGCGTCCTGAGTCTTGGTAGATACCTGCAGCTTTCCCGGACGGATAACATGTCCCAGGTAGTCTACGGTGCCGCAGAAGAAGTGGCATTTGTCCAGTCGTAGAGTAATACCAGCCGTCCGGAGCATTTGTAGTATAGTCCGTACGTGCTCGTAGTGTTCCTCGACCGTTCGGGAATAGATAATCACATCATACCAGAGCGTACTGCCATTTGACTCTTGATAGAATGATATCAAGAGCGCGTTGGAACGTAGCCGGTGCGTTCTTGAGTCCGAATGGCATTCGTACGTATCGGTAAAGGCCCATGTGGGACGTGAATGTAGTCTTATCCCGGTCGGACTCGTCTACTTCAGTTTGCCAATACCCACTGTTGGCGTCCAGTGTGGAGAATATCCGTGCGTCTCCGAGTGAGTCAATGCACTCGTCCATGCGTGGCAGCGGATAGGTAACCCGTGCGGTCACAGCGTTCAGGCGTCGGTAGTCGACACAGAAGCGGAGGCTTCCGTCCTTCTTCTGAGCGAATACGACCGGACTGGCCCACTCTGCTGCCGAAGGCTCGATCACTCCCGCCGCCAGTTGCTTCGTCACTTCCGTGCGTACTAACTCTCTCCGTGCGGGTCCTGCTCTGTATGGCATTTGGAATGTGGGTTTCGTCCCTGGTTCCAGATGTATACGATGCTTGGCGGCCGAGATTTTGCCCAAGTGGCCGTCCCACATGTCCTGAAAAGGTCGGAGAAGTTCAAGGACTGCCTTCCGTTCGGATTCGTATTCAGGGCTGATTTGCACACCCTGGGCCCAGTCTTCTTTGCTAGAGAGTCCGTTCGGGCTTACACTTCCACCCTTCGGTACCACTCCCCCCCTTCTTAGAGTCGTCGCTCTGCGGCGAGTCCGACTGGGGTGTGATGAGTGCAATGGGGGACGGTAGAGCGAGTCCGATAACGGTTCGTTTGTGCAAACGAACCGTGCGGTCAGATAGGTTGGCTACTCGCACGAAGAAGGGGACATCCGGGCGGAGATCCATAATTCCATTTGCAAGCAACGTGAGCTCCAGCGTCGAACCCGTTCGGTGATGAGACTGTAAAAAGACCAAACCGGACGCTTTGGTTGTGACCTGAACCTGCGTTTCCGACATAGGTGGCAATGTGACTTGGCGCGCGACGTGGACCTTGTTGGATGGGGTAGCACGTTCGGATGATATCGGATATTGCCGTACGTTCGTGGGTGTTTGAGGTCCATAGGCGTGGGACAATATCAATATCGGACGGGAATGTTGCAACAGGATGGTCCGTTTTGGTGGTAATATTCCAAGTACGTATCGATCTATGAACGACGTGCCGAGAATGACACTGGTAGAGAGGTTCGATACGACAAGGAATTGTACCTTTACGTGTAGATCACCGATACGGACCGTTAGCGGCAAGACTCCGATGACGTCCATTCGATTTCGGGACGCATCGGTGATGCGTGGTTTTAAGTCCGTGCGGAGGCGAGATTGCCATCGGGGTGGCAAGTGACGCTCGTGGATGAGACACGGACCGGCTCCTGTGTCCAGTACGCCCGTTAACGGATACATGACTGCTGATGTCAGACCGACAGACAAATGTACTTTGTAATTTGCGCTGGCCAGTAGAACCGTATCGTTCAGTCGCTCAGAGGCGTCGAGGGGACAGGTCAGTACTTCCGATTCCATCCTGGGGTCGGGTGCGACAGGAACTGACCGTGTGGGGCTGCGTTTCCTCGGAGGAGACGGTGCCCCTACGCGTCCTCCGGTTCGTTTCCCTGCTCCGGAACGGACTCATCGACTAGCATTGCCGCTTGCTGTTGAGACGGGTATGCCATCCGATGCTGTACGACTTGGCGAAAGCCGACATTGGGATTCTGGAGCGGAACCTTCCGTGCGGATGTAGAACCACTGTAGTAGCCTTCGTCACGTCGTTGCTGGTAGTTCGCCTCCCTAATGGCCAGCAGCTTTTCCTTTACGTCCGGAGGCAGCAGTTGACAACAGTTAGCGTCCCGTGACAGGCAGATCCGACACGGTCTGTCCCTCTGGTTCCGATCGTGAAGGTTCTGAGCCCTAGAGCTCGTCTGACTCGGGTAAGACCGTATGGATTGCGCGGGTGTCGAGGTGGTGGGGGTGGTGGGTGGTGAGGGCATGGTGGAACCACGAGAGACCACGAGAACCTCATCACCCTCGTCGTCCGATAGGGAATAGGTCGAGGCTGAGGGAGACTCGACGCTATTGATCTTCCGAATCGTACGTGAGGCTTGAGGGCGTGCGGAGGCACTCTGGGTATCCACACGTACGGACTGTCGTCGCGAGGCGCGATGGGTGTCGCCATACGACTCGGCATACCGAGCGAGCGCGTCGTCCCCGATGTTCGGGTGTGACGTGAGGTGATTTCTCACCTTCGAACGAATGGCGGGCAGTAGTCCTTCGACGAAAATACCTTTTAGGTTCCGATCGGTAAATACATTACCGCATCGTAAGGCCTTCGTCCAGAGTTTCTGAGCGAACTCCGTTTCGGACATGCCGGAGGATTGACGGTAAAGCGTCACCTCCGAGCACGCGTCGGCGATGATCTCATCCGTAGCGTACGTCGTGAGTAGAAAGTTCACGACTTCCTCGTACGTATGGAGTGCCTCGTCGCGAGGTGAGTCGACGGCACCCGACTCGCCGACCAGTCGGGACTGTACCAAAGCGTGTGCTGCTCCAGTGAGGTAGAACTGGAAGCACCAGAGTGCTGCCCATTCCGTCAGTCCGTTATGGTTGCAGGCGGTCTTGAACCGCTGCAGGAAATTAAGAACGGAGATGGGGTCCGTTCCAGAAAAAGAATTGCGTTTCATCTGGACATTCAATTTCTTTTGGTAGCGCGCAATTTTGCGCGCCACCCTCGAGTCGTACTTCTGGCTACGTCGCAGCAGCCTGTACGTACGGTAGTCCACGACCTTCGTGAACTTCTCGTTCAGGGGCCGAATGCGCTTCAGCGCGGACTTGTCCGAACGGGAACGACGCCGTCCAGACCTGCTGTTCCTACGGGGGCTCCGCGAGTCCCCGTCATCTTCTGTGTCCGTCCGTTCGTCCTCTGATGACGAGCGGGAGGACTCAGAGTCCGTGTGGGAGTGTCGCCGTCCTCTGCGATGGCGACGCTTCCTCCGTCTGCCTGTCGAGTGGTCCGAATCGGAATGTCCGCTCGGTTTACCGCTTCGTTTGCGGCGATCCCTATCCTCTTCGGAGGAATTGTCCGAGCTTCCGTCCGGGCCGTCCTGTTGTATAACAGGCGGGAGGTAAACATCGGTCGGGTCCCTCTGCGGGCCCTTCTTCATGTCCGATCGTTCGCCTCTCACGCCGCGATGAGGTGCTTTGTCCGCTCGGTCAATATCGAGCTTTGGGGGGTTGGTCGGTAGCTTGGCTACCAAGGCGGCCAATGTACTGCTCAGATTAGCTTGCAGTCCCATATCCGTACGGTCGGCCTTCATCACCTCGTGCACAAGGTGAAGCACGATCGGTGGAACGTCACGGCGCATCAGTTCCGGGACGCGTTCCTTGAGATATAACTCGACCGCTATCGGGACATGAACTTCAATTTCCGTTCGGAGTCCTTCCAGAGCGTACGGAGCAATCTCTGTCCACAATTGGTGGGCCGGAATACGTTCGGTTTGCGGCGGTGGGGGTCCAGCTGTACTCTGCGCCGGCTGTGCCTCCGTGCCAACTGCGGCACCAGGATTCCTGTCCGTCCGTTTCTTCCGTCCTTTCGGGTCGGTCTGCAAGTTACCCCTGCGGATAATCCGCTCGGGTTCTTCTGAGGGAGTCACGTAGGCCTTGGCGTTGCTGCGGGTACTTCGGCGGCCTACCGAAGCGTGGTCCGAAGCGGCGCCAGGGGCGACCAAAGCGGACTCGGCGTTATCTTTTCCGACTACAAACCCTTCTCCTTGCTCTCCGTGCGGACCGTGCGAACTCATATCGCGTGTATCGGTTCCAAGTCGTGTCTGAAACTCCGTACGGTCTCGAATTCCCCTTCTAAGTCGGGAGACCAGTGTGATATAGTACGTATCGGGAGAAAACTTGAAGCGGTCTTGAGAGCGGGAGTCTCCGTAGCACTCGAAGGAGTGACTGTAATGTGTCCGAACGGAGGAGTAAGAGAGGAAGCACCGGGCAGTCGGAGGGAGAGTGGACGGTCGGTATCACCAAACGTGCTCAGGTACACGTAGTAAGGGTACGGACGGTCTAATAAACCTGTACGTTCAGTGCCGGTCGGTCGGTCGGTCGCGCTACTTGGCGAAGAAGACGTTCGGCAAAGGATGCTTGAGGTTTACTGCAGGGGGCCGGCGAGATCCGAGCTACAACTAAATATCGGGTCTGGGCCCCTAACTATCTACTGTACGACTGGTTCCCTTACAGTGCCACAGCCTGGCACGAGCCTAATCGCCCACGTGTCCCACTTGTACCTTCCGTCCGTCCGTGCGGCACTCGCTCGCTATCCGTACACGTGGCTAAGCCACCATGCCGTGCACACCCCCTTCGTACGTGAACTACCGATCGGATACATCGTACAGCGCTGCTCGCGCCGTCACAACGTACTATACCACACAAAATGCCATTTTGAGAGTGAACAATCCGAAAACGGTGAAGATGAAGACCTTCGGACGCCAAATTGCAGTGACGGCGCATGCACACCGTGCACACGTATTGACAGGAAAACCAGGCGAATCCCACATTGGAAACACCAAAATGCCATTTTGAGAGTGAACAATCCGAAAACGGTGAAGATGAAGACCTTCGGACGCCAAATTGCAGTGACGGCGCATGAACACCGTGCACACGTATTGACAGGAAAACCAGGCGAATCCCACATTGGAAACACCCAAATGCCATTTTGAGAGTGAACAATCCGAATGTCGTGCAACCCCTGAAAAGGGGGAAGACACGCAAAGGGTGTTCAGACCTTCCCTCGACTGAAGGACATACAGCAATAGAGCCCCTCTCAGGGTGATCGCGCTAGCCGGGGTGTAAGACCGTGGATCACCGTCACGACGTGCGTAGAGAGGGTGTAAGAACCAAGAAGACGCGTAAGCGGTAGAGAACAACGACAGCAGTCGGGCTAACGTCACAGCAGTGAAAGCAACACACACACGAGTGTGGAGCGGGACGCAGTACGCGGCACGAACCACGCGAGTGGGCGAAAACAGAAACGGTAAACACCGGTACGCTGCGTAGCAATACCTGTATGACAGTGACGAAAGAAATAAAGGAAACACACAAGGTAACACGCGGAATGCGGTAAAGGTGCTGTAGATGCCGCGAGGCGGATGATGGTTCCTACACAGTAGTGGCAACTCTCCGTGAGGAGGATACTACTCACCAAGGGTGAAACATCAGAGCCGAACACTCGGTTGGGTTGTTTACTTTCCCAGAGTTGGGTTGAGCTCAGCCTACTAAGTAGTGTAGGCGCCCACTGTCAGTGGTAACTAAATATCCAATATTAATATCTAGAATCCCCAACAATGGATGCAAACCTCCCACACGTGTGTGACTGACCAGCAATGCTGTGCACATCACAACTATTCTATATGCTGTACGAATCTACCCAAGAAATGGGTGTGCCACGCACGGCATTCATCATCACCTCCCCGGAGAGTATCCCCCTGTCTATGAATCGCAATAGCGAAACTTCATCCGCAATAGCGTTGCACTACATCTCCCCCTCCTGAGGCGCGACGACGACCCACGAGCGCGTGCATCTTACTCCTTCGGAGTGTATAAGTACCCTCCCCGATGGCGGGTCCCTTCTCCTTCTCCTGTCTCTTCGCCACGCGAACCAAGCGAATCACCAACTTCTACACGCTCTGCAGCGGTATCGCCTCCGATTCCTCGACTTCCTCTTGCTCCTTCCGCTCCGAACACTTCGGCTTCCCTTCTTTGCGCTACAACAGCGATGAGTACTCCCAATCAGGGTAACAACCAACCGCCTGGCGGGCCTCCTCAACCCTTTTTCGGGGGCCTTGGGCATCCTCAACCGGCTCAGCCGTCGTCTTCCAACCCTTCTGTCGCGATGAATCCTGGCTTTCACACGGCGCCTCTTCCCCAAGTGGGTGTACAGCAAGCCCAATATCTCTTTCCCAACCATATGGGTAACGGTGTCGCGGCGGCGCCTGCGGCTGTGCCGATGTTTAAACCCGAATGTCGGTACTTGGGCCTCGTATGACGAGTTAGAAGACGTGGACCCAAGGTCCAATCCCTCACCGTTCCTACGGGCTCCATGGCTTCATCCTCAAGGAGTAACTCGACGATCCCTCGTGGAGGCGTATGCAGATGGCAGCGGTACCTTACCCGGCGGGGGTTCACGTCTGGATGACGGTAACATTTGACTGGCAATACCGGATCACCATGCCTACACAAGCGCTAGTCCACCATCGTGGTGAGTCTCACAATACCAGCGCGTGCGGAAATGGTGCGAGTTGCTCACTTGCGAATGGCTCGTACCTATTCGGAGCATCCGATACCGACGGGATACCGGTTTGACATCTATCGAACCCTTGGCGAGGTACAGTATGGTGAGAACCTTGCCCGGCTTGCCGGTGTTATCGACCGTTACCAGAACGTGGGTATCCACCAGGATGTCCTGTGTTGGACACGTCCGCTGCTGCGTGCCGAGTTTCGATATCTTCCCCGCATTCCGCGGTCCAACTTCTTGCAGAATATGATCCGTCCAGAACGACGTGCTCGCTCCCGTTGGGGATATCTCATTCCCTACCAGAACACGGAATCACACCGGATTAGGACCCCCGCCACATGCGTGGGCGATACGTGCCACTCCCCTTCGTATGGGCGTCCTTTGAGGTATGCCGGGGGTGCTACGTCGAGCTACACCCGTGCATTTCCTACATTGGTAGTCGCTTGGCAACCGACCCGTTCACGGGGTGGTGGACCGTCGTCCTAACGGAATGGGCAGCCCGCACCGCGGTGTATATCCTCCATGAGGTCTATGACCAGTACCGACTGTGGCATATCTCTCCGCGCTTGCGGCAGGCCATTAGGAATCTTGACCTCACTATCCCGCTTGGCGGCAACGGAAACCTCTCCGAGTTGATGAGCCTCTTGCGAGTGATTGACACAGTGGACTGGGGTCAGGTGCCGCGCGCTCAGAGTAGGCGCGATGACGGAGACCTCCAGGTTGACCGGTCTCCCGGGCGCAGATCACCGCTTGCGGGCGACTTTGTCTTCTACGACCCGTGGTCACGGACACTGATCACTCCACCGGAGGCACATATCCTGCGTCATGCAGAGCGAGTCATCCCTCCTGGGCATCCAACCGGATTCATCATGACTGATGAGTTCTTTCACCCTGTTGGGGGCGACAACATCATGATTGATGACGCTCCTGACGAGGAGGATGTGTTCGGAGAAGACGACGCTTTGGCAGTGGAACCTGTGCCTATGGCTCCAGTTGCTGGCCCCTCTATGGGTGGTAACGCGGCAACGGCTCCGCCGGTTGTTCCTGCCCCAGCCCCGGCTTCCATTCCAACTCCAGCGGAGGGTCCTTCAGCGCCTGCGATGGCGGCGTCGGCTACGCCGAACGAAGTCGCGGACGCGGGAATATCTGAAGAAGCACGGGCTGCCGTGATCGCTCAGTTCCTCAGCTCAGCTGGCGCTTCTGACGCGGCGTCGGGCGACATCGCATCGATGCGAGACGCTCTAATAGCACAGCTTGGAAACGCTGGTTTTCAAGGACCGAGGGGATCGGGTGGCCCCTCCGCGTAGGAGTTCCTCTTCTGGTGTAGATCCCCAATAGCTTGGCGGTTGTAAGCCTGATTAGCGGGCTACAACATAGTTGTGACTT
>JARGSG010000068.1:0-344682 GCA_030374805.1 Gracilaria gracilis
AAGAGAGTAGCACGGCAACGACAAGGTGTCGGAAACGGGCCACTGAGAACAGGGCAAAAAGGCTCAAACCCAAAAAGGGGAGAAAGAAACCACCAGAGTGGGGAAAGAGAGAGAAACAAAGCAAACCCAATACAGGGGCGAGTATACGACAAATAGGTCGGAACGAGACACACAAATAGTGGTTATACTCTGAGCGCCACAAGGGTGGGTAACTATACGTGAAACAACGCGGTCGTCACTCCACTTGGAGGTGAAACAGTCCGCGAAGCGTGATAGTTAGAGCCAGAAGCCCTTGCTTGGCAAGGGGCAATTTACTTGGGGGAGCGAGATGCTCAACCCTCTAAGTACTGAGCTCGGCGCACCACTGACAGTGGGTGACGCCGGGCAAAATAATCTATAAAATATCTGAGTAAATACAGCAATGCTGGGTGCACTGCCTCCGGCATATCCTTGCTACACGTGTGCTAGTCACACCCGCTAAGCGGCGCCTCGAGCCGTGCAATCCACGTGTACATGCGTGGAAATTACCTCGGCGAGGCGACACGCTAATAGCGGTTTAGCTCATATATATCTACTAACGCATGATGCGGAAATTAACTAAGTACCTCAAATCGCCTGCAAAGAGTGTTGTCCTTCATGAGAAGCTGGGTTTTCAAAGGAAATGGACGCAAAGCTCTTTTGAGACATTTTCGATTGTGAAAAAAGAATTTTTTTTTGAAATGGTTTTTTAGGATGCTAAACAAAAACTAATTTGAGCTTTGGTTTTATTTACTTTAATTTGCTAATGTACTTTGCATATGACAGGTTTAAAGTAGTCTTTAGAGATAGGCGTTATTTCACAGTACCAAGCATTTGGTGCGAAGAGGATAAAATCTTTGTAGAGGGTTAATATGAAGAAAAGGAAATTTTGGAGTCAAACTGGTTACAAAGCCAAATCTGGGAAACTCTGGATGTTTTTTTCCTTGCATTCTCATTTGTTGGTACTAAAATGATGCAAACGGGGTGTCTGTCCAGAAAGACAGAAAAATGCGCCGTGTGACACGGCGCATTTGTAGATCAAAATATCCAGCTCAGTGGCATTACTTTTGAAACAGCTGTAAGCTTTCTATATATAAGCGGTAGATTTTGCCACCCCGCCAATTTCGAAAGAGATCACCAAAAACATGCAGACCTCTAATTTTTAAGCAGATTTTGATTGAGAATTGTGCACTTTAGATCAAAACACCTAGCTTTGCTTCCGTAGTAGGAGCTTTGCGATGAAGAATGGCACCGACACACGTAACCTTGCAATCATTGACGCTCCAAAAAGTTGCTCTCCCATTCTCGCAAGAGAAGAGTGGTTCGTTTCCGAAGTATAGATGCGTGTAATTACCAGTACTCTTATACTTCTCCGACGCTCTTAAGCTCATAGAGATGTAATTCGACCTGCAGAAAGATTACAGAATGTTTTGCAGGCAAATGCATCTCAAAACTCAATACAATCAATCCTCCGACATTCGCCCAAGAAACGAAAGAGTACGTAATTCCTGAAGATCTGTCGTTCTTTATTCCTTTTTTAAAGCCCAACTATTCGGACTCATCATCTTTGAATGGCCGTTACCGTTGTGATGATTGTTTCTTGGTGGCATTCTTCTTAATCATATTTTCCCTATTCTTCGTACACTTCATTCACAGCAGATGACTCGTACTGTAATGGTACACACTAAGATCACACGACTTCTTTATCGCACAAAGGCCTTGTTGTTCCTGCCAGAGCATCTTCTCATTGGTGTTCGAATAGATCTTTCGTGCGAGATTGAACAACATGCGAAATGTCGTGTTGGCGCGGTTTGAACATGTCTCAAGACGCCGCCGCTCTCCCTCTACTCGAACCAAGACACGGAGCTCGGCAATCGGCTGGTTACTCCTGAGCTTTTAGACCGAACAATCTGCCTGCGGGATTTGCTCAACTGCATGCCGCTGGTGTACCGTTGGTACTCGCCGCTACGATACTTCGTCTACACTGTATTCGTTTTCGTTTGTCCCCCACGTTTGCTTGCTCTGCCGTCGCTTTGTTGGAATAGCTTCCAGTCGCGAACGCGCGCTCAAGAATGCGCTTAAGTTGGAGCAAAAAGTCTTATGTGACTCTGACATCGACGCCATGATTGATTTAGGTGAACTGTTACTCTTCAACAAGAACTTCGCATCGGAGCGCAAGCGAGGCGTTCAAATGCTCGAACGCGCCATCAAACAAACAGAACATCCGCTGGCTATGACTCACCTGGCGTACCACCTAATAAGAAATGGAAACTCAGTAGATCACCGTCGTGCCGTGTGGTTGCTCGAACGCTCGTTGAAATTGCGAGAGGACTCTTTTTCTCTCAACGAATTAGCACAATGCTATGAGAATGGAATTGGTGTTGGAACGAATATTAATGTTGCTGTGCAGCTGTATGAACGAGCTATTCGGCTAGACAAAGATCCCGTTCTCATCTTCAATCTAGCCTTCGCCATGCTCAGGACACCAAGTTACCTTGCTCAAAGAAAACATGCTATATCGCTTTTCAAGAAGGCAATCCGTCAGACTTCAGAGGCCGAAATGATGAACAAGTTGGGACTTTTGTATGGTACAGGAAAGGGCAATCTCAATCAATGCCCTAAGAAGGCAATGAAATGGTATCGTCGTGCAATTCAAACATCAAACTACGTGCCTTCCATGTCTAATCTTGCTGATCTTCTTTTAAAGAATGAACCCAGCGACCAGGATATCGAACAGGCGGTTCGTTTGCTAGAAGATGCGATGGAAGAGGAACAAGAGCGAGATGTGAACATCACCTTGCAGCTGGCAGACACTTACCTGCTGCACGCAGTTAACCTGGAGCGAGCTGTTCGATTATATGAATCCGCAGCAATCCGTTTCAATTCAATGAGAGCCAAGTCAGAGCTGATTGGAATATGGGTTGATCGTCTAGGTTTTGGCCTTGATCATCGCCGGATATTTGAGTTTTGTCGTGATGACTACGACGAAAACAGAGAATTCGGTTCTCGTTTGATTATGGGAGATATGTTATGGACCGGTACTAACCACATGCAAATGAATCGTAGAGAAGCTATGCAGATCTTGGATTCCCTTCTTTGGACTGGACATGGCTCTTTCTCGTTAATGTTGAGACATGATCTTGAATACCATCCAGATGGGGAGAAGCGAGCTCGAAGGCTTATGAAAAAGTTCAACAACGAAATTGATAAATCTTATCTTTCCGAAGAAGAGGTAATCGTTGTCAGCGAGAACGAATGTGAGGAAGATAAATGGCTAGCTATGGAGAGCTTTCGAGCTCAAATGGCTAATTCCGTAACGGGTGTTTGGTTTGGGCCATACCTTCGAATTGGACGCTTCAAACTACCGTTTGATGGTCGATTAGAATGTGTAACAAATCCGATGAGGAGGTTTACGAGATGGAGAAACATTGCTTCTTTGAATCTGGCTAACATTGTACTTGAGATTGAAGGAAAGCAACAAGAATCTGTGATAGTGCTTGAAAATCTAATGAATTCCGAGTTGAGGTTGATTGCAATGCTGAACCTCGCATACATTCTAATGAGCGATATTGAAGGAGTGCCAAAAAATTGGGCAAGAGGAGTGCAACTTATTGAAGACGCCGTGAAGGAGAGGAACGATGTTTCTGCTCGCGCAATGTTGGCCAACGCGTTGGCGGAGCGATCAGACTCAGATGATGGCGATGTGGAGCGAGGATGGGAACTATGGCACGGCGTGGAGTCGGAGTTGGAGGCGGACGAAAAGGAGCTCCAACACGTTTCGCGGCTAATAACGGCCAGCAGCAAGAAGAAATGGGATATTCTCAACCGCCAAAAACAAGAGTGAAGCTTGCTTTGATAACTGCAACGTGTGCTCTCAGACGGGCAAGGAAGAAAGCACTTTGGCGTGATCTTCCATTTTACATCAGCCATAAAACAGATTTATGCAAGTCTGCTGCGGAGATGAGTCGGACGTGACGCCCATGAAAATGGTGAGGATGCGGACGATTGCGGACCTCGACGTCAGCCAAGGCCCGCAATAACTCCGATAGCATTCATATTCGTGGTGGAATACTACTGATATGATGTGTCGTTTGAGTCGTCGTTGAACAACGTGGCCACCGAGGCTTTGGTGTACACGAACCCTCACAACGGCGTATATATTAACATAAATGATAAATGATTAAATAATATATAGTAATATTTTCTGAGAGAGCTTCTCTCAAATCCAGCGGCGCTGGATGTACTTTTCGCGCTCTTGGCCGAGTGATAACCGGTTGATATAGAGCAAGGCGCTATAAGGACCGATCCGACATTGCGATATAGTAGTCGAACACGTTCAACTCAGGGAAAAACTTGTCCTTTCAGTTGATGATGAGCTTTCCCAAGATATCACGCAAACGAGCTAATATTTTCGTTTTTTCCTCTTCACAATCCAGGAAGTCTAAGCTCACTAACCCAATTCTTCGTAACAATAACTTTTATCAGTTGGGCCATATAAGCTAACTTCGGTTTTGCAGACAATCTTCAAATAGCATATCCATTTCGTTCAGTTCGGAACGATAAAAGTTCGTTGGTGCGCACACCTGGACAACTCGAATGTACCTGTTGAAAATGGGTTTTAGAACTCGAGAGCTGCGCAAACGTTCTTCTCTAACTACGAATCTATAACTGAAACCAACCCATAGAGAGGCTGTAGAGATGAAGGAGGAGGGAGGCGCAGAGAGCTTCAACCAGACGCCTGCCGGGACATCTGTAGTTTACTCATCCGTCCGTGGGGCTTTTAAGGAGACCCGCGGACGGTTCCACAAGATGTTTGTGGCTATAAGTCGCGTTCTATAGCCACACTATTAACTACTTCAAGCTCAGCTTGAAGCGGGGCGCAACTGTCTCTGCTGTATGCTTAACTGTCGGCCTCCAGCACGACAGAGGCTCACCCAGCAACTATGCGCCCGACCCCATTACTTCCTCCCCGGAAACGATAACACCCAATTGTGAAACTCCTTATTAACCCCAGGAGCCACTTCCACCTGCGTAAACACTCCATCCAGATTCCCAGTAGACATATCGTCCGGATCGTCAATGAGCTGCGCATCGGCTACAATCGGGCATGTATTGAGAACGCAAGCAAACGGCTTGGTTGCCCTTAGTTCGATCTTGATCAAAGATCTCGTCCCGGGCTGTGAAACCAAGTAGAAGACATACACAGCTGAGTCCCCTGGAATGGTTGCCTCCACTGGTACGCCAGGAACCATGGGGTACGTAACATCTACGCCGAACAACAGCCACCCGCCGAGAACTCCAGTTGTATTGGTGCATGGAGTCAACTCTTCAGAGTCCGCGGTTCGGACCAATGTTAGATTCACCACGAATACACCGTAGCCAAACTTGTCGCTTCCGTAAATACCTGCGGCACTGTTAAAGTCAAGCGAGGACGCATCCAGACCGAAAGTGTTCTTGAAGTGTTTCAATGCATGCACACGGGATTGCTCAATACGTCTATCGTTCCAACCAAGGGCGAAGCGGAAGAAATCGTTGCGAGTATCGATATATCCCCCTTGCTCTTGAGTGCCCTCAAAAGTAGCTCCGACTGCCACTGTGCGATCAATAGGCAGGAGGTCACACGTTGGTTGAGTATCACCTTTCGAAAGGGTACGCATCACATCATTAGAGCGACTGATTGGCAACAAATTGCCATCATTTGCGGGTTGAAGAAGATCGTGCAATAGATCCGGTGGAAGATGTTGTCGACCAGAAAGAAAAGAGCCTGAACTCCAACTCGCGAGCAAAGAAAGGATGAATATCAAGTGAAGCATGACGAATATGTCCGTCTGTTGTTGAGATCGGTGCCGGCGAGTGCGGGATGGCAGGCGCACTGCGATGAATTGTACATGGGACCAAGACTTAAATACTGACAGATTAGGCTGTAGCAATTTCGAGAATCTGGGAAGGCCGGGTTTCATGCGTACGAAGTATCATCTGGAGGCTATGTTAGAAGAACCGTTACTATTTGAGACTTCTTTCAAGAGGTCTCGTTGACAGGCAGAATGACATAGGGTGGGCCAATGCAACTGTTCGAAATAAAACCGTTCCTCTCGCATTCGAAATCCAAGTTGTGTGACAAATGGTACTTTTGGGGGACAGCTCTTGAACCCACTCGTCGTCTGTGGCTCCGCCATTGAAGTGGTCGAAATTTTTCTGCCGCATGTCTTACCGGAGAGAGATCGCCTGTTCCAGCCGTCTGCTGTTAATGTGTCAGTATTTTGCAGTTAGGTGATGAAGCTGTTCTTGATGGGAATGAGTAGGGGCTTAGCTTCAATTCATGAGGAACAACGTACCGTCCAGCGACGTATGTGCGTGACACCGCACGAAGACTCGCAGCTCTTGGCGGTTTGTTAGAAAGGAAATGGAGTTGGAGAAAGACAGGGACTGTCCAGACAGCTAAGTGCACTCTTCTGTTGTCGAACGGATACATGCACCTGTGCGGACCGTTTTCAGACCGAATGGTGGCATTTGTCACTTTTGTATGGAAGAAACAAGTCATAGTTTGATGGCTTTCCGTGCATTCGCAATGGCGCCGGCGCTCAAGTGCTTTGGGGAATTTGCCAAATTATGCACCAACGTGGTAGGACAATTCAACTTCGAAATTGGACGGGGGTTGGTTACCTAAAGTAGGAAACGAGATTGATAGATAGTGGTACGTAGATAGTGGAAAGCATAGGTGTCAAGTTATTGAGACCAACAGTTTCTCAAAGGCTTGGAATCTTTGTTTGGATATGGAGAAAGATCCTAGGCCAACGAATGAGCATCTCCGAAGAGTTTTCTGTGCGTCTTTCCATCTCGAGAAGCAATGGCGATTGGTTTCAGCTTCAGCTATTGTATTGTGTAATGTGTCTTTTGGTGTGCTTGCCACATTTAAGGTGAAGCTCAATTCAGGGTTACGTTTCGGTAAGGAAGGACGTGGACTAGATGAGATGGTACGATACAATTTGTGCAAAATGGGATGGCACTGATTGTTCAGACGCGCATCTTGCAGAGCATACGCAACGGTGTCGTGCTGTACACGTGCACACGAACTGTAAGTAGCCCAATTAATGGGACGCAAATGTGAACAAAGAGCCGACAGCTTGCGCCCAATGCTTCAATCGAGCAATGCGCCGGGGCGCTCGTGCCCCTCCGCTACAAGATGGCGATGGCGTTGTATGATACGCCACTTGGGCTCGTTGTGCTGCACGAAGGCATCGCAAACTGTCTGGCACCGGGCCGCTTACAACACGGAGAAGAACTCTACGAAAGGAAAGACGTAAACTCCACAACGAGAAATGTTCGGCTTACGACATCAACATGAACAACTTGTTCTCGTGCCCCTTTTCTTATCCCTCGTCGATGAGCAGGAAGAGATATTTTTCTGGAGGATGCGGGTATTAAAACGGTTGAGCTATTGGCGCTATGCCCTGTTCTGACACAGTCACAACAAAAGTCGCAACAAGTGTGAAAATTGATGAAAAATGAAACTGTTTCACCCAGAAGATTAAAAACAGAATCTTTAGCCAAGCTTATAGTGTAATTATTAGAAAGCCTACCAAAACCAAACTGGACTGTCACGTGCAAGTTTGAATTGTTGGCATCGTTCATGGTCGGCCACCAAACGCGTGCAGCTGTCGCTGTGAGAGCCGCTCGTAGAAATCTTCGGATGCCGCCGGAGCTCACAAGTCGCGAGGCGGCGACGCCATCGGCATGGCGGCATTGACTCCTTTTTCTTGCAGTGTCTGATCTAGGGCGGTTATCAAAAGGTAGAACATGTTTGAGTGAGAGCCACTTGGTCTTCACCACATCTGATGTTGAGAAGATCTGTTTCAAAGTTTTCTCGAGGAAATCAATCGAGAAGCGAACGGAGTCACTCTCAGATCGTCCTCGCCGCAGGTAGCAGCGGGGCACAAGCGCGACATGCGCAAGAAAGACGCATATATATGGCGGTCAAACGCAACACAGTGGTTTGCTTCTGAAACAAGTAAGGCGTTTTTCCTCCAAAAAGCCTTACCATAAACGTGTTACCCCGCTGCCCGGCTTGGGGGAGATTTGGAACTCTTAATTGTTTTCGATTTCGGGCTCCACCCAGGCGATATTCACTTCCTGGTTGGGCAATAACAACATTATAAAAACAGAAAAGGCCAACGCTTCTATGATGGGTTGCACATCCGAAACGGGGAAAAGCACAACTGGGAGAGTACAACGGTACTTTTTGATATGTGAGCGCCGACCTCTGTTCAGATCAAGATGCGTTGGCCAGAGTATTCTTGGGAGACATTGCTACCGTTGACCGTTGGACCGCCAGGGGGGGGCAGCGTGTGGCCAGCAAAAGTATATTAATCTCACGGAATGAGAACGAACGTGTTGCATGATGGCATCTGATTGACAGATAGGGACCCATACGCTTCTCTTCAATCTCCGGAATCTCGAATTCTAGCTTTGGAGTCTTCAAATGTGTCTGTTTCCAGCTCGAATGAGATTTCTTCTCACACAAACCACATGGGTATAAATTGGGGCACCGAAGCGTTCCAAGAAGGGATGCGCTCAAGTGCATTACCCAAAGTGCCTTGTATCTTCTGCACCGACAAGACTCCGCACTATGGCTTTCAAACACCTTCTAATTCTCTGTGTGCTCCTCGGGATGTGGTGCTCCGTGAGAGCAGATTGCAAACCGGCACCTGCTGGAGTGGCTTGTCTTGCTGCCTCACCGAACAATACGTACCTAAGGCGGTGTACTTGGAATGAATGCAGGAGGAACTGGGGGGGTAAGTTATGCTACGATGGACCGGGCAGATGTCATGTACAGGGCGGGTCAGGAATATTTGTGGATGGATGTTCACAGTGTCTGTGTGTCACGGGGAAGACGAGCAGGAAGGCTGCCTGTTCAAAAGGCAAGTACTGGAGGAAGCGAAGCAACGATGTTTGGGGCTGCCTCAACTGAGAAGGGCAAAAGACCTTACTGCCCGACGCTAGCTGTGTCTGGGACAAGAATATATACATCTCAGTTTGAAAGTGTGTACTTAGCTCAGTCACATTCTTAGATTTTTATGTTACTGATGGAGGGAGGATTCGGGACTCCTTCGTCTGGAAGAGGATTTGCTAATGCTAATTGCATTTAGAATCCTGTAAAGTTGGAGCATTCTGTTCCTCATTGTTCAATATGGTTCGCAAACCTGTTGTAGTCTTTGTCCAGTACAGCACCGGATCTTCTCATGACCGAGGGCTACCGGTGCATTTCATTGCTATCCAACGAGTCCGCCCCACCTCGCACATTTCATTCTTCCAACAAACAACTTCAACTACAAACCATATTGCCAGTGGCTGTTGAAAATTCAAATACAATGTCATTAACTGCACGCCCTGTTCCACAAGAGAGCACAGCGCCAATAGCTCAATAGTTTTCCAACAAAAACTGTCTGGCATCGGAGAGCTTACAGCACGGAGAGGATATCTACGAAAGGATAGACGTAGACCTTGCAATCATAAATGCTCGGCTTACGACAACAACGCGAACAACTTGTTTTTGTGCCCCTTTTCGTATCGCCCATCAATGAGCAGGAACATATCGTTCTATTAGAGGATGCGGAAGGAGTGTCTTTGAAGGGATGTAGTGAACTGGGGGGAAGAGCGGCAGGGCCGGGGTTCGAACCACGAACCCCGGGCCCCCACAAAAAGCACACGAAGGCGGTTACCGATTGAGCTATGGCCGCTCACGGTGTGGTAACCCAGAGTCACACCGCCGGAGGTGTTATCGTGGCCCTCTTGTGGCTGACAGCTGTAGCTGACAGCAGCTACAAGGGAACTGTTTCACGCAGATGATTTAAAACTGAATTTTAAACCAAACTAATAAATCCAACCCATAGCGCGCCCCCGGCTTCATTAGTTCCTCCCCGGAAACGTTAACACCCATTTGTGGTATTCCCTATTAACCCCAGGAGCCACCTCCACCTGCGTAAACACGCCATCCAGATTCCCAGTATACATATTGTCCACATCATCAACGATCTGTACATCAGCTATGATCGGGCACGTATTGAGAATGCAAACAAGCGGTTTGGTCCCCTTTAGCTCGATTTTGGTTAAAGCTCGTGTCCCGGGCTGTGCCACCAGGTAGAACACAAACACAGCCGAGTCCCCTGGCACTGTTGACGCCATCGGTACGCCAGGAACCATGGGGTACGTAATATCTCGGCCGAACAACAGCCACCCGCCGAGAACTCCAGTTGTATTGGTGCATGGAGTTAACTCATCGGAGTCAGCCGTTCGGATCAATGTTAGATTCACCACGAACACAACGTACCCGAACCTTTCGCTTCCGTAAATACCTGCGGTACTGTTAAACTCAAGTGAGGACGCATCCAGCCCGTATGTGTCTTTGAAGTGTTTTAATGCGTGCACACGGGACTGCTCAATACGCCTATCGTCCCAACCAAGGGCGAAGCGGAAGAAGTCATTGCGAGTATCAATATATCCCCCCTCTTCTTCAGTGCCCTCAAAAGTAGCTCCCAACGTTATTGTGCGTTCAATGGGAGAATCCGAAAATTCCTATCGTTCCAAACTTCTACCTGCTGCGCAAATCAGATGGCGGCACGTAGACGCTCTTGTTGCCTTTGTTTGGGACTCTGGATAGGGTAAGCGGGACCCTATCCAATGTTCCAATTGTGGGCAACAGGCAACTTTCACGTAAGTGGCAGGCATCTTTACTCGGAAAAAGAATTCGAGATATAGGCTACCACGCACCACAACTTCCTTCCACCCTGCTTGCCACACCGAACTAAAACAATTTCCTCATGTCATCTACGCCCATCGATTTCGAACCCACTGTTGTTCTTGTCAGTACAGTCGCCGTTCATCTCTTGAACTATTTCCACTACAAGCATCACAAGAAGCACTCTCACAAGCTTAAATTAAAGTACGCACCCAACGCAAAGTTCCTAAGCAGCGGAATTATTCGGCCGCGCACATTCATAACTCCATGGCGAAAGCTCTTTCATGACGGCACTAAAACAGAATTCGTAGCTGCTACGAGTTTTCCTCGCTCAAATTTCTTTTCTGAACTTCTTCCTTGGTTTGGAGATGCCCGTACAAAGATCTACAAAGGTTCTCCGTTTCGAGTCTGTGGGAGCAGGAAAGGGAGAAAACCATTATTATGCACAGCGGACCTTCTCGGCATGGCGTTGTGGTACATGAAAACAGCTGATGTAGAATACGCTTTGTGTCCAATATTTGGTGTTACACCTTCTTCGCTTTCAGAATGGCTGAACTACGCATTAGATGTTCTCTGGTATATGGTACTGTATGAAAAGCACCCTCAATTTGAAATACGGTGGCCAACGGAACATGAAATGGTCGAGTCTGCGGAGTTGCTGAGAAAAAACAGAGTGCATGGTTATGCTCTTCGTGGGGTGTTTGCCGTTAGTGATGGAGCAAGACTTCCTTGTCCCGACTTCGAAGATTTCGATACACAGAACGCCTTTTACAATGCCATGAATCAGCACGTCGAAGCCACCAATCTTCTTGTATGGAACTTCAAAGGCGAAATTATTCATGCTTGCGTCAACTACCCTGGAAGTTGTCATGACAGCAAGTTAGCATATTTGTCCGGTTTATACTGGCCTTCCTTGATATTAGATGTGAACACTCCGCCTGGATTTGCTGTTCTTGGAGACAGCGCCTTCGTTAATGATACGAGGACAACACGTGGAAAAGTTGTCCGAGCTAGAAAGAAGAACGAAATGCGTTCAATGCCCATATCGAACAGCTGCGCCGCCATCGAACTAGCGTTGCAACGAATATATCCAAGTGAGCGCCAGAGCGCAGAATGGGGTGTGCGAGGTTTGAAGGCCCCCTTCCGTCGTTTGACAAGAACTCTGCCGGCGAACCATTACAAGAGAGGACGTCTTCTGAGCTTGGCATGCCACCTTGTTAACTACCGCGTCCGTGCAGTCGGTCGAAATGAGATCAGAAGTGTGTACAGCCGGCAGCAACTGGAATGTCTACGACAGAAGTTTCGTACAGTATTCCCGTGATACGTTCTGCTTCCATGTAACTCTCTCCGTGTAAAAGCTTTTGTCAACCTTAGGGACGGCGTTCTAGGTGGCTTCACCCCACTCGACTCAATTCAGCCCTGATCCGAGATCGCGATCACCATAGCAGCTGCCGCCATTAACGTCAGTGTAGCCGGAGGCGGTACGAGCCTCACCTTCTCCACCATATCCACTTCAATTTCCTCCATCACCATAAGCGCCCCCGCCGCACGTGCCACAGCCGCAGCTGGCATTGAGTTGCGAGCACCACAGCGTGTCATCCCGCGCTCGCATATCGGTGGCAGTTTATCCGTCAGACGGAGCGCCTTGCCACACTCGGCCAGTTCGGACGGCTGGCCGCCCACCACAACGCCCATGCCGTCTAGCAACACGCGTAACACCTCGTTTTGAGGCACTGCTTCCTAGCAGCGCGCGTGGAATCGCGGTGTGGGCGACGGCTTGCATGCTAAACAATCCACGATACTCCAATGATTCGCCACGGTAGAGGCTGGCGATCGCGAGACTGCAAACTCTGCCGTGCGATCCATGCTTTGCCACTACTTGTGTGAGCTGCGTACGCGAGCGTACGCAGTCGCTGCCCTGAATGGACAACACCACACGCTGGCTGTTTTGCTCGCTCTCGGCTCGCATGAACGCGTCTTAAAACGTTTCGTTCCCCTTCTTGGGCCGCTGTTGCACGCCTGCCTTAGGCCGTGGTGCAGAAGTATTCCATCGGTGAACTCACGCATTAGTTTGTGCGTAGCGTGTTGTGCAGTTGGCACATATCGAGAGGCGACATGATGATACACCGTAACCCATCACTCATGCTGCGCACTACTTCCTTCCTGCCCAGCACAGCCGTGAGGAGATCCTGCGACGGCAGGGCACGCATCGCTAGCAACGGATGCAGTCCGTGTTGCACGTAGCCGTCTTGACGTCCAAACCAAGGCTCGCAAACAACTGCGCCGCGCCCCATATGAATTTGGCGTTGACCGTATTCCATTCGGGTACCGATAACGAGTGGACACGCGTGGTGCCGTCCGGCGTAGTGAGTGACGCCAGTGGTACGGGATGAAACGACAACCGCCCTTTGTTCTCCACAAGCATCGGCGCCGTCATCGTCTGTTGCAGCGCATCGCAACGCGAATGATGCACGCGCCCGAAGCTTGTCTCTGCAGCCTTCATCGCGACGCCCTTCGTGGCTGCACGCGCATGGAGAAGCGCTCTCGAGGCAGGCCGTCGATGGCGCGCGACCACTTGGCTGCGCGTCACGGATGGTGCGCGCGCGCGCGCGCGCCAACGCAGCGCGCTGATCGGCTCTCTCTCAGAAGCGCGTGCGATCGACGATGATCGGCGGTGCGCGGCGTACCATCAGGAGCAAAGGAAGGCGTGGTGCTGCATGGCTGCTCGTCGCACGGTGCTTCAGAAACGAGCGCTATTTGTGCGCGGTGGCGTAGCACACAACACGGCGGTGTGGTACACAGCGCGGCGGCGTGGCGTACGTGGCTGGCGCTGTTAGCGCGCGCGCGCGTTGCGCTCAAACCGCACGCCGTTGTCAAACACAATCGTTGCTGTTTCGCTCTGCGTGTGGCTGCTCCGCGCCGCTTCGGCCAACCCATGTCTGCTTCGCGCTATAAGCTAGCCAGCGCGCAGTATCCCAATCACCCGTTCGAGAAGAGTAGGCGCTCCCGGTATGTCGGCGTGTACGGCGTCATGGGAAAGTTCTGATACAGGCCCAGGATCTGCGCGGGGTGCACATCACGCATGCTGCACTGCTGCTACTGCTGTCGCAGCGACACGCTCAGCGTGGTGACGAACAGCATCATGAGCAGCAGCCCACACAGCGAGCTGCTGTGCTGCCGCGGCGATGAAAGCGCTTGCGAGGCGTGGCGACGATTGATGGAGACCGCAGCGGTGAGGAAGACGGGCCACGCTCCGTAACCCACACACACCTTCCACACGCACCCCTCCGCACACAGCTCCCACACGCGCACCACCTCCCTCTCGCACCTGCCCCCCACCAGATACGATGAACTGTGCTCGAACGACAGCGACAGTCGATTGCCCGATTGCTGCACAATCTCTGCGCATGCATCGGGCGTCGAGCTCATCTTCACTCCGCTCGCGCCCTCCGTCCCGACCCCGGCCCCCATTTGCATCCCGTCCGTCGCCCCGCCCTGATAGTAGTCGCGCGTCGTGCCCACCGAGCTCCACAGCGTCTGGCCACACGCCTGGAACGTGCTCATGATGCGGTACTGTCGCCCGTGCACGTCCGACTTGAATATAGCCGCCCGTCCGTTGTACGCCCCGGCCAGAATCAGCGCTGACCGGCTGTTGGCCACGTCCCCGTCCGACGACACGCAACCAAAACTGTTCAGACACACGATTGAGCTCACGCCCACTTCCGCAATCCCGGGCGGTGACGACACTCCAAACGATCCTTTGCACGCCCCATTCTCATTATCGTACACCCCGACGGAGCCCATGCTGTCGCCCGTTGCCAGCAGTTGATAGTAGCTCACTTCCTTGTCGCTGGGAAGGAACGCCATCGCCGTCACTGCTCCGCCACCTGCACCCATCATGTACACACCCAGCTGTCGAACGTTGCTAAACTCAACTTCTTCCTCACACTCACCTCCTCCAGTTGACGCACCTTCACAACGCTGTGCTCGTTGGGTGGAGCCCTCTTCTCGCACTCCCCGTCGACACAGCTTCTCCCACATTGTGATGCGACGCGGCATCGCCTTTTCCTCAGCCACGCAGTCCACCGTGCTAATGTCACACTGCACGCGATTAATAAGCGCGCAGCTCCATTCGAACAGAGATAGTGTTGCGTTCCCAGCGTCCGACAAATACAATCCACCCCGTTCCTTCCCGCCATTCGCTTCTTTCAATAGCTCATTGCTTCCACCATCCCTACCTCTTCTCTTATCTGCCACCCGAGGCTCTCCGCGCACGCTCGAAACCGCCGATTTCAGAGTAGGTGGCAGCGAATCCAGAGTATTTAGAATCTGGTACGAGTGACTCCTCCTTGGTGGCCGTGGCGGTGATTTGCTTGCGCTCGCACCGCCCCTGTCACCATCACGTGATGCGCTATACACATTAGCCGAGTTAGACGAACTTGGAGACAACCCTCCAAATTGCAGTTGCTGCGAAATGCTACGAATGAACGCCTCGATGCCTTTGACCACTTGTAGTTGAGGCCTGTGCTTCGGGCTGCCGACAGCACTTGCATCGCTGACACTATCCCCACCTCGCCCTAACACACGCAAATCGCTTCCCGAGCCAGATGCACTTGGTAACAGACTCCCGCTGTTTGTCCTGGGAAACCTGGTGCTTCTTGGTATCCTGGGCGTCTCGTTGAGGTCAAAGCTGTGCCCCCTTGTTCCTCGAACATGAATTCTGCCACTGCTGGTGTTCCCCTTTGCTCTGTCTGTCTCTCTCTGCATCCCCCTGCTGTGTACTTCGGAAGGCTGTGAGTCAGCTCTCATCAGAATGACTGCATCACTTCCCTCACTCGATGCAGCCATCGTGCACCTCGGAAACAGAGGCGGTGATCCTCGTTCCAGCTCATTCGCCGCCCCGGTCAAAAATAGTGGAGGGCGCGAATTTCGCTGCGAGGAGCTCCATTCATTCTTTCCCCCGTGATTGAACAGGTTCACTGAGCCACTTCCAGGCGCCTGCCCAAGGATGTCACGCGTATCAGACTTCAGTACTGCAGGGTTTCGCCCGGGATACGAATTGGGCGAGGTGCCCGTCTTGGCAAAGAAACCCTGGTTCGCAGATTGGTCACGAGGAATGGTGATTCCGTCAAGTTGGTCATAGATGAGATCCACACTCTCGCGAGCAATAGCAGCTACAACCGGGTGGGAGTCATATGCCAGTTCCGATAACGATATCCACATCAACCTGTACGCATTCTCACACTGGCTTGATATTGAGCTGGGCGATGCAGAACTTGTATCGATCCCGTCCACACCCTCGATATCTACAAAATAAGCTTCGCGGAGAAAGCTATCGTGTCTGCGCAACACAGCTTTCGAAAGAGTTGCCGAGATTTCGCGCCGGTACCAGCGTCCTGCACTCTGTGTCCAAGTTGAGAGCAATTCTTTGGCCAATGAGGAGCAGCACGTCTTGTTCTTGTGATGAAAATTCCCGAAGGGCAGGAAGGCTCCTTTCTGACACTCTCGATTGTCCTGCGTGTGCCCTCTCTTGAGGACTGTGACCCGTCACCCATTCATTACGGTTAGTGAGCTCCACAGACAAACTAGACAATGATGCAGACAATTCTCTGTTTGGAACATTTTCTTCGATGGAGTTTGTAGTCCCTCTGGCTTTCCCCCGGTGGTATTGGTTGTGACAGCGAGTGGTTGTGCGAACTCTTTTGTCCTTCAGGGTCATTCAAATCCTCGAAAACGGCGTTCATAATAGTCGAAAGAGCAACAGTTGCGGCTGCTCTCACATCCGCAGCTACATCCTCCGATGCGAGACGACCCAAATGATAGACGCTATTCCACGCTAATAGTTGAGATATCACCTCCCGACGACTGTGCAGTATTACCTCCGTGAGGCACAAACATGCCCATCGCCCGAACAAAACGCACTCGAGTGATTCAAACGTTCTAGACACAACTCAATTATCTTACATTCCCGAAGACGATCGGCATAGCCTGCTGCAATAATAGACAAGATGTAGAATGCGACCGCAATGTACACAGGCCTCGGTTCGTTCTCCCCCATTTGGTGGCTTGGCGACAAACTGCAAAAAGTACGTGTACCTGTTTTTTTTCCATAAGATCCGAGCAAACTGAGCCATCAAGAGCTAAAATCTTGCCCCAAATGAAGACCAGTTCTTGCCGCACAATATTAGACGGGTGTTGGAGGAGTCGGAGCACATACGGAAACATGCCAACGGAAAGCGTGCGATCAACTGCGTCGGCACCTGTCTGAACATAGCGGGAAAGCAACTGAACAGTACGCAAACGATCGCCTGGACTGAGCAAGCTATGCAAAGTCATTGGAAGCTGCTCAGGTGGCCCGCGGTTTGCCGGACCTTGGTCAAGCCATATACCAAACGAACCAAATTGGTGTTGGAAAAACGGATTAGAATGATAGCGATACGTTGGCGAGGTGTTAGCAATAGGCTGCGCTGTTGGCATATCCGCATAGATCTGGCGATTAATTGGCGACGATCCAGATAAGGCGACCTCGTCCGATTATAGTCAGTGCCTGAACTAGGGACGTTCTGTGGAGGTGAAGGTATACAAATCCCCGGGCGCAGCGCAATCGATGACGAAGATGACGAAGACGACGTTGGATGCATGAAGCGATAAGACTGGACGGCCTTACTTTGATTCAGGTCGGCAATCATCGTCGGTAACTGCACAAGAATGTTTTCCATGGCGAGCTCGAACCATTGCCAAAGAGGATGACCATGAGTATCTGGCAGAGCAGGATGCGAGACAGGCACAAGCGTTTGAGTTCTACGACAGTAGGGTCTGGTGCGACTCTATACCGCGCTTTATGTTGCAAGCTCTCAAACTGTCTCTTCAGCGTTGTGGAAATCTGTTGCATTGACTCTGTTGTATTCTGCAAGCTGGGTTCGGTCCACGCTTCGAGACGTGCACGTGGGTTCAGAGGAGAAGCGTCTGGGGGATCAACGCCCATGTTGAGACAGAGAACCAAAACTCCGTTTGCTGTCGTGATTCGGTCTGTGAGACGGCATGGGTTGAGCGCGCGGTTTACAGTAGCTGTACGGTTAAGTGGGGGCGAAGGTTGCGGAGTTGGCGGTGGCCTACTCGCGGACGGGGAGTGCTCGGTCGGTTGTTGTGGTGAGAACTGCTGGACAACAACGTCATCTTCCTGTAAGACGAGAAGATGATGTGTGGAGAAGGCGTAGAGGCTGCGAAACCGCATGCGTTGGATGTGCGGTGTTGGTGAAGACGCGGGTGCTGATGAGGAGTTGGGAGTCATTTCTGACGTAGAAGGCTGAACATCTTCGGGATGTATTGCAGCTTTGCACCACTTTAGAACGGAGCAGAGCAGTAGCTTTCCTATGTAAGCTTGGGAATGATTAGTGCCACACGACAGGGGAGACAGCTCTTGACGCTCTCGACACTCTTGACGCTCGTAGTAGCCAAAGTTGTAGACGGTGGCGTGTAACTTGTTCAACGAACCCAAAAGGTTCCATTTTACAAGCGTCCCGTATGGATGCCCCAGTGCAGGATTCGGATATCTCAGGGCCACAGCGCATGAACGTCTTACACGAGTAATATTGCATGTTGACCTGCTCCACGTCATTCTGCATGTCTGGGAGAAAGGCTTCTCTTGCAAATCCGACAAGCTCTTCACGACGGAAACCACTGCTCAATTATGCCGTTGCTTGATGAAGTTTCAATTCCTTTGACCACTTGTAGGTGCGGCCTCAGATTTGGGCTGCCCACAGCTCTTCACGACTACGAGCATGTTGTGAATCCAATGGACGCAGCCTAACTACCAAGAAGTGAATTACAGCTGTTCAGGATTGGTTTGTTTCTTGTTCTTCCCGGGTTTCTTTGGCATGCAGCGCCTCTTCCACAATTTCTTTGACCATGTGAGAAACCTGATGCACCAAGCTACGGTTACTCTTTTCCACGGCACTGGCAATTGATTTTTGCAGGGTTTCCTGTACTGTTACTTGCTCCTTCTCGCGGTCAACTTGAGCTTTAGCAAGGTCTGCAACCGCCTTGGTCATCTGTGTTATGCCTTCCAGCAGATCTATTTCCATACGTTTCGATATGGGAGCCCGGGGATTCATTAACGGTCGTTTTCTGGATTTTGGTGGAGGGGTTATGAAGGGTGAGTCGTTTTTGTTTTGTTGTACTGCATTCTCTGCTGTACCTGTGAGTTGTTGCTTCTCTGTGATAGCCGCAACCTCTTCCAAATTGCTGTTGTAGGTTAAGGAAACCATCTTGGACAGAATCTCTTTTTGTATGTTTTTCGTCTACGAACTGCTGGGGGGCATGTGGGGTCACCGGTTTGTTTCTGAACATATAGCATCTTGTCAAACTTTGTTTTTAAACTGTGCTGGGTTCTTTCTTGGCGATTATTGTCGCCTGCGTACCTGTTGTAATCTGAACAAACTTTGGCCCACCCATTGCTACCGGTCGGTTCATGTTCTTTCACTAAATCTAAAAGCATTTGAACGTCTGAGCTTGAGAAATTTTGAGTGCCCGCAGCCTTTCCACCTCGCTTGGAATGTGGCGATTTGTTGTCTTGTGTTTGAATAGGTTCTCTTTCATTTTGCGAAATATTACTGACATCAACGCAATCTTCACCTGATTCATCGTCCTCGTAAAAGCCGAGATCTTCGCTGCTAAGGTTCAGTAACTCATTGATAGACATATGCGCACGGTTCATGCTGCAAATAAAGTTTAAGTACTGGCGGTGTGTTTTGGGTCTAACAAAGAGAGGCATTTTGGGGAAAACGGTCTGACATCCTACCGCGATGGTGGCCAAACGAGGAGTGAACCGCTACATATGCATGTCTGGAAAAAAAGCGTTCTGGTTACATGAAAGTTTGTGTAACTGTAGTGGGCCTGTCTCAGGTTGGACGGAGACAGGTCCCTAGCTTCCCATTTGGTAGTCTGGAACGATAGGAATTTTCGGATTCTCCCAATAGGCAGTATGTCACAAATTGGTTGAGCATCGCCCTTCGAAAGGGTACGTCTCATATCATTGGAACGACTGGTGGGCCACAAGTCCACTTCATTTGTGGGTTGAAGTGTTGTCTACTCTGCATCACCGTTGCCGCTCTGCGTTGGACACACATCAATGCACCATACATGTCTTGGCTGACGTCAGGACTAAGCCGCGTACGCATATGCGCGCAAATCGAGATAAACGTGCAGTACGTCAACAAACGGACAGTACGGGAAATTGCGTAGTCAGAGTTACGTCAGATAGTTTTCTAGACGCCTACCATCTGGTTCCTGCGGAATCTTTGGCTGCTAGCGTGATGTACAAGTGCAATCACGTCTGTCAAGTCAGCAGTCAACTGGCTTGGCTGGGTACGCATAAAAGGCCGTCTTTCCTCCTGGACGGTGACTCACACAGAAGAGCAACTTCGTGTGGGTGTGCCCGCTCTGTCTAGCTGCCTCAATCTTTCTCCTTCTTTCCAACCCCTCTACCGTAGTTGGCGCCTGATCCAGAATTCCCTTTATCATCCAACATCCAACAACAAAGCGCTTTGTTTCGAAAGAGTAAGGGTGCTGAAGTTGATATTGGTGAATGCTGTGAACCATGGCGATGTCAAACTACGGAGTTGTGTCCGTAATTCAGCCACCGCTATTGAAGGCAGTAGATCAGCCGTCATTGATCAAATTTGAGACATCCTACGCTGCCTACAAGGCTAAGGTTGATGATGTGAACAAAGGCCGTGATGACAACTCGAAGCTTTCGCTGGCCTCTATCAAGGATTGCATGGATTCTGCTACGCTGCACGCTCTTTGTCTCATTGAAGAAATTGGAGATGCTTCTACAGTAGAGG
This sequence comes from Gracilaria gracilis, assembly GCA_030374805.1. Taxonomy (NCBI): domain Eukaryota; phylum Rhodophyta; class Florideophyceae; order Gracilariales; family Gracilariaceae; genus Gracilaria; species Gracilaria gracilis. The sequence goes on from JARGSG010000068.1 coordinate 20,599, forward strand.
AAGCAACCTCAGACATGGTAAAGGTTTGGTTCGAGAAGGCTTCGACGTCTACACCGAAGGATCTATCGGAACGAATTGACGCCACTCTGCGGCACGTCACGTTCAAGCCCAACAGGGAGGACCCCTCCGGAGGTGTAGCAAACTTTGTCATTGACGTCATCACTGCTCTTGATCAGAACAACGCCTCGGAGGTGTTGAAGGACAGTGATATGGCGAAAAAATTTCTCGATCACCTTGTGAGCAAATTTCAGCCAAATGTCTTGCAGGAGAGGATCAAGATGCTACGCAGAGGATGGACGAAAAGTCAGCTTTTTGATATAAAGTTGTTCAAGGATGAGGTGGCCAACATAGCATTGGAGCTCTCTCTCACGGAGACCGCCCTGTCTCGTTTCAACCCCTCAGAAGTCCAAGCAGCTACATGACCGCCCCCGAAAGCAGGCTTCGACATCAAAAGTCGAAAATGCCAACAGGAAGGAAGCATCGCAACTTCGGAATTCCCAATTTTCGTTTGGGAAAACGAAAAGACTCAGAATGGTCTGAGCCTTGCCTGAACGAAAAATGTGACGGGATTCACCGTCTCAAAGATTGTCCCATCACGTCAACTGAACGGAAGAGGGAAATTTTCGAGAAGCACTACACGAAGAAGGATGTAAAGAAGGCGAAGACTATGAGAGGTTCGGGCACTCCAACGACGGCTCTGCCTGACAGCGATGCAAGTAGATTCCGTGTTGCTCTGGAAGACACTGTGTTCGATCTATCGCTTGGTGGACTCCGGGTCGGATTTCAGCGCGATTGATCATAACCTCTACAGTAGGACTGATATCTTCTGTTCCCAATCTTCCGGTCAAGAACTTCGAGAACCCAGTGTATCTCACAGGCGTTTTCAAATCAGACGAAGACCCTGACACGCACTCGTCCCGTTCAGTAACACTCACCGTTACAATTTTCCTCCCTGGATCCAATATTCCTGTTCGGGTTCGTGGGGTCGAATTCTATGTAGTTGAGAATCCGCTCGAAGAAATTCTACTCGGGTCGTCCGTTCTTGAATTCAATTGGTTTCAACCTCAATGAACATCTCATTCGTGTGAGAAACGAAATCCACGACAAGCACGTGAACCAATTGGATACGAAGAGAGCCAAGCTCGCTACGAGCCAGGTATCAGGGGATGTCTTATATGAGTGCAGATGACGACCCCATCGAATTGCCCGAGTGCCTCGCAGCGGGCATAGGGAAGGATAACCAAAGAATCTATCGATGAAGGCATTCGAGAAGATTCTAACTGAGGCAAGACGAAACGGAATATCAAACGATGGAATGCAGAAGGTGTCCGCAATTCTCGACCGATATCGAGACGTGTTTCGCATCAAATTGGGTGCAGACCCTGCTGTTGACGTCCCACCTCTGACCATAACTCCTGTTGAAAATGCAAAGCCGTACAGATCGTCGCAGAGACGTTACGCCACACACAACAGAGAGAGTTCATCATCCGAACGATACGCGAACTGGAGGCTATGGGAGCCATCTACAAGAATCCGTCAGCCAGGTGGGCATCGCCAGCCCTCGCAGTACCGAAACCTGGTTCGACAAAGCTGAGATTCACTGTAGACCTCCGTGGCCCAAATGCACGCACTGTAACCTATCCAGTCCGCTATGCCACATCTGGAATCGCATTTCCCAGGATCTTTCGGGAAGCACATGCTTTGCCAAAATTGACCCTAGCCCACGGTTATTGGCAGGTACCACTTTCTGCAGGAGGTCCCAGGAAATGATGTCCATTCAAACTCCAATCGGAGTCTACTCCTCCAAACGCCTCTTGCAAGGCGGGTAGTGACTCAGGAAATCCACTTTCAAGCCGTACTCTCGAACAAGTTTGAGGGACGAGTGTCGAACCTTTTACAGTGGATCGGACGATTTTCTGTTGTAATGCCAAGAGCGAAGAAGATCTACTTGCCCAATCTTGAAACCTTTTTTCTTGTCTGTGAAGAAATCGGCTTGAAGATTCATGCGGAGAAGACCACGTTATTCGCTTCTCAAGTTCAGTTCTGTGGGCGCATCATCTCAACAGAAGGAGTACAGTATCACCCACGACACTATGCAGCTCTCACAGAAATGCGGAAGCCCAGTATGGCGAGGCGAGCTCCAGCAATTCGTGTGTGCAACGAATTGGATGCGTAATTCAATTCCCGCTTACTCTGAACGCATCGCTCCTCTGCATCAAACTGCTTGAGAGCTGTTACGCAAAGGCTGGAAAGCGAACCAAACGCGCCCTGCGCAACCTTTCCATCACCGACTCATGGGGCGCCGAGCTCGATTCAGCATTTTCTGACATCAAAAATCAAACTGACCGCCGCCGTAAAGCTTGCGCATCCTAAGCACGATCATCATCTGTGTCTATTTACAGATGCGTCTGATACACATTGGTCAGCCATTCTTACACAAGTGCCTGCGTCGGACCGACACAAAGCCATCGAAGAGCAGCAACACGAGCCTCTTTGTTTCCCTTTCTGGTTCTTTTACAGGATCAGCTGTCCACTGGTCAGTACCCGAAAAGGAAGGCTTTGCTATCGTGGAATCAATGTGTCGTCTTGATTACTTGGTTACCGGACGTGAGGTAAACATCTTCACAGATCATGCCAACCTTGTGTACTTGTACGACCCGTACGGGAGGAACCCTGGTATCTCGAGACAAACGGCCAGCAAATTGATGCGCTGGGCTATCAAACTCAGTGGGTTTAGATACGTGGTAGAGCATTTACCCGGCGTGCAAAACGTATGGGGCCGACATGCTGACCCGTTGGGCTGTCAACCCCACGAGGACAGTTGTCGCCGCCAAGATGTTACGATTGCAAGGCTCTTATGGTAGCACCAATCAACCCCGGCACGGGACAGCAAGCTCGACTGGCCTGACATTCACCAAGTCAAAGAGGCACAGTCATCAACAGAGGAGGTGCCTCCAAAGGGGTTCACGAAGACCGAAGACAGGAATCCGAAAACGAGAAAGACGTACTGTGGGTCCCATCTGACTCAGATCTTCTCAAGCTGCGCATTGTTGTCCGCAGCGCACACTGGATCTGGCGGGCACAGAAGTTCGAAAGTCACTCTTGCAACCACGAAGGCATTCTTTTACCGGAAGAACATGGATGACGATTTGAAGTCATTCGTGAAAACCTGCCTTCACTGCCTCTGCACCGAGCCGGCCAAGACTATTCCTCGCCCATTGGGACATGCTTTGCACGCCGAGAAGCCCAAACGAACTGCTACATTTCGAGTTTTGCTACATGTCTCCTGGACAGGACGACCTACTGTACGTCCTTGTACTTAAGGATGACCACAGCGGGTATGTTTGGTTGGTTCCCACAACGGAGACTACGGCAGAAGTAGTTGCTGACGAGTTAATTCGGTGGTTTTCTGCCTTTGGGGTAGTAACTCAATGGATTTCTGACAGGGGCTCGCACTTCAAGAACGAAGTGGTGCGGCACCTTAAGGAGAAAACGAGTTCATCTCACCACTTCACTCTGGCATATTGTCCATGGTCAAATGGAACTGTGGAAGTGGTTTGCCGCGAGCTTTTGAGAGCGTGTAGAGCTCTGCTCTCGGAATTTCAACTCCCACAGAACTGTTGGCCAAGTATCTTGCCCGTGGTTCAGGCTGCTCTCAACAGCTCTATCTTGGACCGCCTGGGTAACCGCTGCCCACTCACAGTATTCACAGGCCACAGGCAGGATACCCCGTTCTCAGCGATCACAAGGAAAGTCGGAGGCAAGACAAGAATTTTGTCTCTCGATAACATCCGTGGAAAACAACTCCGCAATATTGAAGAAACACAGAAGGCCCTCTGTTCCATGCACAAAGAGGTAGCGGAAAGATGCCACGGAGAACGAAGAAAGGCCTGTTGAATCACACAACAGGAAGACTAACGTGCGTGCTCCAAACTTTCAGGAGGGTGACTTTGTTCTCCGTGGCGTCTTGGAACGCGAACGTACGCGAAAGCCCTCTCTGAAGTGGATGGGGCCATTTCGTGTCGTAGAGTTCAGATCGGAGTACATCTTTGTCATTGAATCGCTGCTGGATGGTCAGAAGCAGGAGGTCCACGGAAGAAGGTTGAAGTTTTTCCGCAACAGAGAGTTCGAGGTCACTGAAGAACTACGCAACTACCTTTCTTATCAGCAAGGGGAACTACTCGTAATTGATCGTTTTGAGGATATTAGACTGAGGAAGGGGATTGTCGAGTTGTTAGTGAAATGGCGTGGATTCTTCTGAAAGTGAAACGGATTGGGTTGTCCTTGGATTCTCTCCGCGGACGACGTTCCAGTTCTTGTCAAGAAATACCTGGAGGAGGTGTCCGCCACGGGAACGAAACGGCAAAGCAACATCGCTGCTGCAAACATATAAGATTTTCATTCTGCTCTTCAATTCTTACAGGGCGCTGTTGTGTCTACTCTGCATCACCGTTGCCGCTCTGCGTTGGACACACATCACTGCATCATACATGTCTTGGCTGACGTCAGGACTAAGCCGCGTACGCATATGCGCGCAAATCGAGATAAACGTGCAGGTACGTCAACAAACGGACAGTACGGGAAATTGCGTAGTCAGAGTTACGTCAGATAGTTTTCTAGACGCCTACCATCTGGTTCCTGCGGAACCTTTGGCTGCTAGCGTGATGTACAAGTGCAATCACGTCTGTCAAGTCAGCAGTCAACTGGCTTGGCTGGGGTACGCATAAAAGGCCGTCCTTCCTCCTGGACGGTGACTCACACAGAAGAGCAACTTCGTGTGGGTGTGCCCGCTCTGTCTAGCTGCCTCAATCTTTCTCCTTCTTTCCAACCCCTCTACCGTAGTTGGCGCCTGATCCAGAATTCCCTTTATCAGCCAACATCCAACAACATGAAGAAGATTGTGCAGCAGATCCGGTGGAAGATGTTGTCGAGCAGAAAAAAATGATGCAGAACTCCAGCCCGCGAGCAAAGAAAGGATGAATATGAAGTGAAGCATGACGAATCTCTGTCTCTGCTTTGGGTCAGTTCGGATGAGCACGGGATGGTAGAAGCGCTGGGATGAATCGTATAGGGGACCAGAACTTAAATACTGACAGATTCGGCTGGAGCGATTTCAAGAATCTGGGAAGGCCGGGTTTCATGCGTACAAAGTAGCATCTGGAGACTACGTAAGGAGAGCCGTTTTTATGTCAAAGGTTCCTTCGAGAGGTTCGGTAGACAGGCGAGAATGACATGGGGCGGACAAATGTAACTCCTCGAAATAAAACCGGTTCGCATTCGAATTGCAAGTTGTATGACAAGTACCGTAGCTCAAGCCATTCGTTTGCGGCTCCTCGGCGGGTATAAAAGCTTCTCACGAGATGCCAATGTGAGTGAGGGTTTAGCTTCAAATTCTGAGAAACGACGTACCGCACTTCGATATGCATCCCGAACACCGCACGAAGACTTGCAGCTCGCGGAAATTTCCGGGTAAAAGGAACTGGAATTGAAGAAAGGCAGGGACTACTCAGGTGGACAGACCGTTTTTCGTCCGAATTTGCAGAAAGATGCTAGGCAAACGAATAAGCAATGCTTCTTCTTGTCCCGTGGCTGCGTAGGTTTTTCCGGGCGGGCTTCCTTCTCTTCAAGCAACGGCGATTGGTTCTGCTTCAACTGTTGTAATCCAGTCTTCGGGTATGCTTGCAACAAGTGAAGCTCGTTTTGGCAAGGACATGGACTTGTTGAGATTGTGCAATGTACACCTTGTCCCAAAAAAAATTGCGCTGATCAGTTGATTGTTCACGCGTGTCCCGTAGAGCATCGGCAACGGTGTCTTACAGCTGCACACGTGCACACGCACTGTAAGGATACGTCACTCGGGCTCGTGATGGTGGGCGAAGGCATAGTGTAATACAAACGCACGTGTAGGGCCACGGAGAGTCGTCGCAGACAGTCTACAAGCTACTTCAAGCTCTGCGTTAGTTATTGAATAGACATAGACATTCTAGACGTAGTCGTTACAGCTGTAGATAGCAGTATAAAACGTGATGGAGGCTGCTCTCTTCCTCTGAGAGTCAGCCAGACCTTCATCATCACCTTCAGTGTTACACATAGAGAGGAACTCTACGAAAGGGTAGTCGTAGGCTCCGCAACCATACATGCTCTGGTGCAAAAGCCGAGTTCAATCAAACACAGCACTCTGCGCAACGCCAGTACGAACTGCGATGCGGGAGCCCTGGATCTTGGGCAGCGCTGTGCGTGCGAGAGCTGCTGCGTGGGCGGCGCGTACGCCGCCTGTCCGTTTTAGTAGTTTTAGCTTGTTTCGCGGTAACTTTTGTACGTGCGGAGGAGAGTGTTTTGTACTCGTGCGTAACGATCATTAGATCATGTGACAACAAAAGGTGGATATCCAACACAATTTACTAGTTCAATCTCATCACAGCTAGTTGGTGATGAGTGGCGGGAGACAGGCAGACGGAAAGGAAAGATGGGGGCAGAACAAAAGGTCGAAAAGAGAAAGCGAACGGAAGGGCACACCTCTGGCGAACTGGCTTCTGCCTTCGCCGAGGTCACTCCCGGTCTTAGGCCGGGAGCTTTTATTGTGTTTGCCCGCGACCTCTTTGTCGAAGAGGATCGCTCGAGGTCGGCTCAGTGCGGATCCAGCAATGAACGCAAACCTCCAAAGAGTAAAGGAAATTCACATATGCAAATTTTACACGCGACTGTGTCAGCCCCATCTCGGTCCTACACTTTCCATCGCGGCTCATTTGGAGCAGCTGTTTGATCTGGTGAGCTCCTTGCTCCGTTCCACGCCCCGCCCGAGGGATACGCGCCAGTGTACGCGTCCGTACACCTGTTCCGCCGCGTTGCTGTCGTGATATTTCACAACACTAGTGTCCGAGTCCTGAAGGGAGCTTCGCCTTCAGTGGCGGGTCATGCGCGCTGACATTCCTCCCGATTACGCAGGCATACCAGAAAGAAATGAAATGAGCTCGGCCACGCATCCATCAGAGTCCATAACAAGCTCGATCAACTCCTTCATGTCATCCAAGCCCCATCCAAACTTATCGCCATCTTTGATCATCTCCGCCACGATTTCTCGCAACTCTTCGATATCCTTCCTGGTGTTCTTTACCATGCTGCGTCCTTCCATATCCCTCACATCCTTAAGATTGGACAGCAGCTCCCTCAGCACCTTCCTGACGGTCCTCATCCGGATAGAGCGCGTCCCGCGCATTCCTCTCAATTCGCGCAAGCGACGGACCGCCTTCTTGGCAAATTTGGCGAAGCGAGGCGTCACAGATGCCGAACCTAAGCGAACGCGCTTCTTCAACACGGCCTTTTGTTTGCCGATGCTTCCTTTTACCTGTAGCAGTCGCCCTTTCAGGATGAACCTTCCACGAGTCCTTGAACGCCTGTGCAGCATCTGCAAAGAATCCGAGTCAGGCTCCTCAAACTGCTGAGAGGCCATTGCCGACGCCACGATGCTCAGCAAGTCGAACAGAGTGAAGTACTTTGGCATTTTCATCACGATTTTGTGTAGCATTTCACAGAAAGCGGCGTGTGTGACAGTGTTGGTCCAATTTGAGTACAGAGATTGGGAATCGGCTTGTGTTCACAACGTTTTTGGGATGGGAGTGGTTGCGAGATCTGTTCGAGCGAGATGAACACTGAATCGAATTTATATAGCACTGGGGGTGTGAAGCTCAACCACACTCTGCAATCGTATTGGTGCTCGATGCTCCTTCAATCGAGCTTCAATTGAACAAGCTCACATTGAAGCGCCCAGTATTGGTCGAAGCGGAATGACATGGACGTACGCGCCACTTTTCGTGGTTGGGCGTGAAAGAGAAGGGGGCTTCGCAGTTGCGTGGGGCTGCTGTTGAGGTTGCTGTAAAACAACGAGGTTCATTGACGTGGTATTCCGAAACGTGATCACGAATGAAGAGATGCTCGATTCGGCATCATCGAAGATACCGATCGGACGCCGATGCAGTGTCGCTTCCATGTCTTGTTGGCACCAAAATGCGCGCTGACAGCATGATCATCGCCCTTACGCGAAACGGTAGCTTCAAAGTTACAGTCAGCACTCGTTTTTGCAATTATGGCAATTACGTATTCAAGTGTGTTTACCACATGACGTGTAGTTTTCTCAAAGAAATGGAAACCGCCTCCTCCTCCCGGTCTCGCACATGTTCGCAAACCCACACGGAGTTCTGAATGACTGTCTGCACTCGAACACGCTTGTCATCGTTCGATTCAGGTTTGATAAACACTATAGATTCTACTTGAAATCATTAGCGATATATGGCAATAGAGAGTTGAAGTCTTTGTGCTCACTGGCCGGCAAAGCATCTTGTTGGCTGCTCACATTATTCTCGGCTCCCTGTTCGCCGCACCGTCGCACATAACGAACGACGGCAGAAGCGAACATACGCGTAATTGGGAACGAAGAAGATGTGCTGTCCACCCTTGCTACCACGTTGCAGGCGCCCCACGTGTTTCGTGCCCTTCGTCGTGTGTTTGTATGACAATTAGTACTGCAGCGCGCGTTGGATAATGTGGTGTGCAGTTGCAGCGGCGTTTGTTACAAATTGGTGCTTCAAAAGTGCCTTGCGCAAAAAAGAAGGGACTATCAGGGCACGGAACCAGTGCGAGAAGGGATATTTGTGTGCGCATTCTTGGTACGCTACCCAAGAGTGGCCGCGATGGGAACATCATGGTGCGAAAGCTCCAAATTGCAGAACCGAAGGCCAAAGTGAGATTGGTAAAAGAAGCCGAACTTGCAGCTGCGGCAAAACGTACCAATTCCATCTGCTGTGCCGAGCCACAGACCGAGGCGTTGCGAGTCGCTGAGCTCCAGTCTGCTCGAGCCCCATGGACAGGGCGGCGGCGCCGGATGCGGCACACAAGTGGAGTGCTCCAAACTGCACACGTGCGCGCTGCCATCGTCAAGCCAAACGACGGCGCTGGCGCTGCGCAGCGAAACGACACGTGGAGCATTGCGGAAGGAGAAGTGGTGTGTGGCCACGTGCGCCGCCACGTCCCACACGTGCAGCTTCTTGTCCCGAGACGACGACGCCACGCGCGTGCCGTCGGCGGACATGGCCACGTACGGGCCCGAGCGCGTGACGCTCCTGTCCACGTGGCCGAAGAGCAGCGGCTCGCAAACGGCGGCGCCGCGCTGCGTGTCCCACACGCGCACCTCCGAGTCCCACGTCGACGTCAGCGACACCGACACGGCGCGCGCGCCGTCCGCGCTCATCGCCACGCATGACACGTAGCGGCTGTGGCCGCGCAGCGGCTCGCCCACGGCGCGCGCACTGCGCACATCCCACACTCGAACCGTCTCGTCCCAACCGCCGGACACAAGACGCCGCCCGTCCGCGCTAAACGAAACATCCATCACCCGGCCGCTGTGCCCGCACAACTCCTCTGGCAGCAGCGCGCCGCTCTCTCCGTCCCACAGCCGAATCGTTCCGTCCTGCGACCCCGACGCGATTCGCTTCCCGTCCGCACTCACGTCCACGCAATTTATCACATGGTCATGCCCGTCTTCGCCGCCGCTCACAATCTCCGCCCCGCCTCTCGTGTCCCACACTCGAACAGTTCCACACCAATCCCCAAAAAGTCCCTCTAAGCCGTCTTCAGATACTCCCACGTACGTGATTTTTTCTCTCATGCCAAGATTTGTCCTCACAGCCATCCAATGAGAATGCTCCCACGACCCAAACATTCCATCAACCGATCCCCAAAGAATCTTGGTGTCTTCTGCACCAAATGCTACGCACAACACAATATCTCCAATCCAAGCAGTGCCTAAGCATCTTCCAGTTTCTGCATTCCAAACCAGGAATACTTTCATCCTCCGATCCGGACGCAATCAATTCTCCATTTTCACTAAATGCAACACATTGTACACCATCTTCATGTCCTAATAGCGCCTCAAAAACCGTTTCTCCGGTCACCACGTTCCATACATATATCGTACCGTCACTCAATCCACACGCAACCTTTCTTCCACTTCCACTCACAGCGACACCATTCACATCCGCCTCTCTCGCAGTCAGCAGTTGACGAGGCGCGTTACCGCCCTGCAAGTCCCATAATAATACCTGTCCATAGGAAAGAACCCCATCTTGAGTCCTCGCTCAAACAAATGCACCAACTGGAACCAGGTGTATGTCCTATCACAGTCGCTACACTCAACTCTGCGTCCCACTTCTTCACAACATTGTCTTCGTCCACGCATACAACTGTTTGTCCATCGTTTGACATTGCAGCGCTTCGAAAACTTCCTACCGTTTCGGCTATGCTTCGACTTCCGTACTTCACATTATACTTCACTACTCGCGTGTTTTCATTCCAAGAGTGGTAGAGCACCCTCAGATCGTTCCCGTTCTTCACCACTCCAAAAACACGCCCTTCCACTGAAATGCTCTCCAAAACAGCCTCTCCTGCAGCAGTCAGGAAACCTCTCTTTGCCTTCAACCATGGTCTTTCTGCAACCTCTTCAATCTCATTCACAAATCTCCGTAAAGTCTCGAACTTTTCCGAGTACCCTACCAGACGTCCGTACAGCTGAAAGTATGCTTCCCGAGCATTTTTCATTACAGCGTGATAGCTCAATCGTACTGCATGTGCAATTAGTCCCAGAACCCTCTTCTTCTTCTCCTTTCTTTCCATACCAGAGCATTCTACAGCCTGCTTCCCGGTGGAAATGTCACTCTCAACACCAAAAACTCCGCCAGTCTTCATACGCTTCACCACCCATTGCGGTTTCAACAACAACCAAACTAATTCCTCATATTTTCCAGCTTCATGAAGCAGTCGACAAACGTTACTTTCGATATATTTATCAACATCTACCACCTTCCACCATTCTCTTCTCTTCCATTCGGTTGTACAGTCCACAACTGCCAGTTCGTCGGCAACCTCTGCCTCATTCACGCTCGATGTCGCTTCAGAATCAACAGCTTCACCAGTGCCACTACAGTAGTTGTTCACCAAGCGCTTGAAATGTCGTTGCTTCTCATTCTCCGAATCGAACAAGAGCGCGTCAAGAATATCGTCGTGAACACGCAGCCCCGAACTCAGTTCTCCCTTGTTCTCCGGGATTGTGACATCCACAACTGCAACCGAATGGAGCGCTTGCATCACTTCCAAAGCGCTCATCTCCTCTCTCAAACCCCAAAGCCGTCGAAGCATCCATAAAGGCACTTCTTGTTGTTTCTTCAGTACACACAGAGAACGATGCATCTCTCGAATGGACAAAGGAAAGCTCTTCTGGTCCACTTTCTTCTGCCAACGAAGCTCCAGTACTGAGATAGATGCGTTTGTGACATTCCGCACCATTCCATACCCCGTTACTTTGCTCTCAACCATTGTATTCGGTTCCCTTTGCAGTTTCTCATTGTACAAACGGAGAGCATCTTGTTCGTGTCCCTTCAGATATGAGAAGTACTTTCGAACGCCTGACCCAGTTACAGCGAGCAGTAAAGGAATCCCAGCACACGCTTCTACTATCCGTTCCAATGCTTCTGCGTTTTCCTCCTTGTCGATAGTGTACTTTTCCACTTCTGAGTGTTTCAAAAACATAACACGAGAAGTTTCAGCTTCCCTTGGCCCAAAATGTATGCACTCGTCAGCCTCCTCGGCAAGTTCTTTCTCCCTAGTTGTGTATACAAGGCGGCTGTCTTTGTTAATCATATAAGCCAACACGGAGAACGTCTCTGCGTCGAATCCGTTGGCCATCCAAACATCATCAACCAGAAATAGGCATGTATGGCGCGCGAACCATATTCTTGCTTTATCCACAGCTTTCTGTAGTAGTTTCACACTGCGTATGTCGCTTCCAAGCCTTTCGTTCCCTGTTGCTTCAACAACGCGGGCTATCTCCTGAATCAGCACACCAATTCCACCATCTTTTCCAAGACGCATGAACTGCACACCATCCGGGAACTTCGATTGGACATTCCCAACATCGTTTAAGCCCCGAAGGGCACACGTCTTCCCTACTCCACCTCGACCAGCCGCAACAACGGCCAGCACTTTATGTGCCGAACGTTCGAGTACAGCTGCCTTTAACTCTCCCTCAAAAGTATCTAAGGAATCGTAGTCCAGAGTGAGTCTTGGGGGGTTGGGCGGAACAGTGCCAATCTTTCTGAAACTTGGTTCACTTCGAGACCCCGGCTCACCATCGAATGAACGGCATTTATCCGCCAAGTCTGGTCTCTCATTTTGAAGGCGTTCTAAGATTCTGTTCTGTACCTTGTCAATGAAAGATTCTCTGGTAGAGGCCATGTCCGGACGGTCGCTGTTAAATGCGCCGAGGTCGTTTTCAATGCTCCACACGGTAGCGGCTATGTGCAATGCATGCGAGACATCTTGGAGAGAAACTCCACCATCCATGGCACGCTTGATGAGCCCATACTGAAGAAAGAGGCTGCTGTAAGTATCGAACATGGCTGGGTCGCGGCAGTCGCGCGTGGTAAGACGGTAGAACACAGGGATGAGCAACGGAGGCGTGTTTTGGGCGGCTGCAGCGTGGTCGTAACGCTTGACGAAGCAAATGAGCTCACGCATGGGCCACTGCTTTGCAACAAACTCGGGACTCATGATGAACACGCCGACAGGGGCGGTTTGCATCGCTTGCTCCATGACTTGTGGGCAATGGTCGCCGAGGCGGAAGGACTCGACGTCGAAAAAGACGGAGATGCCGCGTCTGCGAAGTCGCTCATACAGTGGGCGGGCGATGGGTTCTTTGTCTTCCCCGGCATGGCTAAGGAAGATGTCGAATGATGGCGTCTGGGCGGAAGAAGAGTTTGAAGACATGGAAGGATTTTGAGCGTCTGCGGCGGGCTACGGACTGGAGATGAGAGTGTGGCCGAGGTTGCGTAGGTGGTGAGTGCTGTGGAAGGGGGACGAGCGATTAAATATCGTATGGGCGAGGAAAGCCCTGCGCAGCGAAAGCTGGAGCAGACTGGAGAGAAGACGAGGGCGCCAATTGTGAATTGTGTGATCTCGAATATCCACAACGCACGACATTGGGCCACAGCCAATGAAATTGAGTGCTCGCCTTCTGACCTGCGAGAATCTCGTTTGTCCCCACATCAATTCAAAATGAATATCTGCTCCTGCTCACGCACGTGCAGCACGTGTCATGCCAATCAGGGACGTGCGGGAAATGCACTAATTTTGGTTAACCCTTGTCAGGCGGACCCGGAATAGGTACATATTTCCCGAAAACCACACTTTTCTAGCAAGCTTAACTTTGCACTTATTACATATAGGAGAATAAAAGAACATGCATTGAGATGGTCCTCTTCCCTTCTTCCAATTGCAGTATAAAGTAAACAAAACAGAAGCTGCCATCTCCAGATATGCAATGCACACTTGAAGTCCCCAAAATAGAGCGGCGAGTATTTGACAAGCCGGAATTGTGTTCAATTTTTTGGAAGCAGACTGCAATACGCTATGGCACTAAACATATTCCAACTGGAATGTACCCTGTTCCAACTGGAATTTGCCCTATTCCAAATGAAAACGAACACTTCATGGTTGAAAAACCATCTCCAGTCTATACGAAGAATGTATACTTGTGCTAGAAAATGTTTGTCGTCTTTAGTGCAAGACCTCCAGGATGTCAGAACGGATAGTCTAGAATTTTGCACTTCTACTTGATGTATGTAAAGCACCTGATTGATGTGAACCCATCTAAGAAACACAAAAATAAAACATAGTTCTACACGTTTTCATTGAAAATGTTTCTGCATAACTGATGGTTTTACTTCTTTATGGTTCTGCGTGGCCTTACTTGCATATGGTACGGCTTTTTTACATATTCTCGAGCCTTTTGCTCATTGTGCAATATGTTTAGAACAGTACTTTCCGGACGTTTGTTTTGGTTTGCACTCGATGTGTCGTCAACCGGTTGTATTTCAGATGCCGAAAGCCTTTGACCTTTTTTCTGCAACACTGTCTTCCCTTTTGTGTTACAACAGTTATTTTAGGTTCGGCGTTTCACAAATATCTTCCGTTCAAGCCTTTTGGAGGAATGAAAGTATTCAAAGCAAGTCTCGGAAGCTTTTTTCACAGACCCATCCGATGTTCCGATATACTTCAATGATGTACAGAGCGGTGCTCCGTAACAAATTTTGCACACGGTTTTAGGCCTTCCTCTTGCTCGATTGGGCACTTCTTTCATTTTTGAACTACCAGCCGGGACACAAATCCAACAAGACTTACGGTTTGTCTTGGAACCTGACTTGGAAGCAAATACGGCTGGTACATGTTCTCCAGAGCTGCGTATCTTCCATCCATTTTCGGTGTTGAATAAATCTAAGGCAGTAAGCCGAGTTGGAGGTTTTTGAAAATGAAGAGCAGAAGAAATAGGCCCAATATATGTATCGTCTGAGACCAGTTTTGCTGTTACTTTTGAGATAGAAGATCTCCGGTTCAATGTCAATGGAGGCTTTGGTAGTCCATATCTGTTCAGTATCTGTTTCACGAATGATTTCATACGAATTCCTCTAGACATAAGGCGCCGGATCTTGAAAAACTCTGCTCTGGATAATGCGCTGTGAAGCGCATTTGAATTTTTGTTGCATAGCTTCGACATAGTATTCAAAGCACGTGCGCAATATAAAGAATTAACAAGCAGGACGGCATACTGCCGATGAGAAACCTTCGATATTCCTCCAAGCGTCTTCACGCGCTCCGGAAATAGTTCGGCAGCTTGTCTGGAGAATGTGTCCGTTCCAGTTTTTCCTATTTCATTCCAGCTTCGTACAGCGGTGGGTCGAATATATTTGGCTTCTGGGAGCGGTTCATAGGTTTGTTTTGCTACGTCCATAGCCACGTCAGTAAGCAAGATATGCAGCTTTCGGCTCCTTCTGTTTTGAAAGTACGAATTGGCTTCTATCTCTTCAGGAAGTTGCTTTCGGGAGTCAAATATGTCCTTGCCTCCTGCCTCTAGAACACACGATAAGGTAAGTTCTAAGGCGGATGTGATCCGCTTGCCATCGAGTAAACAGAGATCCACAACGTAAAGCAAACCATTTGGTCCTGATACGGCATATAGAGCCCTACACAAACCATATACTGCCATGTGATGTAGTAGCTGAACCCTGTCTTGCGGGTCTGGTACAAACTTATGGAATTCCTGAATAGCCAAAGGCAACTGACAATTGGGGTGGGGGTTTTCATCCATCAGATCTGGATCCAGGTGACAGCTCTTAATTTCAATTCGAATGTATCTGGTTGGCAATAGTTCACTTCCAACAGATCGAGCTGAAATAAGAGCATCCCCGTGATGTGTTTTGCACTCCACAACTGAAATTGAAAAACTATCACGGACTCGAATGGCTGCGATGCCTTCAACACTTGTAAGAAATCTTGGATTGCGCTTCGACTGTACTAGACCGTGTTGGATCAATGCGGAGAGGTGTCCTTCATTTTGGACAAAAAGTTCATCGCTTCCTCTCCGTTCTGTTCCAAATGCTTCGCACAGTGATCGGAGAACATTTCTTTCGTTAAGAGAGCCAGAGCTCTGGGTGGCTCTGGCTCTACTTGGCTTCCTAAACAACGCGTTGTCTAACGTTTGAAGTATACGTACTCTCAAAGTCTCTCCGCCTTGATTGCTACGTTCCGTTTCGGTCCACGTATCTGAGTCTAATTCCTCCCAGGCTTTCATTATTTTCTTAGCCAATTCCATTCGTTTTCCAAAACAGGATAGGCCATGAATGTCACAAAACACTTCAAGATCTGTTTTACATCTCCTTGACAACATCTGAACGTTTTGACCCTTCAAGAAATCCTTGAAAGCCGTTCTTTTCTTCAAAAACCGCTCATCATATTGCTTGTTCCATTCGGAAGAGACCGTATATGGATCGAAATCATGTACCCTCCACCTCAGACCTAACACGAAACGTAAGAGCAGTAGAGCCCGAACAAGGTTCTCGTTTCTACCGACCACGGTGTTTAGCAACTTGAAATTTTGGAACGCGCACTTTAAAACTCTGTAGCACGTAGTGCTGCTTATTCCCGCGCTTCGCAGCAGCCACCATGATTGATCTGTCGTCTGCTTGGAAGTCAAGAGCTCCACTGTTTCCATTTTATGAGCAATGATTGAGGACACAGCTTCATTCTCTTGTGATACGTTTGTCATATCCGCCAGTAGATTTGGGGGGGATAGAGCTATTTTATACACATCTTCCTTCCAAGATACTCGATTTCTGGGCTTGAGAGAAAACAGAAAAGGCTTGAGGAAAGGCATTGCACTATATTGCATTAGCACACCTCTTTTGTGGTTTCCTAGGTCGCGGTAGGCGAGAGCATACACATATTTGCCAGATTTTGCCTTCCTTGTGAGTAATATCATCTCACGCATTCCACTGCAGGAAAGGCTTTTTTGGTTCTCGTTTGCCGTTTTACCACCGAAAGTGATAGGATGATTTGTGTTCCGCTTACAAGTTGCCATGAACGATATCGGAAATGTGCCGGAAGTTAGGGTGTGAACCATATCTTTTGTTGCGTATGCTCTGTCGATGCAGAAAATAGATCCAGAGAGCATTTCGGCCGCAATTCTTGGGTTGGTTGTTCTCATTGACAACATCAGTAAAGAGGAGAAAACTTCCGCTTCTGTTTCTCCTTTGCTTGAGTTGTGCAAAGCTGCAGTGAGACCGGTTAAGGTGGACGTCATGCTCGTCGCATGCAGACCCATCCCTTTTTTCCCGTCCCCCGGTTTGATTGGAAGTTGTTTGTGGAATCTCGACGCAAAACGGAGCTGATCGTCATCTATACAGAGTACCGTAATTTCTGGTCGAATGCATATGGCACTGGATACATTGGCAACTGCTTGCTCTAAAGTGTTCAGAGCGACAGGAATATCCATACGTTTGTTCGTCCATTGCAAACTGGCACGTCCTCGCTTTACTGCATTTTAATTACCCAAACAAGAGGTGAGACCCAAACGTATATCCGTGAATTTTTGAAAAGGTAACCTTCTACGAATTTCTCTTGTTTCATACCATCCATAGATGTCGTACAAATACCGATGAGGTGTGGGGTCCGCCTGGTAGAGGGAGCTCGCAAGGGCTCAACATAAAGGGGAAAAACACACAACCAATATGGCAGTAGGGCACCTGAAACCCGCACGGGCAAACGGCGGGGCAACTAGTCTAGACCGTGTAGATGTACGGTAGTAGACGTCGACGCGCGGTAAAACCTGAATAGAAATAGAGTAGCAAGTGACCAAGATGGTATAGTTACTGCCCTAGTGGTGCCTGACTTTACAATACCCGAGGGGGAAGGCGAGGTGCACCACAATATATACAAGGTGCACCGACGCCGATCTCCCATGCGGGCATGACTTCATCGGCTGTGCCCATGACGTACTGTCATGGGCCAGCAATGCTAAACTATCCTAGACTATAAATTAGAAATTAGAAACTAGAAAATACAGAATACCAATTGGGTACAGTGCAGCCAGCAAGGCGCACCAGTAGACCCACGTGGCACCAACCCATTGAGGTCTCATTGTACTACAGACCCCCTTCCTACCCTGAGCTACGCCCTCGTGGCTCTTAGATCCTTTCACCAAGTCGGTTGCCTCGTCTTACCAATTTGGTCCCTTTCGCAGTCTTTGTGTCATCTCGCGCCGTGCGTCGCGTCGGCTTTGCGTCGCCGAGCGCACTCTGTTCACCACCTTGGTCATCACCGATTGCTGCTCTATCCACCTCTTTGGTTATCACCGACAGCGGCCTATTCATTCCCATTTGTGGTTTGGGCGCGACGCGCGCCCATTGCATACCTCCAAGGTTCTACCTTTTTGGCTGCACGGCTTAGACCCATTTACCGTGTCGTTCTACCCAGTAGGGGGCGGGTTGCGCCTTCGGGCTCGTGTGAGCACTGTACCGTGAAGGATTTTGGCGCCCACTTGGTTGCGGCGTGTCTCTCTGTCTCTTCGAGATTCGACTACCAACCCTTCGAGGCACTGCCGCTGACTCCATCGAGGTTGTTCCACCGCTCTCCCTTCTGGTTGCCTTCGCACCCCCTTTGCGGTTTGTCTACGCGGCTCACGCCACCGTGGCTTCTTGTCCGACCGACAAGGTTGAATCCGTTTATGGTGACCCCCGATCCGTACCTGAACCACATGGGTAGCCCTGGTACCAGCGTGCGGGCTCGCACCCGTAGCGGTACACGGCGATTGTCGGTTCCCCATGTTGGTCAATCGGACGCGGTAACCTCAAGGGACGGCGCGCCATCAGCGACCAATGCCGATACCTTAATGGTTGAACCAGCATGGGGCCCCGAACGGGTGGAGGTTTTGAGCATCAGCTCTAGTGACTCACCCATTGTGGATAAAAAGCCGATTTGCTTCACCCCTGCGGTCGAATTCTCGCCGTCTCAACCACTCCCTCACGGTACTCATCACACCATGTCGGGTGCCGGTCC
The DNA here is from genome assembly GCA_030374805.1 of Gracilaria gracilis. Taxonomy (NCBI): domain Eukaryota; phylum Rhodophyta; class Florideophyceae; order Gracilariales; family Gracilariaceae; genus Gracilaria; species Gracilaria gracilis. Next base: position 39,034 of record JARGSG010000068.1, read on the forward strand.
TTCGCGCGGCCGCGGAAGCGGCATTGCCAAGTCTAGTTCTCGGGGTGCTGCTTTGTACCATTCCGGCATCCAAACTGGTTTTCGGAGCCAGCTGGTTCAGTCTTCCTCGAATCAACCTCAAGGGATTCACGAAGGGATCCGGGACCCGTATGGTCCGGAGCCCGAGATTCCTCGTGGTATTTCCTATTATGGGTTGGAGACGTTCACCACGGCCGACTGGAACGTTTCCCAACATGGTACCTTCGGGGTCGATCCAAGAATGGTGTCGCAAGCGACGCTGTACCGTCGGAACTGGCCAGTGGCGCCGGGGAACACATCGCTTCCCGGCGTCTTGCGCCGTCCTACTTTGGATACCTACTTGGGTTTGTTTCGTTGGGATTGCGAGCGTCTCTGCTCCGTCCCCCAAACGCTCCACCGTCGGGATAAGGAATCTCAACCTCGTCAGGGTAGGGTGGAGTGCTATGATAGCCGCCAGCGACACACACCAATGAGGTATTTCATTCCCCCGCTTTATCCCAGCGATGTGCCGTATGTTCGTATTGAACCGGAGCTCCATTATTACCGACGTCTGGTTGTGAAGATCTGTCAGTACGACTCCCTTCCGCAGCAGTTCCTTCCGGCTTCTCTACATTTGGTTTGCTTCGATAGGCCTTACAATACCATCCGTTGGGCTAACCGTCGTAGGTGGGGGGGTGGATGCTGCCACCGAGGCTCGCATTCGCACCCGGTCCAGCTTCAACCGCGTCATGCATGGGTTCCATAATGTGGAGTTCTTCTCACAACCTAATAAGGGAAGAACCTCTTGGTATGTCGCCCGAACTGAATGGTGGAATGCTTATGAGGTTCCGATGTCGCTTAGCGTCCCAACCTCACCGGTATTGGCTTACTTCGGGAGCTACATCACCCGTCACCACGATCGGTATTACCTCATTTGGTCGATTGCCCTCGCGGAATGGGCCGTATTGGTGGCCATCTTGGCTCTGCAGGCTGCCCGTGACGGTATTGACTGGGATTGTCGTTCTCGAGAAGCCGAGATTTACCGTGACGGTGTGCGACCTCCTGGTCGTATGTTCTTCATTCCCCCGAGGGTCTTTCGCGACATTCGTCTATTTGGACTCGGAACCATTGTGGCAGGTACGGACTACTCCATTTAGCAGCTGGAATCGTGGCTTACCCAAGTGGAGAGTTTCCCGTGGGGAGCCAAGCAGGGGTGGGAGGTTTTCGATCCGGTGTCCTGGAAGGTTGTATCCCGCGCGGAGGAGCGCTATCCCGGGGCTCCGACCGATCAGGGACCTCCAGGGAGTCCCGAGCCATTCCCAACCGTGGTGGAATCGCCAGCAGCTACCCCTGTGGTCACTTCAGCGCCTACTCCTGCTCCGGAGGGACGCAATACGCCTGCCCATACTGGTGTGACTCCTCTTCTCCCTAGTACCACAAGGGTTGATGGGCCTCCGCGGGCTATCCTCGGGGGTGTCATGGCTGCGGCTGCGGCGCCTGTCCCCTCTCAGGTGGACTCCCAGGCCATTTCAGGTTTAATGGCTCGGGTCCGCCAAGCCTGTGTGGTGAACTTCCAGCGGGCGGGTCCTACCTCTGTGGTCGAAGCTCTTACCCTTCTGGAAAGCATCCTGCCTCGTCATGCACAGTACATGCCGTCCTTTTCCCAAATTGGTGAGTTCCGGAACCGGTTCCAGGTCGAGCTCTACCAGATGGCTACCAACCAGGTGGCAGGCCTAGCGACGGCCATGGGCCCGACGCCTACAAACCCTTTGGAGGATCCCCTATTTGGTGCTAGCCTGAACCCCGGCCTTCTAGCCGCTCCGCAGGCTCCTCTCCACATCGGGTCGTCGGCACCTCCGTCGGTTGCGCAGGCGAGCGCGCCACCTCCGATGGGTGCCGACGTGATGCCAGGCGTCAGCGTGCCTACTAGTACCCCCGTGGGTCATGGTAGCGCGCCTAGCCAGGCTCCAGGCCAGGCTCATCTCTTCCAGCCTTGGCCGGGAGCCCATCAGAACACCACTCCGGGTCGGGGATCCTCAGCTGGAGGCTCCTCGGGGCCTCACTTTGCCACTCACCCATCAGGTTGATTGTCGTATCCACTTGGGTCTGTGCTTGAGCCACGTTGCTCCTGCATCCCTATTGGTGTCACTCTTCAAGTAAACTTACATGTTATGCGTTTCCATGGTAGGTTCCAGTTTCCTTTGAGGTGCGGTGCGTAGCAAGGGAGGAAGCTCGAAAACAGCTCTCCCTTCCTTAGCTCTGCGCATCTCCAATTAGGTTTTGAAACTCTCCTCCCCCCTCCTTAGACCAGCGTACCACGATGGGTGACGGTTAATTCCGTGTAGGTAAGTTCCAGGAGGTGACTTAGCTCCATTCTGAGCAATTTTGGTGCTCGTGGTATGGTTCACCACGTTGGTACTTCGATGCGCCTTCGTACGGCGCAGCGAGCGGTTTCGCCTTCCCATAAGGTAAAATGTTGTGCCACGCGCTTGCGCGCGGTGGCCAGCAATGTACCCGGATTGGTCTGCATGGCCTCTCACCATGCATGGGCGCACGTGCGGTGTTTCACCCTGGAGGTTACTTGCAAGGCGAATCAAAATATTTGACCGGAAAATTACCCCTCCATATGGTAGTGAAAACGCAGAAAACCCTTTTGGTCTGTATCTCGAGAACCAAGGGGTTTCAGAGGCTGGGAATGGCCGATTCGGGAGCGCGGCACGGTCAAAATACTTAGATTTTTTGACCATGCCGTTGCTTGCTCCCTACACACAATAGTGTAATCCGAATCGGTTATTCTGCACGGCGCGCCACGAGCAGCGCGCGTATGCCTCGTCAAATAAAAAGATACAATTTTTTGAATCTTTCAACCGTGCGGGTTCGCGCGCGTGCCGCCCACGTGCATGGCGCGTGTGCAACGGCGCGCGTACAACGGTGCGTCCGTGTTTAGCGCTACCGCTCCTTGGACGTACCCTCATGGAATGCTTCCTTCTGGTTGTACCTTCCCGGTGAGCGTCCGAACCGACTTTGGTACTCCTCATTACAATGTGCTTTTCCCCCTTCCTTAGGGGACTGCATTACCTCTAAGGTTTACCCATCATTCGGCATGTCCTCTCCTTTGCGGTTCCAGTAGCTTACCCTGAAATGGTGTGGTATGGCTGAGGGCGGCTCGGCGGTATCACCGTCAGCCCCCCAGCCATACCAGCGCACTGTGTACTTCAGACCTTCTTGGGTACGGCGGTGACCTACAAGGCGTTCCGCTGGGAACTCATTAGAGACCTGCGATGGTATCGTTTCACCACTTTGGTTTAGATCAGCATCGGTACCTCTAGGGGTAGGTGTTTCCTCTGAAGGAGCAACCGTAATCCCCGCAGGTGGTACGTAGTCTGGGTCGTCACCCTGTGCGTCATCATTAACCTCGATGGGTGTCCCGTCTTCCCGGGGCTGAGTCCTCAGGGCAACCGCTTGTGGGTCACGCGCGGATTCTCCGCGTTCCTTCCTGGACTGAACCGTCTGAGGTGCAACCGTGATTCGGTCAATAGAGATTGTATTCTCTACACCATCTTGGTTCACCGTTACCGTGTGGTCGGTCAACCGAACTACCTTGAAAGGTCCCGATGATTTCGGAAGAAGCTTAGAATTGATATCTCTATCAATAGCTTCATCATCAGCTTCATCACCCGGTCGTGGTTTAGCTCCTTTCGGGGGGTGGTCAATAAAGACATATTGACCCGGCGTAGCCGTTAAAACTTGGGTTACCTTTCGGTCGTAGTCCTCCTTGTACCGCTTCTGGGATGCTGTGAGCTTGCTCTCAGCATACTTGAGAGCACGTCTCAACCTCAAAAGGGTATTCCGTTTGACCTGTGACGGTGTGAGCGCTCCGGCGGCTTCTTGTCCTAATGGGTCCCCTTCAACAACAATACCTGGTGGGTGTCTTGACAGTACTAGATCGAACGGCATGGTTTGCGTCGCTCGATGAACCTGAAGGTTATATGCATATGTCAAGGGCTGCACAAGCTCGTCCCAACCAGTTTGGTGTTCTTCCGTATAATGTCGCAGCCTCGATACCAGTGTTCGGTTAAAGCGCTTCACTTGCCTATTTGTTTGCGGATGGTAGGCAGTAGTGAAGTAGTGCTTAATACCCAAGAGGTTACAAACAGCTTCAAAGAACTTCGAAGCTAAGTTCGAACCATTGTCGGTAAGTAAATAAAGCGGTGCACCATACGGGTAGATCCAATTGTTCAAGAACGCCACCGCGAGGGTCGTCGATTTCGTGTCCTTCAAGGGTATCGCTCGCGTGAGCTTCGAGAACCTGTCGGTGATTACGATGATGTACTGTTATCCCCTTGTGGTTTTTGGTAATGGACCCAGAAGGTCTATTGCGACGAACTCGAGAGGACCCGCTGCAGGGAATAACTTCAAGTATTTCCTGTGCTTCCGGAGACCTCCACGGGTACGTACGCAAGATTCACATTGACCTACAAAGGTATATACATCATTAGCCATATGAGGCCAGTAGTACCCTTGCCTCAAGGTGTAGTACATTCTCGTACCTCCAGGGTGTCCTGATAGCCTTGGGTAGTGGGCCAGGTACAGCACCCGAGGGCGCAGTACCTTGGGCACCACCTTCTGAAGGGAACCATCAATAGGAGCTCGCCTCACTAGGAAACCATTTTGGTCGACGTCAAAGTTCGAGTCTTTCATACCTACTTGGTCCATGAGAGAGCGGCAATAAACATCTTTTGCTTGCTCTCTCAGGAATTCCTCGCGGGTAATTGGCATGACGTCTGTTTCCTCGAGGGCGAGTATTTCCCGAGCGATGGCATCACTAAACCACGTATCCTCTTCGGGTAGAGTCCAGTAACCTTTTAAGGTATCACCATCAGGGTTGGTAGAGATGGTAAAGCATGGGATATCATCCTCTACCGGCTCGGTGTCCAAACCATCTGTGGTAATGCGCGACATCGCGTCTGCGACATTGTGCTTGATACCTGGACGGTACTGTACGTCATACTCGAACTCTGAAAGTCGTAACCGCCATCGGGTCTCCAAGATGAATGCGATATAAACAAAGCTCTGCATCACAGACGCCGAGACCTCGAAGCATCGCAGCTGCGCATCGACTTTACCCAAGGGATTGAAGCCAGCGCTCGGCGCAGGCCATATGTCTAGACAGAGTACAAAGCGCCGCTTAGACTTTCGGTGTGTGTATGTTCACCTATTGAATGACTTCGCTCCACCAGATTCCAAATTAAATACTTTCTCCTTCCTTATCAACATCCGCCTCATCCATGCTTGACGTGGTCTTGTCAATTATTTGCCTTGACCAAGCCAACCGTCGCTCCATGACAGCCAAAGTCCCATTCGTAGTCCTACTATGTGCCCCTCCATCTCTACTACGAATACCCTCGATGCTGGCCATGGTCTTGATCTCTAATTCCATCAAAGACGATACCGTAGAAGCCATTTTCGTAGCCCTTTACAGCTTTACGATTCCAGCATCTGAAATTACTGCCGAGGAGTCATCTTGAATCACAATGGGGTGCGGAGAAGTGCTGCTTTCTGCCATCTTGTTCAAAGCAGCAGCAACCGATTCAATGCCATCCTCTCTTCTTCACTTTCGTGACGAAGTCTGAACTGGTTGAATAGCAGATCGACAGGCGTCAATATCACTGATTATAGCTTCAACCTGTGCATTTGGAGGAGTGACTCGTACAATGGCTCGTACAATGGCATCCAAGCTTGGATGCTTATGAAAAACGTAATGAACACAAGAAATACTGTCGTCTGCACATGTGAAATTCGGGAACGTGTCTGAATCACCCTGGCCGGAACGGTTGTGCTTCTCACATGCGATGGTGTACGAGGACCTCAATTTACCCCATCTTTGCTTCAAAAATGTTCCGTTTCGCAGGTGCGGGTGGTAATTCGGATTCAAAGCAACAAGCCCATCCTCGGTGATCCCACAGGGGGCGTCAGAAAAGTCAGGTTGAAAGTTCTGATCGTTGAAGAGCTGCAGGAACTCGTTAGAGAACGGGTCTTGGCGTCCTGCATCAAACTCCGACCGTGTCTCGGTTCTTTGGTACATGCGGGAGACAACGGTTGAGTGTCGGGCGTCAGCAAAGACATGACAAAGGCGCGCTGTTTCATGTTTCGTCCAGTTGGGAGCCCGCCCACGTTCAACACCAGCTCTTAGAGCCAGCCTCTCGGCGTCCACACATTTTTGTTGCTCCCAAAGCCTCGCAAGGGTGATAATTTTGTTTGAGCTGCAGAAATCGGCCTGTTGCAACCTCTGTGTTAGAACCGATTTCGAACCAGATCTAGAATGACCGATGCGACGTACCGCTGCAGGCAGAATATTTTGCGTGAGGTGTATCGCAGGCAGGGTGCGGTTTCTGGCATTATCTGATGTCTGAAGCGGCTGCATTGCGTTCTCAGTTGATGCACCGTCTGTGGGAGCGCATAAAGAGGACTCAAGTTCTTGTTGCGGCGTGCCGTTGGGGTGAGACGGAGAAAAGGAGAAGGTTTGTTGCGCATTGGCAAGGATTGGAGCCGAATGACAAGCAAATGGTTGCTGCCGAGTCGCAGTGGGTTCAGAGATGGCATGCATAGAAATGGGGACGGAGGAGGTGCCATGGTTGACGCGAGGAGAATCGCCATCAAGGGTTTGGGAGATCACGTCTCGATGGGTCATTTTGGATTACGGGCGATGGGTGGTGTCGAAAAAGGAAGAGATGGCAAGCCATACACTATGGAATTTGCAGAGGGGTGCCCTGCAAGTCACACAATGTTGCAACCGTTCATATTAGATATGGCCACTTAGGAGTCACCACGTCACCGAAAAGCTTCCATATACTATTTCCAAACAGAAAAAGTATTGGAACGGCCTTAAACGCCCGAGGGAATAAGGCGTTGACTGAGCGCGTGCGCAGCACAGGCGTGACATAGTCACATTTTCAGTCGCCTTTAGAATGCTGTGAACGTGGACCAATTGGCATCTCTTGCCACGCCACACGCCAACATGATAAAACAACTGCGCACCTGTGCCGTAACAGCCACGGTGATCTTGCGCTGCTTCATTCAAAGCAACCTACGTCACGCACACTGCAACACCGAGTGCGCGCCTGTGCGGTCAACTGCGATCACTGGAAACACCACAACTTCCGCGCTCTACCGCCGCCCTGCGTGCCAGCGCGGTCGATTGTGGTCGCTAGCGACGTCGCAGCCTCCACGCTCGTCGGTGTACCGCCGCCGTATGGCTTTACCCTTGACCTCTGCGCTGTCCAGAACAGTACTCCCGCTCATCGTCGTCGCTCCGGGACCAGTTGAGTCTCTGCGCTTGGTACTCTGACGCCCGCGTGCCCGTGCGTCAATGCGCTTCACGTCGCCGCCATGCGAGTTGTCTTCCGTGCACCCTCACGGTACGGCTGGTACGACAGGATATTCTAAAATCACCGGGTTTGCTACTGAGCAACCCAGCTTCGTTCATCACTGCCATGGTAATGTAGAAGGCCCGAATCGCAGAGATTTCTCTTCCCTCAACCAATGCGATGTTCCCCCGATGCTGTCTTGACAAGATTATTTCACCATTCTGCTTTCTGTGATCGCCGCTGAGGATCCATATGACTCTACTGCTACAGCCGTTTCTTGGCGTCGCTGCTCGTTGCCGCAACCCCTTCACATGCTCTCTCACCGAGTTGCTGCGCTACTACCCCGCTTCGCACAGTACTAAGCGCAGTGATCTATTGCCTCAAATCAGGACTGCCACGGACACCCGCTGAGAAGTCGGAAACCAAAGTTCCGCCGCTTCAAGGACTTTGGATATTTGATACCATGCCGTCGCCTGATTAGCTAGCCGTCAGTAGGAGTGAAAATTAAGGCAGTTTCGGCAATCCATCACTACGCTTTCTTGTATCGCTGCCACAGCACAGCTTGGATTCCTTATCAACTATTGAAGTGCAATATGTGTTCTTTTGAGTAACTCTAACTAGCGAGCCCTCTATGCGGTACTACGGATAATACAATGTGTGAGGAGAGCCCCATGTCGTACGAGTCTTGCGAGAACGTGAATGTTTCTTCACTGCAGTGCGATATTTCTCCTGTTGATCTGAACGTAGAATGTGGTCACAAAAGTAGACGGGTTTCTTTTCAAAGGTTGCAGACGATTCAAGTTCGTTTAAATGTATCTCAATTCAATTAATGATTCCTCTGCACTTCGAAAGGAGTTCTTCCTGCGTGCCGATGTTGCGAAAACTCTCGCCTTCGCCAATGTCGTCGGCGACAGGGCCAACTCTTGTCCCCATAGTACTAGGGTTCGAAAATAGTGCAGCTCTTGTACTGCAGTCTTCTTCATTAAAACGGGGACGAAGTACTCCTTCCATAAGAATCAATCGTAAGAGAGGTGGCCTTCTAGAGCGTTCCAGATCTCGATAGAGTGATACTGGGCGTTTATGTACAAGATGTTTGCAAAATGCAAGCCGACTTGGCATAAAGCTTGGGCATAAACAAAACCAATCAGACTGGCTCGTGACGTACAATCCCAATAGATCTCTTCTTGAATCCTCCCCCCACTGCTTCTTGAAAGAACGCCACCAGCACGGTTTATGTTGGCCACTGCGGAGTAAGTCGTAGTCCGAATCAAACTTAGCAATAAACTTCACATCCAAAATGTAAACCAAAAAGTCTATATGTGGCCTGTTGTAGTGTGTTAAGTAAAGTATCTTTAGCAAAGACCAGTGTGCCTCCACCAACATTTTTGTCTTCGCAATAGGGATATAATTCTCATTTCGTCTTCCCCACAACATAAATTTTTCCGTAGTATACCACTGTTCATGAAAGAATTTTCTGAGGTCATTCGCAAAACAAGTTGTTCTTTCCCGTATACCGGCATTTATGCTTGTCACAGGAACATTTGCAGAAACGCAGGCCAACATTTCCGACCAATAAAACGCCGGTATGGCTTCGATTGAGAGGCTACAGAAAAAGGGATGCAGGTGATAATGCCTTGTAATGAAACTCAGTAATGTGCCATCAAACGCAGCGCTGCATACATTGGAATTGTTTTTTCGGAGCTCAGAGAATTTTCTCTTCACTGCACGCTTCTTGTGCCACAGGCAAATTGATGGTATTATATTATATGCGGACCGGATTGAGGTGAGCTGTGCCTAGTCTTTGTTGCTGATGAAAAGCGATGGCCGAAAGGAGGGAAGATGGTAATGTACGGGTGAGAGGAACGCATGTAGGTACCTCACGCGATGTCCAGGATCTGAAAGAGGAGCTGGTGGTTCCATTAGAAAGTATGAAATTGGAAAAACATACGCCAAGAACCGAACCAATCTCTGCAAACACTTCAATCTTCGAAGCGTTTGTTTTGCAGGTGGATTCAATGAGTGCTTCAAAAACATTGTTTTCACTACAAACCAGTCCACCAATTCTTGTTAGCAGCCCAATTATATATAGAGTGCATTTTTTGTATATCAGCGAGAGTTTTGAACAGTTTTCTAAATATATTTCCATCGATTGCTTAGGATCTTGGGCGCATCAGATTGATTTCGACATTACCGAACTCCAATAACTATAAACAGTTTGATACGTCAAATTGGAGTCCGTGGAGGCCCTGATAAAATCCGCAATTTTGAATGGGTCATTCCTTTGTCGATGCATTCTTGTATTGTACGCCGAGTATCTTCTGTAATATGACATTTCTGTGGCGTTCTGTGGCAGTAGTTCGTGGCAGTTTTCATGCCTGATGCGTACTTGGTATTCTTTCATGTTGTTGAACGATATATTTAAACTCCACCCACATTATTTTCCTTTTTAGATACTCTCAATCTTTTGTTCCCCTTTGATTTACTTCCTCTCATTTTGCGTTGAGAACAAATATAGACATACGAATTTCGTCCATTGTTTTGTTTCTGATCAACAATATAAGTATAATATTCGACCTTATGAAGCCTTTCCACGAGATAAGAATGAGCAAGAGTTGATGATATTTTTGTAGGGCAGCAAAAAGAATAGCCGTCCAAAGATTATGATACAATCTCACAGGCTTCAACGTTAATTGCGTGCAGCTTAAAGAAGAAAGATAACCTCCCCATGGTCGAGGGGCCTGTCATGCGCGTGTATATCAGCTTCGGAATCATTTCTACGGGACTATTCTTCTTACCTACGTAACACCTTCTCATTAGAATGCTTGTATTAAACTCCAAAAACGCATCCGCACAAAATTACTCCTCGCATTTTCCACACATTGCAAGGCATATGTATTCCAAATCATCTCTCCCAACGTCCACAGTATTGGATAAAGCAAGATAAAGACGAGTAAAAAATTGTGAGTCACATCTGATATGTTTGTTAGACGTGACTGAATCGCTCTGCCTCAAATCGAACTGAAAGAACGAGGGGAACTTCCTCAAAAGTAGAAAACTCATCCTCAAAGAGGTGATCGTAAAGAAGTTCTGGGTTCTCCATGCCTGTTCAAGCTTTGCCCCTCGTCTGAGGCACCATTTCTCCGTCCAATATGTTTCTGAGTTTCCTTCATGCCCTTCAATGTTCCTCAGCTCCAATCATGCGCCTCAATAAGAATGTAATATGTAATTGTAATGTGGCACAATGCAGCCAAACCACGCAATTGGCCAGCGATGTGGCCTCCGAAACCAGCGTCGTTGACAGGCAACGTGAGGGTTATTATTGCCGTGGGCAACCCTTCTATAGTCAAGGAGTTGTGAGAGACTCTTGGCCGTTTATTGTCCAACGGCAGCAGAGCGACGGACGGTGTAGAGCACTTCGGTGACTGGGACAGAGATGTACGGTCACGAAGCAATGGGAGCAGGGGCTAGAGTGGTAAAAGATAATCGGTGAATAGAAAGAAACGAAACCTCATCACAAACGGCGCGTCGACGAAAGGCGATCAAGCCGAGGTTGTAAAGGTGGCTAAAGCCTGAAAACGGTGCAGCAGTCTGATCGCTAACGTAGACCCCAGGATGCTGGTGGAACTTCTAAGCGGTATGACCCGTGACTCTGAGAGATGTTGTGGGTCCGATCTTACTCTGAAGACGCACCAACCGCGAAGAAGTGCACAGCTCCAACTGGGACGACAGCCCCATTGCGATGGCACGAAGTGCAGCGGCGCACTGATCTCGGAGCGGCGACGAACAAGCGCACCAGCGCACCGACCAAGCCGCCGCGAAAACAAGCACAGTGGTGCGGCCGCCGCGTGGGGGTGACAGACAAGCGCAGTGCCGATTTTGGACAGCGCAGGGGTCGAGGGTGAAGCCAGAAAGTAGCGGTGCACCGACGAGCGTGGAGGCTGCGACGTAGCCAGCGACTACAATCGACCGTGCAGGCGCCCAGGGCGACGGTATAGCGCGGAAGTTGCGGCGTCGCCAGCGACCGCAGTTGAACGCGAAGGCGCGCACCAGGTGAAGGAGGTGAATCATCATGCCTTTGCACCACATGAGAACGACGGTTGGATGTGCTGTCCTCATTTCCTTCCCCCCTTGGTGAAAAGCGTCAGTTCCAGTTTGACTGGCGAGATCTCCCTTGGTTTTGATGGGAGTTGTGCTGTGGCTCATTCGTACCGCGGCTACTTTGTTGACGAGTATTAAAGTTGCGATTGCTGTTGATGTTCTGGCCCTCTTCGCGTTCAAGTTTGCAACAGTATCTGGCGAAATGACCGCGGCTTCCACAATAGTAACAGTTGTTGTCCCCACGTTCATGGTTAAATGATATGTTACTTTTCCGTGTCCGACCTTTACGTCCACCTTTCTTGGCTGTGTTAGCCTTAAGTTTTAAAGATGAAAGAGGGGTGGATGCAGACGACGTATGGGGGTTGTTTGGGTTCTTCCTTATGGCTAGTTCGGCCTCGACGGCGTTGATTAGGTTGGAAATCATGGATAAAGGGGCGAAGGAGTTGGGAAGACTCCGGATTATCTTCGATACCTTTTCTTTTTCAGGAAGTTCTTCGTCCTGGGAAGCCAGTTCTCCAACGATTGCCAGAAAGGTACAAAAATGTTTATTCCAATCACCATCGTCTTTGAACATGAGAGATACTATGGTTGATGTTTTGGGCCTGGGTATTAGAAGTTGTGTTCGTTCGTTTCGACTCGTCCCACAGGTCTTTGGCCGTCTCCTCGTCATCATCGACGAACGTCAGCACGAGGGCTAAGGCTGAGTCTCCGAGGCAGGGAGTTATCGTGCTGTTAGCCTTTACTGATTTCTCAAACCAAGCCTTGTGCACATGATTGTTAGGATTGAATCCCTTGGGGCGAGGATCTATTTTAGATAGAAGAGGGTCATTTTGGCGGAGATAAGGTGCTGGGTGACGACGCCCAAGAATGTAGGCAGTAGGTACCTTTAAATTCGGTAGCTTCCAACAGAGATCGCCGAAAACGGACATTCTGGGAAACAGGGAAGAGTGAATGATCAACCTTCCTGTACGAGAAAAGTATATCGCGACCGACGATCTAGGAACGTTTCTTCTTCTTCTTGTTCTTTTTCCTCGTCTACTTTTTCTTCTTCAACTTCATGGTGTTATGCTTGAGGTGACTCTAGCCCACTCTAGGGGGCTAGGAGATCGGTGAAGTACGAGTCCCTGCAATTAGGCAGCTAACCCCGCACCACAACGACCCGGCCTTCGAAGGATATTCCCACAACCGAGGAGCGGTAGGTACTTCACTTCTTGAATGACAATCGGAAAATGAGACAGAGGAATTAGCCAACGAGATAGACAAGAAACCGTTTTCGTGGGGAACTAGTCGTGCCAAAAACGGAAAGAGACGTTTCCTATGTTGGTTTCCGAGTTCCATCGCCAAAATCCCGGTTCCGCTGTCAACGTGTGGGCGAGAAAAGATTTTTTAGCCTTCCGGTCTTGCGTAGAAAATTTGCAGGCTGTTGCGCAAGAATTATCTCACATGAGGTGTTGAAGAAGTAACGACCATCGGCTGAGGTTAAGAATTAGATCAATTTATGACGAGCCAAAAATATCAAGCTTCCGATAATCAGAGTTGTTGACAGTACGGAAATGTGTAGCCAAACCCAGTTACGCAAGTTGTATGAGGCCAGCGGGCTTGATGAAAGAAGAGAGACATCCAGCATTTACATCTCTAGCAGCTGGCCAAACTCTCCAAGTGGTGGCGGTACACCCTGATAGTGGCCAGCGATAATCTCAGCAGTTGTTTGTTCGAAAGACACAACGTTCATTCCAGCAGCGATAGTGTAGATACTAATCCAAATGTCCCTACTGCATCCCTTCCACCGGTCGATGGACACAGACACGCGATACGATTGCATGTGGGTTACCTAGACAATGGCTAAACCAATACCTGGTCACTACTACTGGGAGCCCCGACGGTACAGGGAGTACGCTGCCGGAGACACGTACCGCCGCAGAGTAGCGGCGGAGCAGGGAAGCGGCCCGCAGCAGGGCGCCAACGTGCGGTAGCAGGCCATCGAGGCGCGTTGGCGGAGCGCGGGGCACAAGTGGCAGACGGGCGGCACCAAAGCACGGAAGCGGGGCTGCGGCAGAGACGTGGTGGAAGAGAAGCGGCTGCAATGGGCGTGGAGGCAGAGACGAGGAGGCAGAGACGTGACATCAAAAGAAGCCGCGCCCGGCAGCAGAAACGTGGCGGCAGAAACGCGGCCTTGGCAAAAGCACTGAAGCGGCGGCGCAGATGCCGAGGTGTGGAGACGGCGGACGAGCGGTGGCAGTGGCGTGGCGGCAGAAGAAGCACGACCACGGCAAAGGCGGGGCGCGGCGGCAGAGCCGGCACGTGGTGGCTAGCGGCGGCAAAGGCGGCGCGCGGTGGCCGAGGCGCAGGGAAGGTTACGCGGCGGCCTGGGGCAGCGGCGGCCTGGGGCAGCGGCGCCCCAGGCGATGATACCATATTGGAAGGGAGCTGGGCCGGAAAGTTTAAAGTAGGTTCAAGCGCATAGTTGACCGTCGGCCGGCACAGCGTCATGACGAACGGTCATGCAATTTATTTACCCCATGCAGGGTACCGGCGCAGCGCTGTGCGCCCGGTCCCGCACTGGGCATATATTACGTATGTGCTGCGCTCTCTCCTTGCGTGAGGCCGACGGCTTTCAACAGTTTTCGAGTCAGTTCTGACGCATATGCGCGAGAGCCACGTCAGAACTACGCGTGTACTTTAGCAAATGCGGTTTTACATTGGCAATGTTATAGATTCTCTGCCTGTCAGCCCGACGAAAACCGACCGCGTTCCTTGCTGGAGCCCCCGCCCTGCCTGGTGCACATGCCGCCCGCCCAGCTCCAGATCGACCCAGAGAGCTCGCGCTGCTCAAGGGATCTCGGCTATCAGCCGGGGTACTTCATACCCAATAAAGGGGTCTGCTGGCGGCGACCAGCAGACCCTGGGAAGAGGCCCGAGCCAGAGAGACTTCTGAAGACTGCGCCCTTCTTGGTCCCCTGTACTTTTCCTTCCCGCGCGCGCTTCGTCTAAAGACCCTCTCCGCAACGCGATGCAGCAACCTGCACCAGTTATGGGCCAAGCGCGAGGATCATCAAAGCCTTTTGCTCCAACAGACCCTCCAGTATTGAATCCTGAAGTAGACTTGCAGGAATATCAAAGAGATGTTTCCTGTTGGGTGGAAACTATTCAAGTAGCCACCGAAAAGGGTACGGACAAACTGTACAAAACAGTTTTCGCTACTTTGGCAAGGCACTTATACGACCGTTGACTTTCTAGAGAGCAGAAATCTATTGTGGACAAAGCACAAGCAAAATAACTTTTTGGCTTCAAGGAAGAACACCAAATTCAGGCCGTAAAGGAAATTGTGAAGCTCATCGCAGTGGATCCACCTATTGCTGTGGTCACACGTCTTACTTCATCATTTATCGAAGCCACTCAATGCCGCCGTCGCCTTAATGAAGACTTGAATGCTTTAGAGGTCTCGCTGCAGATCACCTCATGCATATTGGTCTATCTACATCGTCGGAAGTTAGCGAAGTTCTCAAAATAAGGTTGCTCAACAACTCCATGTTAAGTGAGGAGACGTTGACGAATGCCGAACTTCAATTCGTTGCCCTAGCAGAAGCTCGCCAGAAGGACCAACCGGAACCGGAAATATCCATCACAAAGAGTTCCCACGCTTCCACGTTGGAGTCCTTTCAGAAACTCGCTGATATCTTTAATTCCGATGGAGCCCTGCCGCACCCCTCCGAGTACGCTAATACCGTTCGTTTCAAGGCTACAGACTAAGTGAACGGCAAAACATCTCTTCTGGTAGAGTTTTCAGACGTCATCGAGTACCGCAACGAGCGTTCTGCAAACGAAAATCACGTGCGCGACTTGTCGTCGAGGAGCCAAGGTGCTAGCTCAACCTCAAAGACGCTGTCAGAGTTGGGCGCAATCTGAACTTCACCCCGAAAAAGGCCGACAAGTCGTACACTAAGGCTGACATAGACAACATGATTGGAGCGTGTGTAGGAAGCGCTCGAAGCCCATCAGAAGCGAGATGATTCTAGATCGAACCCCACTTTCTCCAGTACTGGAAAGGAAAACAGCAGTCATCACAACTCCTCCAAGGGCCGGAAGTTCAATAAGCGCCGGGCTTAACGCAAACCCGAATATTGTTATGATTGTGGCTCTAAAACGAACACCCGCGGAAGGCTCGACTGCCAAAAGCCTTCCATTCAGACAAAACGTCTTCGAAAGGAGGAGATCTCGCCTAAACCCGACAACAGCTCGAAGGACGACAAGGATTTTCAGAGAGGGTCCAACCCCACCCAGCGCAGTCATCTCTGACTGCTAGGGAAGGAGCCAATTCTGATATCCTCACATCTATTGCTGATCCAAATCCCATAGTCGATCCGGGTTGACCGAAGAGTGTTGGTGTAATATCGAAGATCTCACATCTCTGAATATCCTTGGGAATCGATCTGATCCTAGATGAGCTCGACTGCGAACCATTTCTTCATGGTTTCCGGGAATCTTGCTCGGATCCTGCCCCGGAATTCGCAATTTGGAAGTTCTCGAGCAAGGATGAGAACAGGCCCGCGCTTTCCGGCCTTCCAAAGACGGGAGTTGCAAAGGAAATAATAGCTGCATACCACTAAATGCCTGCTCGTCACGAGTTGCATGTAATCCTCCGTAGAAAAGATATCAAGCACATGCACAAGACCCTGCTCGATCCAGGGACCCCAGTCTACTTCTTCAAGAAAGTAACCAAAAGAGGTCAATGGTACTCAGGCTTTGTGAAAGAGATCTATGAGCATTAAGCCGTAATATCCTCCACAAAGAACCTCAAGGGCTACAACTACACTGTAGCGTACGAGGACCTTCGCGTTCGGCCAAAGTCTGGTCTGCTCGAAGACATTGAACGCATAGAGCTTGGGTGGAGTAACATCCCGGAGGAGACCCGCCTGTTACCTGAGCCGTCCGATCAGGAGGACGAAACTCCCGCACCCTCGGAGCACCCTCTCGTTAAGATAACCGAAGAGGCCCCGCTGCTACAAGATGACCTCCATCTTGAATCAGATTTCTCGGAATGGAACGACCACCCTTCTAGTTCAGCATTCTTAGCTAAAGCCAATGTCGTGCGTCCCTCAACATGCCGTCAGAGGACATTGGTGAGGCCATCTCGCTGGACCAAACCCCATCTCACGCATCCCTGAAATCTACCAAACAGCCCATACTCCACGACCTCTTCAAACAGTTGGGAATGACACCCTTTTGGAACACAAGCTCCAATGCGTGCCAAGGTGGCTCCTAAACGAAGAAATAGCGAAGGAGAAGCAATGTTATGCGGAGCGTGACGCGTATAAAGCCCTTTCAGTACGATCTCTTCCCAAAGACGCGAACCTCATCTCGTCGCATCATTTGTTTGTAAATTAGGCACGACAGCGAGAGCAACACTCTAAAGCTGAAGTGCGGCCTCGTCCCACATGGCAACAAAGACTTGGAAAAGAACACGCTTCGTACCGACTCCTTCAACGCTTAATTCGCAACCATCCGTCGTGTTCATTCCTTAGCAGCGCTCTTCCACTTGAGCATAGCATCCCTCGATGTCAAATCTGCGCCACGTCAAGAGAGAGAGCTAAAGGGGGATATATTCATGCGCCCACCGAAGGGATGGTCGCCGTACGTTGACGAGGTGTGGAACTTCTAGCCCCTGCATATGGACTTATAGAGTCAGGAAGACTCTGGCATCTGTCCGTTGAAGAATTGCTCATTGAGTCCGGGTTCAGGGCAGTTCCTGGAATACCCCAGCTCTTCATGCTTTGGGAGTTCGGGAGGCCAGTTCTAATGCTTGCAAAAATGGTCGGGGACATGATCCTCACAGGAAACCCTGTTCGTCCCCGACAATTTCGGAACGAAATCTCGGATAAGTTCGACGTAGGACGGTTTAACGACGGACGCGATATCGTCTTCAACCGCCTAATCATCAAACAGCTTCCCGACTTCTCAATAACCTTAATCATGCAAGAATTCTTTTCTTCCATCAAACCCATTCAACTGTCACACACACGCAAGAATGAGAACGATGCAAAGTGTACTGGTGAATAGTTAAGGAAGTTCCAGAGCCTAACGGGGAATTTGAACTTTCTTGGACATGGAATACTTCCCTAAACTTCTCTAATTGCAAGCAAACTACAGCAAGATGTGGCTCACCTCAAAGTGTCTCACATTTTCCAGCGTAACCAAGCCCAGGCGCATGTGAAATCCCTATCGCCGACCCTCCTTTACAGAGCAGGTGCATGTCTATTTTCCGCCAACTCATTCCCAGTACACGTTCTGGCATTCAGCAACGCAGCATCGGGAACAACATCCTGTGGGCAAACCGGATCATTATGTAAGCTATTCTTCAATGGTAACAATCAAGTGAATTTCCACGTCGTTGATTGGAGCAGTTCTAAACAAAGCAGGGTATCCTTCTCCTTTGCTGGCGCTGAAATAATTGCAGCAGCCCGTATAGGGGACCGAGCAATCCATCTCCCAGAGAAATTACCTCTGATACGGATCAGACAGGGAGAGCAAGAAAACCTAACCCCCGAATGCTTGTAGACTCATATGGTCTGTATAGTACCATCTCTACTCTGCACGAACAGAGAGATTTTCGTTTGCGCCCTACCGTCGCTCGCAAGCGTGATTCGTTCAAGTCCCACGAGATAAACTCACTCGAATGGATCCCTGGTCCCAGGAACCCCGCGGGCTCTCTCACCAAAAATTAACCCGCTCGGATTCAAGAAGCTCAAAATCATCCTCAGCGATGGAATCCTTCTTCAGGACGTTTTAGATTGCAGAGATTTGGCTTTAATGGACCTCTTTGCCTTACTTCGTTCTTAACTTGCGCGCCCTCCTCCGCGCTCTGCGGTGGGAACCATTCGTAGACTTCTTGTTAGACCTCTTTGGCTCTTTCACTTCCCGTATTTCGAGAACTATTTCGAAATTGCAGGGATCCCCCACGCAGCACAGGACTGCTTGCCAGCACAGCCGAAAAGGGAATTGCTCTACCGTATCAAGAATCAACTGACGGCGAGCGTCAATGCAGACAACATGATCTACCTGACATCCGCGTAGTCCAAAGAAGTATACCCCGCGCTTTCGCGACACCAGCCACTGTACTTTGCACTTCCATTGTCGGGCATCAATATGCACCCTTTCAAGCACAACATATTTTATATGCTCATTCGTCCACGCTGCCCCAGTGCTAAACGATAGCATGATAGGCAATAATGTCTTCAGCAATTTCTGCTCTGCATAATCCTCGTTGATCACCTTAGCAACAGCGTTTGCGATAGATGCCTGCAGACACACATCGTTTGTGTTGCACACGCGCATACTTTCCTCGTTCCCTAAGAAAGCTATTGTATGCCTCGTTGCTTCTCGGGCACCGGGACTTGAAACCCGTACAGGGACCATAGGATTCTGAGTTCAATAAGCGCCAAGCGCATCAATGACGAGCGGCCCCGCCTTCCCCTTCATTTTCCACGAGTCCGTGAGAGAATCAACTCCAAAGCGCAGCTTATTCTACCATTTTGTAGCCCCTGATAGCTCAGGGCATTAGCCAGTCCCAAGCCGCCCAATGTGTGCAACTGCACTTCGTGCCATCCACATACGGGCTCATCATCGTTAGGCGCATAATACCGCTGACCCTTCACACGTTGGACTCCGTCACGTGACCGAAGAACGGTGTCATTCGGCACAACAATTACTGGGTCAACCGCCCACTCCTTGCCAGAGCCGGCGTCGAAATATAAGCCCAGCCGCTCCGCGTCCTCATGACTTAGACTCCTACCAGGCCAATCGCGGCACCATTCCGCAATCGACCTCCCCGCGAATCGTTGAAGCCGATCGAGAGACATCGTCTTGTCGCTACCGTCGCAGTGCTCTACAAGGAACCGGATACGCCCATTCACATCTACTCACGAGATGCTAATCATTGCTGGCAAAACCCATCCATCGCCTCCAAGTTCCTGATCGACACCCCACGCGGAGGGGTACGTGGTTCTTTGTGCTCGCTCAAACCGCCGAAGGTGTATTTTCTCAATCTCTTTGTATCCTTCATGGGCAGCAAATTGACCTACACCCTCTCTTTTCTTCGGTTGATACCCTCCAGAACGCCACAGAACCCGCCTTTCGATCGAGTCAATTTTGTACTCATTCCGTCGGATACGTTTCTACAAAGACCACATATGCGATCTCAATGCGCATTTTTACTACGGAATCTGCGACCGGCGCGCCAACGGGCTGCTCTCTCGACATATACTCCAACAAGTACAACAAGTGAAAGCTGTAGTTGGATGCTGGCCCCGCCCGATCAATAGATCGTTGAACCCAGAAGAACAAGAAGTCCCAACGACGAAGCCCGACCCGATCAATCAGCAGACGTTTCAAGTTTTCAAGAGCAGCTCACTGTGCTGCAAGCAACAGTCCCGCAACAGGCCGATCTCATCTGGACTCTCCAGACTCAGTTACAGAACGGGAACAGCACTACTGGAAGACAGTCTAACTCCACAACTAGTGCTTTGAAGTACCCAACAGTTCCTAATTTCGAAGTAAATGTTGCAGACCGCAAGTCCGAACGTGTGCAAGGCTTCATTTACTGTATCAAGAAAAATGGAACTTTGTGTAACTACTCAGAGGCAAAAATGGTAGCCTTGGCTGAATGTCACTCGCAAAACTGAGCAGCGTCGTGGATGCTTGGACGTGAACACGAAAACCAGAAGCCGGAGACCCTCGAAGAATTGAGACAAGCAATGGTTCGCGAATTTGTTCCAACGAACGAAATAGCAGCGGCCCGTGAGAAGTTGATGGATATCAAATCGAAATATTCTAAAGACCTCAACGAGCACATTGCAAGTTTCGAAGACTTGGAGTCGTTGTGTGGTACACCAACGAATTAAGCGAGCATTTACTTTTCCAATAGCCTGCTCAAGTCCTACAAGGCAAAGTTTGCCGAACGTTTCCCAGACTCTCAACCCATCGACCGCATAGGTCGCTAGAGTATTCATAGAGCATATGACTGCACCAGGACATTGGAACTTTCCATGAAGTTAAGTGGCGAATCCCAGAAAATACAAGTGGCGACAACAAGGGATACGAGAGTAAAAAGAATAAGAGAGTAGAACGGTACTCAGACCCAAAGAGGGACTCAAAAGCTTGGAAGTATGACAACGCTGTCTGCTGGGGTCCCGCAAAGAAAAGTAAAAACACGCTGTAAAGAAGGAAAGACAGATGTTTTACTTGTAGGCGAAAGGGCTGGAGTGACCCTGATAATCCTTGGCGCATGAACGGAAAATGTCGAGAGAACTCGAACTCACAAAACGAGTAACGCCATCCAGTCGTGTGGCTCCTGAAAATATCAGTGAGATGCCTCGCCTCTCTGCCCTAAACCTGGCGGAGGAAGATAACTGGATGTACGACGAAACTTATCGCGGCCACCCAGTTCGTGTGGGTGTAGATTCTCTTCCCTCTCATAATTTTATGGCAATGGAAACTGCTAAGAAATTTAATCTTGGCGTTGAGAACAGGCAAAATGTCGAGGTTGAACTTGGAGATGGAATACAAAGATTAATATCTGGAAAACTGACTGCAGTGCTAAATATCAATGGATATTTGTGAAGAGAGAGTTTGTTCCTTATTGATATGCAGAACAAAGAAAGTACTCCAGTACCCATTTTAGGACGATCATGGTTGAAGAAGCAGAATCGGAACATCAAGTGGTCAAATAATGCTTTGAAATCAACTCGACAGAGTGGATCGATGGTTATGGTTCGGCCAAGAATCACCAAGAACTCCAGAAACACGAAAATGTTGAAGAAAATGTCATTCAAGAAACGAGCATGAGTATTGAAGAAGGGCAACTGTGAGTTGTACATGGCACGAAATGCCCAACAAAGCCCACCACAATTCAAGAAATTAGAGCGTGAGAAGAACTTCAAAGACGTGCTTACCGAGTACCAAGATATTTTTCGGGAAGAATTGTCTGAAGAGCTACCACCAACCCGAGGAATGGAGTTCGGAATTAACCTCACACCTGGGGAGCCTCCTCCAGTAAGACCAGGGATTCGACTATCCCGGAAAGAACTGAAAGAATTGAAGATGCAAATTCAGAAATACCTCGTAAAAAGGCTTCTTCGTCCGTCTTCATCACCATTTGGGACTCCTCTCTTCTTTATAAAGAAGAAAAACGGAGACTTGCGTATGGTTGCGACTACAGGGCTTAAATAGGATTACAATTCCCGATGCAAGCCCAATTCCCTTGATAGACGAGACGATTGATCAGGTCGCAATGGCAAGTATATTCTCACAACTCGATCTCATTTGGGGATATCACCAGATGCGATTGAAGGGGGAAGAATGTCACAAGACTGCGATAAGAACAAGGTTTGGCTCATTCTAGTGGCGGGTTCTTTGTTTCGGACTAACTAATGCCCCAGCGGCGTTTTCCCGCCCACTGGCTACTTTGTTTTAAGACCTTCTGGGAGAATGAATGGTACTGTATCTTGATGACATTTTAATATAAAGTAGATCTGTTGCGGAACCTCTACAGCATCTGAGACGTGTATTTGAACTTCTACGGAGGCACAAACTGTACTTAAGACCGAGCGAGTGTGCCTTTAGACTAGAAGAAGTCGAGTACTTGGGATTCAAAGTGAATTCTGAAGGAATTAGGACGCAGAACAGATTGGTGAAATCCATTCAAGACTGGCCTAAGCCAAGGAGTTTCAAGGAAGTGCAGAGGTTTCTAGGCCTCGCCAACTTCTACAGACGATTCATGAAGAACTTCGCTGGCGTTGTATTACAGTTAACCCATTTGGTTCGGCAGAAACAATTCAGTTTGAGCGAAGTAGAAGAGAAGGATTTTCTACAAAAACGTTTGTCATAACGACAGACGCTTCTAAGTGCGCCGTGGGCGCAACTTTAGAACAAGATGGACATCCGGTTGCGTATCTCTTACA
Source organism: Gracilaria gracilis (assembly GCA_030374805.1). Lineage (NCBI taxonomy): Eukaryota > Rhodophyta > Florideophyceae > Gracilariales > Gracilariaceae > Gracilaria > Gracilaria gracilis. The sequence goes on from JARGSG010000068.1 coordinate 61,451, forward strand.
ACGGTTATCAGAGACAGAAACCAGATGGGATACAGGAGACTAAGTACTTCTAGCAGTAATGATTGCACTGCGAACATGAGCTGTGTATCTGCGAGACAGACAATTCATTCCCAGAACAGATCATGAGCCTATCAAATACCTACAGTCGAAGACGAAATTGACTGGTAGACAGATGAGATGGATTGATGAACTACAGAGCTACAATTACGTCTTCGAACATCTATGCGGCTCGAAGAACGGGGCTGCGGATGCCCTTAGCAGGATAGTGGAGAGGTCATTGTTTTTGAACCCATTAAGGTTACAAGACCGTACCCTTTTACAAAGGATCCATAGAAGTTACGCCAGTTACCAGTGGTCGAGAGAGCTTATTGCGGGGATTTCAGGAAGAGGACCACAGCATTCCAAGAAAGTGCGAATGTATGGATACAACTACACATTGGAGAACGGAAACCTCTACTGCACAGCGACAGGAACGAAGAGATTATATGTACCAGTGACAGGAAATCTACGAAAAGATTTCATCGCGGAAGTACATACCGGTCCTCATTTTAGAGTTTAGAAAACCTTCTTCCAGTGTACAAGATCGTACTACTGGAAAGGTATGTATAACGATGTGGTCAATTACGTTGAATCGTGTCTTATATGCCAACAGAATAAGGAAGAACGCGCCAAAGAGAAAGGAATGTTGCAACCACACAAAATCCCAGAACACTGTTGGGACGTGTTGAGAATGGATTTCTTAACTGACTTCCCCATCTCCGAGAAAGGCAATAACTCTGTGTTTGTCAACGTCACAAAACTCTCGAAACGCGCCCTTTTCATCCCTACGAATAAGCGAATCACATCAGGCGTTAGGAAGATTTTGTGTGATTCAACTTGTGCGGGAGGTCCAGAGGAGAGCGATGTTCGGAAGATGTCCAGGTGTTCCTGTACAACTGTGTTAAGCAGGGTGGAATCTTTCTCCGACATGCCACTCTCGATTGCAGTTCGTATCATGCTTTCTGCAGCGGCACGAATGTCTTCGTGCTGATCAGAATCGACAGAATCGAGAAGTGATGGGCCTGGAAACAGGTCTTCGCCACGCCGTGCGGTGTCGTAGATGACTCGTGGGCGGTTTGTAGCTGGGGTTGTTCGCTCTGGAGTTGGAGATGTACCCTTCAAGGGTGCAATCATTAAACGGCTAACTTATCCAGTGTCAATAGTTGAAGTCAGGTTATCCACTTTGGTGCAGTCTGATACATTCAAAGCAAATCTGTTATTATCAAACAGAGTATGCGTGTCGACGTTCAAATGATGCAAAATAGGACGGCCGCTGAGAAGGTTTTTGCAGGCCAAGTCATCGTCGGCTACCAAAAATGACATGTTCATAAGAGCGGGATTTCCCAAAGCTAGGTGCAGAATCGTTCGCGGCACTGTCCAGGTCCTCGAGAAGCTGAAATGTTCTGCGGCTTGTCCAGTTCCTTTCTTGAGGACCACAGCAAGCTTCGTTGTCTTGATTGCTGTGAGTTTGCCAATTTCCTTCAGGGCCACTGCTTCTGCGATTCGGGGGGAAATGATGCTATCGTCGCTTCCGTCATCGCATCTGCCAGTTGAATTAATTGATGTCATTCCGTCAGAAACAGTGACGAAACAGCTGGGCGTATCATTCTGCTCTGCTGGTTTCAAACGACCGACGGTTCCTGATTTGCTCTGGGCCGCCTTAGCTTCCTGCAATCTCGTGGACCTGGATAGTGCGTCGGCAGCCTTCTTCGCCGCCAATTCAGACTTTAGAGCGTTCTTCTCGGCCTCAGTAACCTTTGGGCCGTCGTCAATCCAGTGTCGTTCACTGGTGCGCTTGCATGGAGGGTGCGGACATGGCGGTGGGGGTCTTGTTGAGCTATCATTCCGCTTGGAAACAGCTTGGGTAGAAACTTCTTCAAGATCTCTTGCAGCGGTAGAGTCATTCTAGTGCGTTGAAGATGCTTTGCGCGGCTTCTGACTCTTGGACTTGGGCGGTGGCTCGTTGTCAATTATCTGAAAGGCATCAGCCACTACCATAGCGTGCTTCATGAACTCCTTCCAGTTCTTCCTGAAGTTCTTCCTGTACGCGGAGTGAGTGAGTTCAAGGTCGTTTTACAGACGTTGTTGTAAAGCACGAGGGCGCACGGGGGATACCAGATGCTTGACTGTGAGTTTGAGGTGATCATTCATGACCCAAATCAAGCCATTCGTACGCAGAGTGGAGACGTAAGAGGTGAACAATTGATTCATTCGCGAGCGTGAAGATATGTCCGTCATGTCCATCGATACTTCTCTCCTGATGATTGTGTCGATGCTTGAAAGCGTCATCACGTTCTTGTCTTCTTCAGCTTCGGATTCCAAATATGCCCGTAACTTGTCGACTGTGATCTCATCGACGGTATTCACTCCAGAAATGTAGTACAACTCGATCGAGGATTGTAGCCACTCGGGATCAACACAGTACCAAAGGTTGACTGGGCGAACAGGTTCAGTCGTGGTTGAATCTACTACTGCAAGTTGCAGAGCTCTGGCTTTGACTTATTTCGCATACTGGTCGTAGCGACGGATGAAGACCCGAATGGTTTTTGGGTTAGTGGACGTAAGCCTCGCATGGGCGATTGAGAATGACACGGAAGTTGGTTCCTGCATGATGTAGTTCGACTCCTCTCCAGAGTCGTCGATAGGCGTCGATGCGGATGCCGATGGCGTCGATGCTGACGCCATGGTGTTTATTGAAAAGGGGGCGCAATACAACCGCTGTATTGGCTAGTAATCACTGTGCGCCACTCGGCTGTGGGCGCAGGTTGAAAGGTGGAAGGTGTGGAGTTCGATGGCTTCTTCGTTTACTAGACCTTTTACGAAGTTTACAGTAACTAACGCACTTCATCAGTGTCTTGATAGATTATATACGTGGTATACCAAGTCAGGAAATGTCTGCGATGCTGCATAGAATATACGTAATCAAAGTGTCTTCATAGAACCCTAAATAGGACAACTTCTACCATGAGATCTTGTACTATGTCCTAAGTTCAGCACGTGGTTACAATCTCAAATCTTGGGCTACCAAGAAATTACGTAAACACTGCCCATTTGCGCACTAAGTCTAAATATGCAATCTGATGGCAACAATTCATGCTCATTGCCATTAACAGCCCAAATTATGTTGACCCCTATCAGTTTGTGGAGTGCTGAATTGAGCACCCCTGAATTTCGATCTAGCGTATCCTTCCTTTCCTACAGCTACGAAACACAGGTTCCACAGCATCACTTATTGTTCTTTACGTTTTATGACTAGATCTCGCAACGTTCTCTACGATACTTTTCGAACGTATGTAACACAGACAATCTTCTCCATCGAATGGACATGACATTAAAACATATTTACACCAAGAGAGTAGAATACTTTCGTTCGTGCCTAGTAAAAGAGAAACAAAATCCACCACACTGCGACACCAGTACTCTACGAATTTTATCACACAAGGTCTCAAGTAGGACCTCTCTCAACACATGAGACGAATCAGGCTCCCGAACTATTAACAGAAGCTCAGATGGCACGTGAGGTGGCCCTGGATCAATTCGGCATCGAGCCAAATATTTCGGACAGTGACGAAGAAACGGGGCACGGAGAATCTACGCACTGTGAGATGCGTAGGAAAAAGGCCCCAGACCCTCCATGTCTTTGTAACAAAATAGGCAAGAACCTCCCTTCTTCCAAGTAACGCTTCCAGACCCTCCCTACCCATCAGCGCGTGCCAGGTACCAAGAACCTCCCTAGCTACGATTCTCATTGGATGTAAGACTTTCAAGCGTCTGATTGCGCGTGACGAACAGTCACAAAAGTCACGTGCCTAGTTTGCGCGCGCTTTTCAAATTGAACTGATGACAAATCTCATATCCTCCCCACTGCTCTCTCTCGTCAAACAGCGCCACTCCTTTCTTCCCATGGATGTTCCAATCGACCTTTCCTTGCCTTCTTCTTCCAGTCCCTGTCAGATACGGAGCGCATCCTACAGCTACGGCATCAGCTTATGCTCTCTCCGACCAGCTCACCGTTCTTAGGAGAACTCAAAAAGCGCGCGCTCTTCTGTCGCGCTCCCGAACCAGTCCGTCCACCCCCGCCGCCGTCGTCACCCCACCCCACCACCATCACCACCACATCCTCACCGGTGTCGCCATCCCACGCCACCGCCGTCGCCACTACACCCTACATCCGCACCGCCGTCACTGCCACACCACCGCCGCCGTCTCCGTCACATCCTACGGCCGTTGCCATCAACCCACCGCTACCGTCGGCACCCCACCTCACCGTCGTCGCGACCAGACCCCTCCGTCGTCGAAATCACACCTCCGCCGCTGTCGCCACCACAACCCTACTGCCGTCGCCACCACATCCCTCACCGTTGCCACCAAACATCCGCAGCCGTCTCAATTACACTACCGCTGCTGTGGCCACCACACCCCTGCCGCCGTCGCCACCACATCTCCGCCGCTGTCGCCACCACACCCCACCGCCGTCCCACCCAGACCCCTGCCGCTGTCGCAAAAACCTCGCCAACACCGTCGCCGCAATACTACTACCGTCGTCACTGCCACAACACTACCGCTGTCGCAACCATCCTACCTTGGTCGCTGTTGCCATCACCCAACCGCCGTCACCGCCACACCTCCACCGCTGTCGCTACTGCACTCCCACCACCAACGCCGCCACACCACTGACCCCGTGACCACCAAAACAACAGCCGCTGTGGGACCCACACCCCACTGCCGTCAACACGCCAACTCTACCCGCCGTTGCTACCACTTCCTATGGCAGGCACTGCCACACCCTCACCGCCACACTACAACTGCCGTCTCCGCCATACTCCCACTGCCTTCGCCACTGCCCCATAACCGCCGTCGCCGCCAAACGTCTATCTCCATCGCCCTTAAGACTCCATTGCCGTCGCTGCCACACCATCATTACCGTCGTCGCCACACCCCCACCGTTGTAACCGTAGTGACACGACATCAATGTTTTCCGCCCCTCCGTTTGTGTGTTGTTTCGAATTATACTTGTATTCTCTCGCTATGTCTACCAGCTCTCTTCGCATCGTCTTTGTTTAACACTAACAAAATAAATTGCTAGGTCTTGGTGCATCTTAATTTCGACTAATACTTTTCACTTCCTATAGAACTCGAGCTACTCAACCTGAATTAAAGAGTGGTTCTGCTTTTTGCTTTGCTCTCTCATCGCTCAAGTCCATATTAAAAGTGTATTCAAAGAAAAGTTTCCACGAGAATGAAGCGTTCATACGTGTTTTACTTCACGCAATGACGTGCTTAAAACTAGTACCTAAACGTAGCCGCAGTATCACCGACGGAAGTGTCGTTGTCGCGTTGATGGTGATTATTGGGTAGCGGCGCTGAGTCTGGTGGTCTGGCGAGAGTTGCGGTGGTGATGCAGCAACGATGACAGTGCGAGTATAAAGACTACAGCCAGAAGAGTTTTGCAGCGACGATGGTGGGATTCGTGCATTGGCAAACGTAGTGCTGAGGCGGCGATGTCGTTGTTGGGGCAGGAGCAACGAAAGTGTGGTTGTGGCGGCGACGGTGATGACGGAGTGGCGAGAACGGAGAAAAGACTTTAACGGTGACGACTGCTTTGGGGCAGTGGCCACGTAAGTGGAATTAAAGCGATGACAGCTGCTGTGGTATGTCGGCCACGCTGTTAAGATGATTTCGTAACAGCGGCGGTTGTGTAGCAGTAATAGCAGCAGTAATATGTCGGATATGGCGCCCTTGGTGCCACAGCGGTGGCGCTGGGGAGGCGAGGGCGTTGGGGATGAAGCGGAGATGGCAGGGGGGCGACAGCGACCACGGTAGGGTAAGTGTAACCGCGTTACTCTTATGGCAGTGACTGCGGGAATAGTATTGCCGGGACGGTGCTGGTAATGTGGTTGCGATCGCGGCAGTGTCTGCTGCCGATGGTGAGGAATGAGATGGCAACAGCAGTAGGGGCGTGGTGGCTACAGTGGCGGGAATTTGGAGGGGAAGATGTGGTGACGAGAGTGGCGATGGTGTGATTGCGACGTCTGCGGGTGTCTGGTCGCAACGTTGGTAAGGTTTGGTGGCGACGGACGGGGTCGGGTGATGGCAGGATGTGATGGCGAGAACGGCGATGCTGTAGCAGTGACGGCGGTGCTGGTTTAGGGTGTGGTGGCGACGGCGGTGAGGTGGAGTTGCGACAGCGGTGAAGGTGCGGTGGCGACGGTGGTGGGGTGGGGTGACGATGGCAGCGGTGGGGTCATGACGACGGCGGCGGGGGAGGGATTGATTTGGGAGTGCGAGAGAAGAGTGCGCGCTTTTTTGAATTCTACCAGAGTGCGGGTGCGTGCTGTCACGCCTCCAAAAGTTTGTAAGGGCCAATGAGAATCGTATCTAGGGAGGTTCTTGGTACTTGGCACGCGCTGATGGGTAGGGAGGGTCTGGAAGCGTTACTTGCAAGAAGGGAGGTTCTTGCCTATTTTGTTACAAAGATATGGAGGGTCTGGGGCCTTTTTCCCACGCATCTCACAGTGCGTAGATTCTCCGTGCCCCCGAAGAAACCGAATCCAAAAGTCCAATCTATGATTCGTTTCTCCGCAATTATGGTTTCGAAACCGTGCTCTGCATGGCTAATTTTACGAAAACTGAGTTCCAAAAATTGTGTAATGCATTAGACCCTCTAATTCGGCATGAGTGGAAAACTGGAAGGGGAATACGTTACATTCATACTCCGAAGGATAAACTGTTTATCACACTAACTTTTTTCAAAAATGGAAGCCAGTGGACTTTTTTAAGAAGAATGATTAATATCAAAGGAGTTACCTTCGAGAGAATGGTAACAATATTTGTTCCTATGCTTGCGATTACACTGTCGCAGACGTTAGTAGTAGATCTGCACGGAAAGTTTGGGTTTAAGAAATTGGCGGTGAAAAAGGAAATGTTTTCCAACATTATTTACGCACGTTACGCTATTGATGTTCTTTTTCATCAATGCAATCGCCCAATGGGTCTCATAGAGTAATGCAAGGTATAATTTAGAGGTAAACACTAATTGTACGGGTAAAAGACAGAAGTTTTTAGTGATGTCGAACGGATTGGCTCTCAGAATGACTGGCCACTACCCGGGGTCAAAAGCAGACATGGACAATTTTCACGAAAACTAAAGGTTTTCTAGTAGTGCTTTGCGGAAGCGAGAAGATAAGAAGGGTTTAAGGGTTTAGGTGTATATATAGGAGAATTGTCTAACAAATATCCGAACATGTAGCTGGTCATTTGTGATAAGGGATATCAAGGTGTGAATGATCGTGTTCGACTTGTGTATCCAACAAAAAGGCGGTCAAATGGGTTCTTAACTACTCAACAGACCGAACGAAATCGCTGTTTTTCATCAGATCGCATCATTGTTGAAAATTTGTTTGGGCGTTTTACTAGTTTGTAGAAAATATTTGCTGCAAAGTAGAGATAGGCTGGAAAGAACTACAATAGGTTTTTCGAATTTGGTAGTGCTTTGTCTAATTTACATGTGTTGTGGCACCCGCTCCGAGACAAAGACGGTGAGCGCTTTCAAAAAGTGAAGAACCGTCGACGTCATATTGGGAAAGAGATGTCCACGAAGCGCAAAAAGGCACGAAAGCGATATCGCGAGAAAAAAAAGATGCGTTCGGAAGATGAATTTGGCCATATTGGTTCTGATGAGGACACAATTGCTCCTCCGGAACTGTAAATCTGTGAACTACGGTGTTGTTGAGTTTCCACGATATATCTATATGTTTTTGTAAATGTGCAACCGTTTGCTTTGTTCTTTGTCAGCTACCGTAGTCGAATTGAACATTCGGGTCATCCAGGAAAATCTTTAGAGAGAGAATGACAAGCGGTGGCGAATAGGAAGGCGCCAAACCGATTTCAAGTTGCCGCAGATTGTCATTCTGGAGCGGGATCGGCAACCCCGATCCATAGTGACAGACGTAACTTGAAAGTAAGTTTGGTCCTCTTAACGCTCCTTATTTACATACAACTCTACTAACGTCCGTACTACCAACTTTGTTCTGTAACGAAAAATGAAAAAATACCATCATGAAGGACATGCGTCCTCTTCAGATATGGCTCTTGCTCTGCGAGTGCACGGCTGGTTTTATGTTCATTTCCGTCCCGTTTTTCTTCCACTCTCCGCCGTCACGCCGACGCATATCAAGGACGAGAAAGTATCATAGACAAGCACTAATTAGACCAATCCTCGCAAACTGCTCGACTCCCTGGTACCAATTGCTCTCTTTTGGTGATGAAGATGACTTTGTGACGGCGTTGAATATCACGAAATCACAGCTAACCTCCATACTCCTCCCACAGTTCCATAAAATGTTGGACATGCAGCCAATGCGGTCTCCATACGCAAACCAAAACTCAAGAAGGGATCGGAAGTCGCAGCTCCGTACAGTTGATATACTTGGACTTGCGCTTTGGTACGTTCGTAGCGGAGATACCATGTATATCCTGTGTCCAACTTTTGGATTGGTTCCCTCTTCCGTTAGTGCGTTGCTTGAGTTCGCACTATCCGTACTCTACGACGTCGTAACGTCGAATGAAATACCGGAAACGAGAATTGAATGGCCAACCTCATTTGAAATGGAATACTCTGCGTCGTTACCTGCTCAAGCGAGACCACTAACCGCACAGTACTTAGAAGGCGTGTTTGCTGTTACAGATGGAGCTCGTATCAAATGCTCCGCCCCGCAGGAAAGCCGGATACAACACGCATTTTACAACGGTTTCACTGGTTTCGTAGAGATTGTTAACCTTTTCGTGTGGAACTTCGGAGGAGAAGTGGTTCATGCAGCTGTGAACTACCCGGGTTCCTGTCATGACTCACGGCTGGCCGGCATATCTGGATTGTACAGGCCCAGGTTATCTGAAGAAATGACGCCTCACCCATTTACAGTCCTCGGAGACAGTGCGTTTGCTACCAACTTGACTGCGACAGACAACAAACTCGTGCGGGGACGGAAAGCGAATGAGCGATATATACCACGATCCATTGAGGAGGAGGCTATATATATAATCTTACAAAAGATATACCCGTCGAGACGCCAGACAGCAGAGTGGGGTGTGCAAGCTCTAAAAGGTGCCTTCCGCAGGTTGTCTTGTTTGCTCCCGGTAAATGCATGGGCTCGGCTACGCATAATGGTAATTTGTTGCCATCTGATGAACTTCCGAACAAGTGCTATTGGCTATAATCAGATGAGAACAGTGTACGCTCGGTATTAGTGGGAGGTCGAGTAGCGACCGGTGTGAAAGGATTACGTTCCAAATCGTTCTTTGGAGCATGCGCCTGTGTTTGGGCTTCGGTTGTCTTACCATTGGTGTGAGTCTTGGTGTTCTGAAGATAAAGTGCGGCACCAATTTCTTCGCGGATAATCTCTCACAGCTGAGTGATGTCATATTTCGGGGGTTGAGTCTGTGAGGCCTTGATTATTTCGGCCACAGAGAGCATTGAAGAAGTCATGGTCTCCATGTGCCGGACTACGTCTAGTTTCAATCTGCATTCCAATGGAAGGTTGACTAGATGCTTCGCTTCTTTTGCTGCCGGTTTTGCTACAGTACTGGAAGATGCTCTTGTGTCGGGGACTGAATCCTGACGTGCTCGCTTCTTTGCGAAGAATCCAAGAATTGAACCACTTTGCCTTGCTTCCCACATATCTTCTATTGAGAGATTCATGTTGCCATTGAGTTTACTCAACGCTTTTGAAAAAGCTTGGCTTGTATGTCCCTGTAGATAAGTTTTGCACGGCGCACATGGGGGTAAATTGTTTGGTCTTTAGTCTTTTTTCTAACATAGGCAAGTTCATCAAACTTGTCTTTGAGACTTTCTACGCTTCTTGTGGGACGTTCATTGAGGTCTGCCCAGGAGTTGAAGTCGGGCTGTACCAGCTCCCAATCTTCCGTATCGTAGGGTTCGCGGGTGGCAACAACATCCAGTAAGAAATCAATGTCCTCCGCCCAGTAGTTGAGTGGCCCCTTACGTGAATGAGCGGATTTCTTGTAAAGTTATCCAAATATACCCATTAGAATGTTTTGAAGTTTGGTCGTTTGAATGCTGATATACCCGGTAGCCTGAAATCGTTTGGGGCGAACAAAGAATAAATGCGAAAGTGCAACTCCGTCCAGATGAATTTTGCCGCAGAACTGACACTGAAACTCTATTTTACCGTGGAACCAAAACAACCGTGCACTTGAAGTGCATGTTGGTCAAATACTGTTTGTGTCGGATGTTGCACGGTGTTGTATGTACGATGTAACCGTAAGAAAGTGTTCAAGGGCCTCTCTTTGTCGCCTTGCCATTTTGGCTTTTCTTGGATGACCCCATTGCAAACGGGGGGTAAAGTTTGATTAACAGATCATTTTACTAGACTATCAATAACTTAGTAGAGAATGAGTTACAAATTTGAAGATCTACTGAAGGAGGTGAGAATCGTGTGTTATATGGCACGATTCTGTGGCTTCGAATGGAGCGCTAACATCTCAAGTGCTACCTACGAAGAGTGCCACCCAAGAACTGCTTGGGTGGCATCTCGCTTGAAGTGACCTGTATCCTAAACAGGTCACAGTCCAGCAGGGAAGAACGGTAAATCGCACATCCAGAGCTTGTACTCAATGTTAAAAATTGTGACGTAATCTAGATCTACAGTTCTAAATCTAGACTAGTTCAAAAAAGCCCTTTTACATTGCTGGTACGTTGTTCCATCTATTACGATGGCTGTCTGTCAGTCACAAAGCAACATGTTTCGCAAAATTATCGACATCTTACAATGCCTATGGTACGGGTTTCAACGAAAACAAAACCTCCGTAGCTCGTTCAGCTTTCATTCACTATTAGTGAACAAAGCATATTTTAGTAGAATGACCGACGTAGTACAAGGTTATCTACAACTCGAGAGATAAATCTTAATAGTTTCCAGAAGTACGCCGACGTAAAAACCGCTATTTACCGCAGATATCGCTATTTCTTGCATCTTAGATCGCCATTTTTACCTACTTTCTGAGCTCGAAAACTAATAAAACCTGACTACTCCGGTTTCTATCTTTTAGGTAATTCGAAATATACAACATAATCTGGACCTACTACCGTTTGGTCGATGAAGTAGGCAGACGAATTTCAAGATAACTTGCTACATGTTGCATCTACCGTGCCTCATGTTGAAGATGCCATGGTCGACATGTGTGACTTTCAACGAAAGAAATGAAAGTAGCTACTGTATACGCCGACTTCTGAAGCTTAAAGTGTATGTTGTACGAAGCTGTCACATTTGGTGACATACGCGTTACAGATACAGTAGAAAATAAATTTCGAAAATGTTCGATTTACCGCTCTTCTTAGGGTGATGGCTAGAGGCCTGTCAAAGTGGATTGAGTATCTATCAATTCACTACACCATGTTGCCGAATCCGTGGCCATGCTCCACCGCATCTTGGTCACGCGCAGACACATCCCCCCCTCTTGTGCTCTTCTTTTTTTCGTCCCTCCCCTTGGTGCTCAAACAAAAGAAGAAAATTACACTGTCACAGCTGATGATGTCGACACCATCCTGTCCGGACTGGGAGCTGCGGGAAATTAACGGTTACCAGAGTGTTGACACATTATAATTGTTTTGTTCACTACAGTAATTAATAAGATTCAAGTTGATACGCTGGAATTAGGCATGGCGAGAAATCCAAAGCGTGACGCTGTTTGCAAAACGCTGTTTTATCGTTGATGTTCCATTTCAGCCTTGTAGTTTCACTGTAAGCAAGCAATGCAGGCAGTGCAAATCTGGTAATACCCTGACAACATCATCGCCATCTTCGACACTTAGCGCTAATTGTTGCAAGTGTCGCACTTACCGCATTGTCAAATATCAGAACTCTACTAGATTTACAATCTTTTCTAACGACCCAAACATAATGGCGTGCTTTTATAGCTCTGTAGAAGGCACATCGAAGTACGCCAAAAAATACAAACTACATCCCAAAAACGAAATCTACATGCGTAATTAGACGCGTTATATAGCGCAAATATCGTTATTTGGCGCTCCTTAGTACGCATGTTTTTCTGTTGAACAGCACTGGTGAACTACCTGAAAAGCATACTTTGATGTGCCTTGAGCGTTTGCATCGAAGTATGCCAACCTTTTTCCCATACTTCTTCACTGGGATATTGTACCGGCGTTCCAATCCTCGATATCACCGCCAAGTAGCGCTATTTAGCGCTATCTAGTAGTTTGCGATAAGGTGGAATGAACAATGCTTCACTGACGTGCAGATTCACATATACTTACAGCGCAGGAAGTTGGTCAGTGTAATGTTGAATACAGTTTTTAATCGAGTAATTGGTAGGGCGTCGCAGTGCGTGAAGTCACAAAACTGACTGTAAACCGAGCAAAGTAATATACTGTACTATATAATGTAACACGAATAGTACCACTTATTCTTTAGCTCCAATTTTGCCAAATGTAGAATTTACCGCAGCTCCCTGCATCCCCAATGGCCTCCAACTTCTAACCCACAACTCTCCAACCTCCCTAGACTGACGGAAGACCTTTGCAGCGGGACCGCAGATTGCGTTCCTCCCCGAGTGTGTTTCAACTGTCCAGACCCTCCTTGTTTCTGTGCCCTATCTCCGTCGAGTCCGCTCGCTTTCTGCTCGTCATCAAAGGATTGTGATGATGATAAGTTCTGTTTCTGGGACCTGTCCATCGGCCCAAAGTCGGGCGCTTGTGGTTCGTCTTCAAGGTTTTCGGACTTCGCTTTGCCCGTGTTTCACCAACCCGTTAACTCTACTCCACCAGAGCATGCATTCAGCCGTACGGGTGATCGATGTTTTCGCATGGAGACTGTATGGGGTCGCGCAGTTGTCTGGCGTTCAGTACGTTCCAGTCGGAGCCGAGAAACATTACAACCTGCGAATTTTCTCACTCTGCATGCGTGTGTACGCCGCTGGAGTATAAGCAGTGTTTATCTTCTTCCGACTGTGAAGACGAATACGAGATATGTTCTTCCGTACTCTTTGTTCTGGAGGACACCCTCTCTTATGGCCATCTGGAATCTATGCATAATGTCAGTCTGCCCCCTTTGTGTATTTCGTAGAACCTCAAAAAGAGCGAGAGGGTTCTTCCTGTGTCAAATAAGAGTTGTATTTCCTCTGACGTCCCCACCGTAGAGATACGACCTCAATCTCCATCGCCTGCTGTCGTATTACCGGCTCCTCAGCGAATCGAACAATCAACTCTCCCTTTCTCAGTACCAGGCCTCTCTGTGTTTAACACCTTCTCAGCCGACGACCTTGCGAACGAGTTCAGCGGTAGAATCCTCTCGTTGATAATTGTCTCTCAACTGCACAAGATAGTCAACGGTTTGATTTACTCGTTCTCTGGCATCCACCACGGCGGATACTCCTCTTACATAATATATTCTAGAATGACCTGTTTCCGTCACACTTTCAGACTCTTCACTGCACGCGAACCGTTTCCAACAATAAGAAGCTCTTCCCCGAGGCAGACACGGATTAAAACCAACCACAAACTGGCATTCTTCCCTTTTCTGGCGTCAGTTCTTCTCTTTGGAGCCGAGATGGCTACTATCCTGGTGGGAACAAATGCGCGCACAGAGTTCTACGCCGATCAGAACTTTGATCCGATCATCTTCATCCCAAAAGGATCTGCGCGTCCACGCTTTCAAGATCCATTCAACAAGCACTGCGATGACTTCTTTGTACCAACCCGAGGAGTATTGGAGTCTGGAAAAGTATTGAGATGCGTGAAGCCGGTCGCTATCAATCAGTCCTTCACGCCACGTAGCTCGATTCAAGCGCACATCTTCTTTGGCTCGGGAAGGACAAACTTCAAGGTGCTTACTGCGAATGGAAACCTCTCTGCCGCGGAATTCTCAGCATCTGTGATTTCAAACAGCGGTGTGAGCATGAGAACGATGCCATTCCGCCCCGATCTCACAGAGAAGGAAGTAATAACGGGTTTGAACGACATCTTGGACATCATGGCGGGAAAGCTCGGCTATGGACAGGTTGACACTCGTAAACAGTTGTGAAGTATACATCAATTCAAAAGAGATAATGGTTGAATTGAGAGTATTGACTTCTTCTATCGTCCCCACTGGAATGAGCTGGTCGAAACAATCGGCGCTGCACAAATGTCAGGACTAAGAGAGCTCGACCTGGTGCTCAACTCAAGCGGCGCTCCATGGATCTAAACGATGCCGTACACATTTCAGCAACAGAAAGATTTAATGGCGGTATTGAAGTCTTATCGATTTAGCCATGGGTGGCTTGTCGTTGTTGCTATAGTTGTGAGCGTGTTTTACGTGCTCGCGAACACGTTCGTGACTCACTTTGACGACGTTGCGTATGCAGCGATGAAGGAGCTTCTGGATGAAGACTGTATCCTCGGACCACTCATAGACAGCGGTGTGAACAGCGGGCAGTATGCTCTTGATGGTTAAGAATAGTACCACCACGACGAGGGCAGCGCGAAAGAATGGCATGAGGCGAATGTCGGAAAATTGTGCTACCAACGGTATACGAAAAAAAATTCTGTGTTGAGCAGAACTTGGTGCTGCAGGTGAGTGCTCGTGTACATAATATCACACGGTTGCCAGCTGTGCTGGAAGAAGAGGTGGGCTCCAACGTCTTGTGCAAGGGTGGGGTGATGACAAATCGCAGAGCTTCAAGGGCGACAGCGGCGAAGAGCGATGATGCCAACCTGAGAAACGTCGCGAGCGTAAGCGAGTGTGGTTCGCGCGTTTACGTAGCGCAGCGGGGGTGCACCAAAGCCGATTGCGGCGTAGGCAAAGTGTGAATGACCAAAAGCGTTCCCTCTGCCCGGTCCCCGTCCACTGGGAGGGACCGGATAGTCGTAGTGTCGTTTACGTTAGAAGTGGGGAAGGAGTACAGAGCAACAATTTGGAACGCTGTATTCGCAAAAGCGCATTGAGGTATCACAGCAATATAGTGCAACAATGTAAAGCACTGATTAATGCTGCGCGACGACGGACCAGAGCCTTGAAGCTACAAAGGTATCTCACAGCGGGCTCACGTCCGAGACAGACGCTATCTACTCACATTGCAGTGACGAAGAAACTTATAGCCGACGTTGCCGTTTTAATCCTAAAATGTAATCTTTTTCCGGGATCACTACCAAATGCTACAGTTATGACCAACTTTGTTGAATTTACTTCATGTCGCAATTGTATATTCTAATTCCTACTAACAAAACGGCCTCGAATTGTAGCGCTTGTATTTTGAATTTTATAACGTTTATTTTTAGCGAAACTATTATTATTGCACTCTTTACAAACTTTTTATGTAACATTTCACCGTGCAAAAGGGCTTTCCGATTTTTTCGTTTGAGAAGCAAGCTTCGCAAAGTTGTGATATGTTGATCTTTTTGTTTGGGTAATGTAGAAGACATTGAGCGAGCAACTACTCATATAGTCTCTACCATACGCGTTCAGCTCGTCCAAGAAAGGCGACGCTGCTCCTAGGGCGGGTGTGGAGGTCGAGGAACGATGTAGTGTGGTGAGCTCTCTGTCCTTGATGATGCGCACTGACGTCGAAGTGAACTTAGGCTTCAATAGACCTCCTTTATAATTTACCAGTTTCTCCGCAGGTGATGAGTTGTCTACTCAGAATGTTTTGCATTAAATAAATCAAAAAAGAGATGTTTTGCAGTTTCCACGCATTGCTGTGAATATGTATATAAGGGTATATATAATCAACTGGCACGAGAGGGAGGCGAGGGAAAATAACCATCCCAAGGGATAAATATCGAAATGTGAGCGCTGTATGATGGTCGGCCTCGCGTGAGAGTAACGCAAAATGTCGATATTTTCCCTTACTTGAGCGAAAATATCGATATCTTCCCGTCCGTAACGATATTTGTCTGAGAAGCAGCCCACAAATAGTTTTGTGTATTGCGTCAGTCATCTGACAAATTCCTAAGGTTTCCGAGATGTTTGTGAAAAACATAGAAGAGTCAGTACCAATCTCCTACACTATCTCTCAAAACGAATGCAGTTCATCAATTTGTAAGCACATTTGTATATGACTCATCCACTAATGTTTTCCATACATTTTACAGTAATTCATACGTACAAGGGTGCTCTACGTTTTTCCAACTATTTGCAGGTTCTCGCTGTCTGGAATAATAAGGATGCCCAGTGGGCTAAATAAGAAAAATCATCACAAACTTAGTTTATGTATGATGGACATTTCGATAATTTTCATCACCGACAATCCATACAGCATGGCTACTACTCAAAAAATAGTGCTGTAAACCTGCTAAACCAGCACCACACAAATGAGTCCATTATTCGCAGGAGACTCTGACAATACTGACAACACACATGAAATCTTACAACTGAATGTTATTGTCTGCTGCTACCACCTTTGCTCATCACTCGCAGTCGAAGACGACATCTCGCAGTTATTCAGTTGATTGTCTTGGTGACGTAGTCTGAACGAAGGTAGTTCACGCCTTCATACTCGCCCGTGATATCATACTCATATAGTTTCCCATTGTTCAGCGTTACTCGCATGGTGCCCTGGAACTTATTGGTAATCTCATCTGAGTACATCCGTCCTTCAGCAGCAGTCATATTGCCAGGAGATGCAGTTATAGTCCACTTCTGGTTAACCCTAGACGTTTTTTCTTCTGACATCATGTGGCTGCTTGAATATCCAACAGACCAACTTGCTGAAGTCTCCACATCTGCTACCATCGGAATTCCAGCTGAAACTGTTACGTCTACCCCAAACTCTGTATTAAAAGTGCTTGACCATTCGTTCACGGTCGTTACCATTTCTTCGATCTCCATCACTTTGGAAACTACATCTTCCCCGTTTCTGTTGTCCAAGGAATCCTTGGTAACATATGCTGGATCTGATGAAACAGCTTGTAGATCGAGGTTGGGATATTTGACGTCCACTATATCGGCATCCAAAACTGGGCGAAGCATTGCGAATCCAAAACTGTCAACGTCCGCTCCATGTCTCCCAAACACTCCGCAACAAATACCGGATCCTACTTCAACCCAATGATGCGTTCCACCACTCAGATTGTCTGAAAAAATTCCCCAACTCCGTCCTTTGCTTGTTTTGATCCAGATGGCTCCCAGTCTGTAGTAGCCGCCGCTTGACTTTACGCCAGTGGGCTGAACATTAAGTCTGCTGATAAACTCATCCGAGGCAATTTTGAGGGATCCACCATAGCTACCAGATGGTTGGCCAGCTGTGAAAACGGACCCATCAGAGAAGGTGACACGAACGCATCGGATACGCCAACCCTGTTTCCAGGCTTCTATTTTGCGTAAAACTGCACCATTTTCGTCTTTGATATTGCTGAAATTCTGTCCTCCCTTTCCTCCAGATGCCAAATTGGACGTGAAGTAGTCAAGACTGACCGGGCATTGGATGAGAACCATGTTGCGTGTGATGAAATGGCACAGAAAACGAATACAAGTGATGAGCGGAAGGGCTGAGGCACTGTTGAGCTGGATACGTCCGAAGTGTGGGGTTTTCTCAACTTTTATAGGTTTCAGTTGGGTAAGTAAACCTTTGAAAGCCGGGGCGTTTCCAAGCTTTGCTTCTGTTAAAAGTACTTTGGAAGCAAATTTTGTTTATAAGAGATGTTGCACCTAGCCAGAACCGTTCCAACTTTGGTGCTCCTTTGATTTGCTTCGCTGATATGCATCTGCTTTCTCAACTTTGCTTCCGTATCAGACAATCCGTGAACTAGCAAGGTACAGCCCTCTGGGCGAATATCCTTTCAATAGTCGCCTCGAAACAGACCTTCACAAGGGAATTTACTGAGCTCCACAGTCGAGATATAAAGCAAACTGTGGAATCAATGCACGTCAATAATCTTGGAAGCAGAGGCGTGTAGTTGAAGATGCAGTGGAACTAGCATCACATGTCGGTTGTGCTCAGCAATTCGCTCAGGGAAGTAGCGCAAGTGCAAAGAAGGATCATGCGAGACGCGTCGTCGAATGGAATTGACCGAGATGTGCCTGCAAAACAGGGCTTTGAGTTCCTTGAAGAAGGCCTGTCTGCGAAAGTTACAAGGTTAGGCACCTCACAGTTACCTTGGAAGCAAGTCTGTGACGAAGATATTTTGCATATGGGAAGCACTTCTCTAACTTGGCAACCTTTGATATGCTTGAAGGTGGTGGTACGAATGTCGCGAGTGTGAAACTCTCGAGTTTTTACCGTTATTGAGCAGGGAGCTGCGAAATTCTCATGTGTTTAAGATTTACTCAACTATGTCACTCCGCGATATAAGTATACAAGAATAGGTAGTAGCTTAATTGAAACATGCCTGTTTAAATTACAGTACAGCAAGCATTGTTTAATCAACTACTGTTTTCTACGCCTCCAAGGACCTCAAAGGTCTTGGATTAGGGCGCAGTGACAGATCGTGATATGCCACAAAGTTTTCATCATGCGCCTATTTTAGTGAAAAGATACCGCGAGAAGTTCGCTTTTCCTCTAATTCGTACAAGATGTATATTTCTCAATGTAGTCCTAGAGCCCTTCAAATTAGTGTTCAACAGTAGATTTGAACAAACTCTTTAGTACAAAGTACTTAAAAGCTCAAGACATGCAGCAGTTTTTTTATTGTTTGAGCGCAAACATGCTAAATATCTCGCTTTAAGCGAGATATACGGCCTCTTCTTTGCTAAATAATAGAGAACTACAGTACATATTTTAAGTGAAAGGGCCAACAAATAAGACATTGCATTTCTCTTCTTCATGCATGGCAAAAAATAGAGCTCAATTTGAAAACTTTTTAAGTTATACTACTTCGATGATTAGGAAAAAACAAAACTTCTCGCCTATCTAGAGCATGAACAGGAAGAAGATGTTTTCTTCAATCTTGTAGGATATATGTGTGACGTTAACATAAATCAGATAAGGCTTCATCATCACACTAAGCGTTGTCATGAACAATTTTAAACACGCATTTGAACTTGATTGATTAATCCAAGCCGTCAAGTTCCAATACGTGGCTATAGCTTTCATTTATTGTATTTTCCTGGAGCTCCCGGCATCGCTCAACGTCCTCGCGTGTCCATTACCGCCAACACCCTAAGAGCAGTGATGTCATTGGGGACATGCACTGCTTTGGAATGGGGCTTAGGTCAGAAAGGAGGCTCTTAGGTTCGACCTCCTCTGTTCCTCCCCCACTTCGGAATCTCGCCGATCGCTTAGGTGGCCAACATGAACGACAAATACTGCGTCCAAATCTTCATTTGTTGACGCCATCGTGTATATGTTTCTGCTGTAATCAGAGCGGAGGACGGAACCCGCTTTGCACGTTGCACGTGTTGCAGGCGATTACCGGAGAATATCCCAACTCAGTTTTGGGGGTGACTCAATATGTGGATCTCGGTCTGGTCATCGTGGACCTTGTCAAATTGGTGTGGAACACTGCCGCGAAAATATGCTACTGGTTTTTTTGGCAGTTATCTGTGAGTTAACTTACTGACTTGTTCAGTAGATAATCACAAGGCACTCGTCCTTCTTTCCTCCTTTCGTTTCTCAGCTAACGCTGTAAATCCATGAATAAAAAGAAAGTAACAAAGCTGCTGTCGTTGAATTGCTATTAAGGAGAGAGTTTAGGGGTTTAGGGGGACCCAGTGTGGTGTTTCAGCGACACTTGGCTCGCAGTTCTAAGTTATGATTGCAAATTGAGATTCATAATTCATTCAGAATATTTTCACATATACAACTAATACTTCATTTTCAAAAAATTTTAATTATTACGCTCAGCGGCCGCAGCCAGAACGTTTACTAGAAGAAGAACCCAATGCTATTGTAGCAGTTTTTGGAATATCTCCATCGTGGAGATGCGTTCTTTCGCAGTGGGGATTGCACGCTTGAGGTGCCTCTTGATTACATTCAGAGCGACAGTTTCTCGTCGTCTGTCCCATCCCATATACAGAATATTTTTCTGTGTAGGTTCTGGGAGGCCAGTTGCAGAATGAGCAACTGTGAATGAGAGAATCTTCCAAACCTTGGCAGGCACCAGCAAAAATCTCTCTTGTCACATTAAAACCCTTTGGGAAAAACTGTGTGTTATAGGAAAAGGTGACCTGCTTATGTCGATTGTTGTTAGAAGGAAAACGGTGATTGATTTGGACACGAACGGGCGCGCATGACAGTAGAAAAACTCTGTTGAAAAGAAAATAAGTTGGTTAGTAGAGAAAGACACTGTGTGGTGTCTTTGGGGATTATAAAATGGGTTTGGAGACACAAACGGGGCTTCACGGTGACAGAAGCCTGAAGAAATTAGCAATTTAAGAAACCTTTCGTTCCGCAGAAAAGTAGATGAAACAATGAAATTGGGGGAGTGCGGTGCGGGTGGCCTGCAAACTGCGGTGACGGCGAAAAGTTACAGAGACTGCAGTAGGTGAAAGTGAAGCAATAAGTAGCCACTGAGCCCCGAGAGCTCTCGACAGCTGAGATCTCCAAAACAAGCCACCCACAATATATGGGTTGCACTACCTACCCAGACAAATTCCAGTTAGGACAAATTCAGAGCGCATATGCGCATGTCCATACGTCTTGCTCTCGTTCTTCGCCCCAATAAAACCCCATCTGCGATTCTTCCAACACTGTTTCGAGAGTATAAAGTTTCATAGTTAGAAAAACAAAGTGGTCCTAACTTCAGGTTTTCTGGTTTATTAGTTCTAATAAAAACAAAAAGTTTCTCATTTACATTCTACGAGTTCTTGCCAAATCCAAAACATGTTATGAAAGAGCTCAAGACACATAGCCTGACGATTGAAACCGTGTTTTAGTTCAAAATTTGTTCCTAAAATGAGTAATAATATACGGTGTGTTGTAGAACATATAAAGAACGCCCAAGAACCCGCTCACGTCGATTGCAGTTCTGCAGAATATAAGAGAACAAGAAAGTGGACTAAACAAAGAGATAACTGAACGACGAAGACTATCGCTGAACACGGATGAGTTCTCACAAAAACATCGCCGGTGGCGCTGGTAGTTCTAACGTTGCTACGTACAACGACTCTGAGGATGGTGAGAGAAACTTGAAAATGCTAGCCGATGCGGCATGTGACCTTCCTTACGCGCAATGAAAATGCCCTCACTGTGATGGAGAATACAAAGACGAAGATGCTATTCGAGATCACGTCAGAAGGCAACATGATTTCGAAGAACGGCGAGACTGCTACCAGTGTAGCTTCAGTACCTCTAGTTCAAAAATGTACAAAGATCACAGAGATTTCCACAATCGGCGCTATTCTTGTCCAAAATGTGAAGGGTTTTCTGAAGAACGTATTGTCTTTTACCAAAGCTAGTAGCGGTATGTCTCGAGATGCTCAAAGTCGCTACTCTATTGTGTAGAATTGCTATATTGCGTAGCAAGAAACGTACATGTGAAAGAAGAGGGCGCTTGCGGGGTCGGGTGGGAAAAAACGGACATAGGAAAGGAGAGAGAGGTGCTTGCTGTGACAAGCTGGGTTCTCCTTAAATAAGGCTTTCAAAGTGTGAACTCCTGATAATAGAAGACAGCGTGCGACACAGCTCGCAAACTGCGCTCAATCATTCTCTGCCGCAGCTGACCAGAAGAGCGAAGACAGTTGCCTTCGGCCTCTCTCTGCCCCAGCTGGCCAGACAAGTCGAGACAGTTGCGCTCAGTCTCCCCAAGCGACAGCTGGCCAGAACAGCAGAGACAGTTGCGCATGTTGGTACGCTGGGCCGCCTTGCGAATCTGCTGCACCGCTCGCTATTGCTTATGTAGTAGATCCTTCATTTCTATACACTCTGTGACAGGTTGATGAAGGGTTTTCTGAAGTCTAAAGTATGTATCACGCAGGCTGAGGGCGAAGCAAGGACTGTGGGAGGAGCTGAGCAAAGAAATAGCCGGATGCGGTAGACAAAACTACCGAGCTGTCGGTATAAACGCGGAACATAGATTCCGACTGCCAATCAAACCTATGCATAATAAGCTCTCGCGGTAGTCCAAGTTGCAACAGTTCGTTGAAAGACCCTATTCTAGGGCTGTGGGAGCTGTAAAAGGTACCCTCCGACGGTTCTATTCCTGATGATGCCAGGGAAAGCCGCACGGACGAAGTTAATGACGGCCTTTCCGTTGGTGCGTTAGAAAATAGAATCGGCGAACGCGAAAGCCGTAGCCATCGCCGAACGAGAACAAACGGGTCCGAGTAGCCTTGCCATGATTGATTGCGCCAGTAATTCAAAACCAAAGGACGCTGAAGGTGTTTGCCTTTCCTCCGGCGGACTGTCAATCTGATTATGTCGTCGGTGACAGAGATATCTGATCGCTTCAGGCTGTTGAGGCTCACCTTACGCAAGTGAAACAAGAAGCTGACAATCGTGGCACAACATGCCCCAGTTTCCTCGGCTTTCTCTGTCTGGCACCCATGATCGAGAATACGGCGCATGCTTGTAGCCGAAATGCCGACCCGAACTTTTTGTGGAGGCCGCTCTGCGGCGAATTTTCGGCTGTAAGCCTGCGCGACATCCTTGACCAGAGTAGAGGTGGTGGGCGAGGCCCGATTGTGATGTTCGTGAAACCGAGATATTGCGGAGAGGTACTGGGGAAGAGAAGAAGGTTTCACTTTTCCTTCGTTCGCCAGATATCCGATAAATGCCGCTATATCGCCGTCCGACGTGGTCATCACGGGTCGCTGGTTATGTTGGCAGAAATGAAACCATTTGCGGAGCTGAACAGATCTGTTACGCCAAGTCGTGGGCGAGTAGCCGCAAGTAGCCATCAGGTCCGCGGCGGCATCAGCACCCCCCGTACAGTCCCTGGGCGTCGATCGGTTCAGGACAGAGCGTCGCACACTTTCCTGGTAGAAGGTCAGCACCGTATCCGTGCTACCACAACCGACCAACTCTCTGCCGAACGTCGTTGGGCAAGCAGTGGGTACGGCAGGTCTGTCGGGTGCAGCAACGATAGGTGCGTGCTGATTCGCGTCAGCGTTTGGAACCATGCTTGGTTCAGCCAATGTGGCGCCACAATGACTCCGCAGGCCTGGTCTCTCTCGATCGTGTCTATCACGAGAGGGAGCAAATCGAACGGCGGGGTCCAGAGATGGCACAGGTGGCTCGGCCAAGTTTCCTTCAGGTTGCTGTCCACGTACTTCCTCCGAGCTGCCATCCTCTCGCCGAGCGGACGGCTCCAGAAGACGTGGCGGTCGAATTCGAATTCGCGCTTCAACGCGTTCAGCAGATGAGCCGTTGCCCTTGTGTCGTGAGGCAGCCAGGTCCGCCACAGTCTGTCAGCGTACCTGTTAAACGCACTGGGTAGCCAACCTGCTTCTATCTGAACGTTCATTGCCGGTAGCAGTCTTCGCAGCTTGCGCAGTTCGCTCATCATTGCTGGTGAAGCCGACACCATGGAGTTCAAAATGAGAGCCACGGCTTGGTTGTCTTCCTGGATCAGTACCTTCCTGATGGTCTCGTCTCACAGTTGTTGGGCGAAATGCCAGCTCATCAGGAGTCTTACGGCGCGGAGTTCTCTGAGAGTTATTGGTAGAACTCGTTCCTGTAGAGCAATTGCCCTTGGCAGGGACTGAGGGGGATGCCACTCATATATCCGTTGTTATTTTCGGCTGAACTTCCTACTATTATGAAGTCTATTTGCCTATTTGGCCCGGATTAGGGATCCGCCTATGGAGGGTAGGATTGGCGCGACACGTGTGTGCCCGCGCCCGATTACCGGATGCGCCGTTGCAAGTGTGCCACGGAGGTACACGTGGGTAGTGTTGGCCGGCGTGCCGGGTACTTAGATATTTTAGTGATATTTGTCAGCCGTATATAAGTGGCGGCACTTGCCGCCACTGTACGGGAAGTAAACCTCAACGAGGCCTTGGCTCTATCTTGAGTTCCGCTTGCGCACGGTCTTTCGCCCCATTCCCAGGGAATACCGCCGCTTATCCGGACAAGTTATCCACCTCCGTCACCGAGAAGCACCGATCCGTCGTTACGGCCTCTTATTTATCATTCTTCCATACACTCTTTCTGTTTTCCCGTCTTACGGCTTCGTTACACGTCGCCCTGTTGCACAGGTTTGCCCCTTTTTGTCTCGGGATTATTCCCAGCTCTCAC
This sequence comes from Gracilaria gracilis, assembly GCA_030374805.1. Lineage (NCBI taxonomy): Eukaryota > Rhodophyta > Florideophyceae > Gracilariales > Gracilariaceae > Gracilaria > Gracilaria gracilis. The sequence continues at coordinate 85,616 of JARGSG010000068.1, forward strand.
GAGTCTGTGCTCCGCAGTGCGGCTCATTTTGCTACCTTCTATCTCGTCCCTTTTGCTACGGGATACGCCACCCCCAGTGGAATCCATCCTGTTGGCACCCCGATTGCCACCCCCAACCTCCGTCTGTAAGTCAGGAAGAGGCTGCCCGGAGTTACGCCCGGCACGTGTCGGCCTCATCGGAGGGTTCTGCCACTGCTCTGCCCCAATAGGGAGCAAGGCTGAACACCTTGGTTGCGTAGACGCTGGCGCGGTTTTCGTTCTTTCCTTCCGTTCCCGGCTTTGCCCCACAAGTGGTCTCCCGACTTAGAAACGGCTTTCTGGCCAACATTTGTTGTAGTGGAAACTGGTTCTGTATCCCTCTGCGTGGGGAGAATCCACTTTGCGCCATTGCTGGAAGCGGTAATCGTTCGTTTAAAACTCCCGATTGCTTCGGCGGACAATGACATCTCGCCGTAACAACGGTCGCTCGAAGGCTGGGTCTGCACCTGGCCCAATTGCCGGACCACCGGAATCATCTGGACTGGCTCAGAGCCTCCCGCCGTTACCAACGGATGTACTGAACGTCTCGGGTGATAACGCTCAAGCACCGGCTTCCCGGGGTCCCCGTACCAACAATGGGGCCCCACCAGCTCAAGGACCGGCTAATTCCGCGCAAGCGGCTGAAGCCATGTCGTCGAGGTCCGACGAGTATACCCTCCGTGAATTAGAGGCACAAGTGCGCGTGATGCAGAACTCTCACGTGGCTCTGATTCACGACATTACGAAACTCCGGCAACGGCTGTACGAAGCCGATGTTCGGGATGTTTCGCAAGACTTCCGTGTCTTACGGTCTGATGTCAACCAGATCATGGAAGACCGAAAGGAATCGGCTGTCCTGCATGAGCAGGCAGCTGATCGTTTAAACCGCTTAGCGGCCCGTCTGGAAACGGTCGAGCACACCGTCATCCACGATGCCGTGGCGCCCGGCGTGCCGGTTTCCGAAGGTTCTCGGAAGTCGCACCGCTCCAAGGACCGCCATGCGGGAAAGAAGAGAAAGGTTAAATTGGAACCTGATTCGTCCTCTTCTTCATCCTCTGAGTCTAATGCCCAAGTCAGGGATTCGTCAACCGATTCTTCGGAAAGTGAGGACGAGCCCCCACGCTCTCGTGCTACCCGTTCCCGGGCCACCGAGGCCACGCAGGGCGTTGCCCGGAGCCGTTCTAAAGGACGAAAGCACCTTGGACTCAAGGAACTGAAGCCGACGAATTTATTGTATCGGAAGTTGCTGTCTTACCGATATTATCGGCTGGAAGACTCCAGTGGAGAAAGGACCCCTCGCGGGACTGGACGAGTGAAAGACGACATTAAGAGGCTGGAGCTCACACTGAAGCCCAATAAGTTCTCTGGGCAGGATTCAATCCTGGTGTTGGACTTTCTCGCCCGATATGTTGGGGAAGCCGATGTACTCCGGATGTCTGAGGCGCAAGCCTACATCGCACTGCCTTACTTTTTAAAAGGTATGGGCGAGGACCAGTACAACTCTGTCCGCAGATCGTCTCGTGCCTCCGAGGGAGGAGTGACCTGTTGGCCAGAGGCTGTACAGTACCTCCTGCGATCCTACGCTACAGGAAACGCAATTCAAGAGGCCATACTCGCATTGCGCGACACGAAGCAAGGACCGGAAGAGACGGAGACCGTTTATTCTACACGGTTGAATAAGGCCTTTCACCGCTGTGGGAACGTCCACTCCGCGGCCGAGCAATGTACCATGTTTGTGGATGGCTTGGTTCCCTCGATTAGGACTTTGGTAGCCCGTTATCGGGAGAACAAGCGCAAGATCTCCTACTTGGAGCTGGTTCAATTTGCCCAAGCTGAGGGTGATGCGGCACGGGCACGTGCCGGCATTAAGTCTCGCACACGCCGTCTATTCCATCTGGAAGAGAGGGATTTATCACAGCATCAATCAAGAGGTTCAGCCCATGCTAACTACGACAACGTGCACCTAGTGCAGAGTGACCAATCTTTGGCAACGTCGGACCTGCCATCTACGATGGGACCGACAACCGAAGATTCGGATGCTGCTCTGTACACCGGTAATCATGTTCCGGCATTGCCAGTGCCGCATGTGGGAAAGCGAATCCTGAGGACGAGCAAGCTGAGAGACCATCATGGACGCATAACACGTTTATGGGCCTGAAGAGGTGGCGCTACGCGTGCGCGATTGCCAGGGGACCTTTTTATTATTGTATTTCATTAGATTAGCCATTAGGACCCACTGTAGATATAAGATAGGGCACATTACAGTGCCACAGGGTAGAGGCGCCTCGGTGCAGATACTTAAGCACCTCGAGCAGCGCCTCCCCTCATGTTGTAAAACAGACACCCTCTTGGTCACGACTAGCCCCCAAGCTTGCCGTTTTCTTGCCTCTAGGTCTTCAAGCCGCCACTACTGCGCCTTCCGTCCTGTAGGAGTGCATAGTTAGTGTCCGCCCATTGTATCTCCGTACCAGAGGTGTCGCCGTCATCCTCCTCCTACGTGGACCGCTCTGCCAAGCTACCATCGAGGCCTTAGGAGTGAGCGCTCATTGCCCACTATCCTGCATTTGGTCTCCCGACCTAGAATCCTCTAAGGCGATCAGTGGACCTTTTCAGGAAAGAAGTTTACCATAGGATTCTACCGCGCAGGATCTGGACCGACGGACTGGTACAGGAAAACAACCGCCCCATGGATACCGATAACCTTCAGAAAGATGACTCTCGGGCTCCCCAAGCAGGCCCCAGTAAAACTACGACGGTTCCCGAAACCATTGGCCTCACGGCTGATGCGATCAGTGACGTCGGAGCACACGTAGCCATCCTCAGGGACGCCCAATGACCCCCCTTGATAACCCCGAACGGATAGGTAGAGAGCCCAGTTTGGCCTCTCGTCTTCGTACCCGCTTGGACAGGATCAATTCCCAGCCGGCCACTCCGACGCAGGACCCAGTGGAAGTCGCCCCGAGTGTCAGGGAAGACCTTTCCAAAGGTCTCGCTGACGTCCTTTGGCCACAGCTGAGAACACTCTGTGAAGAGCATGTTCAGACCCTTTTGGATACTCGCGTACCAATGGTCTTGGAGGGGATGATTGACCAACGGATTCACCGCCTGATCCCAGAGGTCTTGGAATCGAGCACCTTTGTCGATGCAATGGCCTCGGCTATCCAGATGGAGGTCGCACGCCAGGTAGGCCCCTCGGCCCTTCGGGCCACTAATCAAAGTAATCCATCGGCCTCTGTGTGGCAACCACACTCCGAACCTCCGGGAGTAGCTGCCTTGCCAGCCCCTCGTCGGATCGATATACAGGAAGACCAAATGGCCGTGCATCCAGGGAGTGGAAGAGAGCCTCCCCGGCAAGTAGGCCTAATGGATGCACCACCCAGGAGGTACCAGGGGTCCCAGCAGCCCCGTAGGCCCAGTGGATTCGGCGATGAGGAGATCGCTCCATTGGACAGACGAAGTGTTGACCGTAGTAAGAAGAGAAGTAAGAAGAGAGATAAGAAGTCGAGAAAAAGGAGAGACCATTCGGACGATAGCGATGAAGATTCCAGTTCGGACTCATCGTCTTCAACCGATTCGGACGCGGATGAGGCAGCTGTTCGACGCCTCAAACCGCTGACCACCACGAACGAACTTTTCCAGAAAGTTCTGGATTATCGGACATACCGCCTGGTTGATAAGTCCAAACGGTATTCCGGTTCGGTGGCCCGCAAGGTCACCAAGTGGGCCAAACGGATGCAGCTCACCCTTACGGACAAGTTCTCGGGTGCTGACCCGATCACCGTTCTCAGGTTCTTGGGTCAATTCCGTACGGCCTGCGATCAGAACGGCGTCCACGAGGGTGCCGCTCTGTACCTGTTTCAGTTTTTCCTCAGTGGACAGGCGCGTGACCATGTGGTAGCGAAGATTTCTGGGACTAATGACCCGATTGATGCGACCGACAGGGAGCTCCTCAGGTCATATCCGGAGGTCGTTCACTACCTACTAGACACTTATGCCACTGATGATGTCATTATGGATGCCCATCAGGACGTGATCTCCTTTAGGCAGAGCACGAACATAACCGAGTCGGACTTTGCTGACCAACTTTGGAAGAAGGCTTACCGTTGTGGAAATGTGTTTTCCGAAGGTCGACTCAAGCAGCATTTCATCGCTGGGCTGCTTCCAGCCATTAGGACGCATGTGCGGAATCACCACACGGACCATCGGAAGCTCTCCTTCCGCCAGCTGGTCACGTATGCCGAAGGTTATGGCAATACCTATAGGACGTCTCGTCGGGCTGCGGACATGGGTGCCAGAGGCAGAGCCTTTCCGTTGCGGAAAAGCTCTAAAGTCCATATGGTCAATTCCTCTGAAAAGGAGTCCGTTGGCCCCATGCACTCGGAAGAGGGAGATATTCTTGCGGTGTCTTTTTCTTCTGTTCCGTCTGGTGCCCCATCTATACCGACCACCGGAACGAGCACTCCATCTGGACAGACCGCGCCGAGGTACACTTTTGTCCAACCAAGGAAGGACGTTTTCACCCGGTCAGGGGCATGCTTCATTTGTCTGTCTACGGCGAGACCGTGTGACTGCATGAAGTTCATGCCAGAGGACGTTCGCAAGAACCTGTTGGCCAGAAGGGATGAGAACTTCCAGGCGAGGAAGTCCGAAGGAATGTACACTCGCCCATACCAAAAGAGTTCGCAGTCCCCAGGGTCTAATCGATACGCTACCCCTCGCGAGACATTCCGTCCGCAACAGGTCAACGCTATCGATACCACCGACGTGGAACCGATTCCTCAGGTACAAGGCGAGGGCGTTCCATTGGAACGTCATGGAGAGACCGAACGGGAAAACGAGTAGAGGAGCGGACCGAGGCGAACCGCCCCTCTGAGGATCCTAGCCTCAACCCCGTTGGACCACAGGAGTCAGTGGGCATCCGCTCCTCAAGTCCTTCGGAGTCTGACCAACCAGTGGACGATTGGATTGAAGACTTGGAAGAGCCGTCATCGGATGACCAGGACCCAGTTTGTGTCCTCAGGGAAGAGAACTACAAGGTTCGAATGACCATAGCACTCCGCACCTCTCACGCCCGAGTAGTTCCGAGCGTGCTGGATACCGGTGCTGGACCAAACCTGGTACATCCAAAGGTCTTACCATACGGTTCGGAAGACAAGGTTAAGATGAGGAAGGCCCCCAGGATCACAGATGCATCACGCCGTCCCATGGCCATTAAAGGAATCATACCATTGTTTGTCCAATTGGGCAACCTAAAAGTTCGCACTTGGTTCCTCGTTTGTCCCAATTTGGGCGCGGAATGCATCCTCGGGACTTCTTTCATCGACCGTTACGTGAAGGCCATTTATCCGGGCCTTCGAAAAGTCGCGTTTAATCGCGCACCTCCAGTGGCTTTGGTAGGTTCCAAACCGGGACCAGACACTAACCCACGACGGCCTCCACTGGCCACAAACACCGTATCCAACAAGGTCAGACTCACAAAAGCGGTAGTGATACCACCGATGACTCAGACCGCCGCTTGGGCACAGTGCGAATCCTCTGGTCTGTTGACGCTTCAGAATCATCCGAAGACGATTCGGCGTCAACTCACCCTTATGGCCAATGGAGTAATGGACCTTCGGCCGCGTCAGCCCTTTATGGTCAATCTCAGTAATTTCCGTGATCAACCAGTTCGGCTACCTAAGGGAACAGTAGTAGGCATCGCCCTGCCAGCTCCTGTGGCCATTATGGAAACCAATTTGGACGACTCAACCCCCGACAATGACGAGGACGTCGAGTCTTGGGAGGGGGAAGTCCATATGGGCGAGGAATTTGAATCCTACCGACCTCAGGTTATAGAACTCCTTCGAGATTTCAAATCCATGTGGTCCGGCAGGTTGGGAGAAATTCGTGCAACCAAGCACCGAATTGACCTCAAGGAAGATGCAAACCCTGTGTACCAACACCCATATAGGACAGGTCTGAAGGGCAGATCCATCGTGGCTGAACAAATGGAGAAGATGCGAAAGGCCAATGTCATCGAACTGGCACCTCCACACCAGTCCGAATGGGCAAGTCTGTTTGTCCTGGTTGCCAAGAAGGGCGGATCGGTACGGTTCTGCATCGACTACAGGAAATTGAATTCCATGACCAAACGGGATTCGTATCCCATTCCCCGTATGGACGACTGCCTTGACTCTTTAGGAGAGGCGACTGTCTTTACGACCCTGGACGCCAATTGGGGTTATTGGCAGATACCATTGGACGAAGCCGCAAAGCCGCTGACGACGTTTGCGACCCACGAAGGACTCTTCAGGTTTACCCGAATGCCCTTTGGTCTGATGAACGCGCCTGCGACTTTCCAGAGAGCAATGGACATTATCCTCTCAAGGGTTAAGTGGAAATCCGCTTTGGTCTACTTGTATGATGTCATCATCTTCTCGAAGACCATTGGGGAACACTTCAATCACGTGAGAACAGTCCTTAGGATTCTCCGAGAGGCCGGCATAACATTGAAGCTACCCAAGTGCTTCTTCTTTCAGGCCTCTGTGGACTATCTTGGGCATGTGGTCTTGCCTGGACGGCTTAAGGTAGCCTCTAGGACGACAGACGCTATCCGCCAGGCCAAGCCGCCAAGGACCCACACGGAGCTTCGTTCCTTCTTAGGTCTATGTAATGTCTATCGCCGCTTTGTCCAAGGGTTTGCGAAAATTGCTGCGCCGCTGAACGATATGCTGAGGAAAGGGACACCATCAAAGTTTGATTGCCTTACGGACGAGCAATACGAAGCCTTCCAAACCCTAAAGGATAAGCTTCTTAATCCTCCTATATTGGCCCTGCCCAAACCGGACAAACCGTACATCCTTGATACGGATGCGTCTGAAGGACAGATTGGATGTGTGCTCCTCCAGGAGCAGGAATCTCCAAAGGACGATCGACCAATTGGATATTGGAGTCGCTCACTGACGAGTCCAGAACGGAACTATAGCACGTCCGAAAAGGAGTGCTTAGCCATCGTCTGGTCCGTACTGACACTACGTCCTTATTTGGAAGGAGTTCGTTTCACCATTAGGACAGATCATAATTCCTTGCGGTGGCTGATGAACATGACAGATGCGTCCAGTAGGCTCGCCCGATGGAGATCACGCCTCTCTGAGTTCGATTTCGATGTCGCCTATAGGCCGGGTATCAATCATCAAGCCGCTGATGCCCTCTCTAGGATCCTGACAGACGGAACTGATCAGTCCCCGTTGGATGACGATTTACATACTCCGGACCTCGCAGAACACGAGTCAGAACGAGAGGATGACCACCTGTTAAGTCGAGTCAGATGCGATGACCCAGACGTGGATCCGAACACGGTTTATCTCGTGGACTGGCCTATGGAAGAAGCCAACAAGGCCCAGACCCTGGAGGTCAATGCGGTTCAGCCGGAGGAAAAGGAGCTCCTTCCAATCACCCTCGATGAGCTCCTTCAGGCCCAGAAGGATGACGACTACTGCAAGAAGCAGGGCGACCTCGTCGGGACTCCCGGCTGTCTATTTGACTACGACCGATTCGGCCTGCTTTGTCGCAGAGCACCTCTAGACGGAGCGATCCAAAGGGTCATTCCGAAGTCCCTTAGGGCACGAGTCCTTTACTTGGCTCATTATCCCCGGCTGGCCGGTCACCCTGGAGGAACGAGGATGTACCAGTCCCTACGGAAGCATTTCTACTGGCCCTTTATGGCGAATGATCTTTGGTTCACGTCAAGGACATGTGTTTCATGTGTCAAGGCCCGTGGTTCAAGAGCGACTCATCAGGCCAAACTGAAGTTATTTCCTGCAGCCGGGCCACTGGAATTCATCGCGACTGATATCCTGGGGCCTTTGCCGTCTACGACCCACGGGAACCGCTTTATATTAGTGATTACCGATAGGTTCACAAAGCTGACACGAGCTATTCCACTGAGGTCTACCACGGCGACGGACGTCGCTATGGCCTTTCTGACCCACTGGGTATATCCATATGGTCTACCGCTTTATCTCCTCTCCGACAATGGACCACAGTTTGTGTCCAAGTTCTTTGCACATGTCTGTTCGTCCCTAGGCATTAAGCACGTCACCACGACGGCTTATCACCCGCAGACCAATGGACAGGCTGAGCGCTTCAATCGGACAATCGTGGGCAGGCTGGTACACTACACAGCCGAGCACCAGGCCGACTGGGATGACTACGTGGGACCATTGGTCTATGCGTACAACACGCAAGTCCATAGGTCTACAGGAACCACGCCCTTTGACTTGACGCTAACGCGACAGCCACCACACTTCGCAATGGACCTAAAGGACTCATGGATTCCCCAGGACTACACCGCGGAGATGACTCCTGCCCAGGCGAAACGGTACTCCCGAAAGCGGATTGACAACATTATCCGTACGGCCCGTACCACGTTAACGCATTCCCAGCGCAGGTACAAGGCGGATTTCGACAAAGCCGTTCGGTTCACACCGTCCTTCATGGCCGGCGATATGGTCTATCTGGACCGGGCCCCAACGGATAAGCCAAAGGACGACATCGAGGTAATCCCGCGGAAGCTCTTACCTCGTTCCACTGGACCCTACAAGGTGTTGTCTGCCACGTCTCACACCGTCACCATCGAGATCGATAGCCTACAGGATACGGTTTCCATTGATCGGGTCTCGAAAGTCCCCCAGAATCTCTCCGGACAACCGTCAAGTAGTGCTCCCCCTCCAATGGAGATTGCGTCAAGTCCGCAGAATGCTGAGCCTGATCCTAAAACAGGCACACCTCAGGGACCAACGAATGTCACAGTTGATCCTGTGGTCGCTCGGAAGCGTTCTGGAGTTCCCCGTCAGAAGGCAGTGACTGCAGATCCCCCGGTCTCACCCCCGGCGCAAAACGCCACAAGCGCTTTGCCATCCCACTTAGATAATGACGGCTACGCCCCTTTGGACCACATGGTAGTGCCAGAGGAACTAGACCCTCGCGCCAGTAGAACAAGGCACGGCTCTCACTTGGACAACGATGGATACGCCCCGATAGAGGAGATGGAACCGCCAGAGGACGACCTTCCCTCGGCTCCAAAGGAAAGTGCAATCGACCATGTGGTCAACGCTGGACTCGACGAGAACGATCGCGTCCTGTACCGAGTCCGCTGGTACGGGTATACTCCAAAGGACGACACCTGGGAACCCCGCGAGAATATCCCAGAGAACTTTATCCGTCGGTTCTGGCGCCGCATGGCTCGCACGGAGCGCGACCTTAGGGAGGGAGCATACGTCGAGCGAAAAGCTTAATCTCGCTCCCGCCCTTAGGCTAACCACTGGACTTTATTCTTGTTCAGGTGGCACGTGCGAAATATTGTACTGGCGTCCCAAGGCCCACGGCGCACGCGCGTACCTTCTCTCGGACTAAATATAGCTAATGCTAACTATGGAGCTAACTATAAGCCCTCTGGAATGGACAGCACCGCACTTACAGCGCGCGCGGCGCTTGCAACGGCGCGCGCGTTGGTCAAAAAATCCGTCGGCCAAAATGGAAGATTTTTTTAGAGGCCTGTGCACGGCTCGAAATCGGCCAAAACAAAGAATGGCCGATATCTCGGCTCCTAGGCCGCGCACAGACCAGCGGATACCGGATTCGGACTCTCCTGCAATCGCCAATTTTGGCGTTGTTTGGACACTTTATGATGCACGCGCGCATCTGGCGCGCGCTGCGACCGATGGCACTCCAAAAAAATTAAGAAATACCGATGGTCAATTCTGTCGTTTGATTTTTTGAGGGCTAAACGGCCACCCTACGAGGACACCCCTGCCAACGCTGCCACCCGTGCATGTTGCCACGTTTTAATGCAACCGCCGCCATGGCAAGCAAGTGACACGGGCCACCGCCGGAGCAATTCCATTGGCCACTGTACGGCGATTAGAAAGCGAACCGTCGCAGCGCCGCCATAGGGCTGGCTAACTATCAAATGACCTGACTGCCGGTCAAGCCGACCGAAGGATAACTTTAATCGTACTAACCGTAAGGACTAACGAGGGCTAACTAGGCCGTTGGAGCGGGCTTGATGTCGTCGCTTTCGTGATCGCTGGACGCATCCCTGCCAGCACCCGGGCCTCGTCCACTGGAACTGAGATCCTCGACACCCTCTACGCGTTGACGCTTGTGAAGCGGGCCCTTTGGACTGCTGTACGGCGAACGTTCAGACGCGCTGTCGTCGCTCAGATTGACACCGTACTGGCCATCGAGGTCCCCTAAGACCTTTATGGACAGCATTTGCGCGTTGTCCTGTAGGATCCTGGGAATGGAGTCCTTCATGTTTTCGTGCTGCTCCAACAGGGCAGCGTACCGAGACGCACGGCGAGCCCAAGAGCGTGCGCGCTTCAGCAAGTCCTGTAGGTCCCCAGAAACGTTGAGACCAACGGACGACGCGACCTTACGAAGTTCTTCTGCCGCTTCAATTACGCCCTCTGGTATGTTCGAAACCGGTGGCAACGGTGCGATTGACGGCATATCCTCTTGGTCGACCGAGCTATACGGACTGACCACTGGGACAATTGCCGCCGCAGGTGTCGAGCTATCGGAACGCGGTGCCACCTGCGCTGAAGACGGACCTTCGGGAGCATCGGCCCCCAGCGGAACAGCAGCATCGATGATCCCAGGACCGGACAACGAATTGGCGTCATCCTCATCCGTTACCAGGTTTGGACCAACGGGAACAACTGGAAGCTCTTCCTCCTGTTCGGACGCAAGGATTACTGTGTCCTCAAGGAATTTTTGGGACGTGAATTTCTCTCCTCTCGGCCAGTAATCTGGCTGGTTACGACGAGGCACTACCACTGGACTCTCCTTCAACGGCTTGGACAAATAAGCCTTACCGTCATCATGACCCTGTGGATGGCGTGGGATATTCCTAAAGGAATCATTTTCATAGTCGTACCAGAGGTACCCAGGGGTCTGATCCCAATCAACCGTAAGGACGGTATCCAGTAGGCCTTCTGCGTCCTCCACGGTGAACTCTGTCCCACGGACAACGTTTTGAATCCCAAGGCAGTTCCGGAAATACCGGATGAGAGACACCGGAAGCGGACATACACGACCTTTAGGACAGCGCATGCCAATGTCCTCAGACCATACCCGCCAGTCTTGGATTCGAACGTTCCCACGGACCCCATACCTCGCGGTGTGCAGGAAGGCCATAAGGACAAACACCGCCCACTCGACGAACGCTATCTGCCAGATTCGTTCCACACGGAGAGTCCTTACGGTCAGCATGTCGCGCGCATGATAGGCGAAGATAGAAGGAGTAGGGACCATAAGGAGCGGGGAAACCTTCCAGAACTCATGGAACTGGTTGTCCACTGGAAACTCCGGCACGGTCACGTAGAGTCCCTGTCGTGCCCTTGCGGGCATATCATGAAACTCGACGTTACGCCAGCAAAAGAAGTAGCCAAGGGACTTGCGAATCCTTGCGTCTGGCTCCACCAGGTCGCCCCAGAAGTCCCGACTGGCCATCCAGTATATCTGGTCGTATGGAGGAAGGAAGCACATCAGACCCAATGGATTGTGATCCACTGGAGGGAACTGGACATCCACGCTGGCCGGAAACTTGCGGTCTAGTTCGTCCACAAGGAAATTCAGTCGCCACTGGTAATCAACTTCCTCTGGACAACGAACGAACGGAATGTACACCGGGACGATCTCACGCGTGCGCTCTCCCGTACGGACGTCCATCGGCTGATGCAACCAACGGTTTTTCCAGGAAACTGGACGAGCATTCTTGCTCTGGCGCGGAAAGTCCGGAACGGCCTCGAAACGGCGAGCGTCGAAGAATTGATTCGCCATTGAGGTTACGTACTCCTCTACGGACCATGGGATCGTAACCTCACGGTTCGAGCGCGTCCGCCCCGCGGTGTGGTCGAAGCGCTTACCAGGAGTCCATCTCGGACCTGACGCACCAGCGGACGAATTCGCCATATGGCCAGAATAGAGAACGGTGACGGTAGTCGACCTAATAGGACACTCGTACTGCAGGGGATTCAGGCTTAACCGAGACGTTCAAGCTTAAGGAGGGGACGATGTGGGAAAGCGAATCCTGAGGACGAGCAAGCTGAGAGACCATCATGGACGCATAACACGTGTATGGGCCTGAAGAGGTGGCGCTACGCGTGCGCGATTGCCAGGGGATCTTTTTATTATTGTATTTCATTAGATTAGCCATTAGGACCCACTGTAGATATAAGATAGGGCACATTACAGTGCCACAGGGTAGAGGCGCCTCGGTGCAGATACTTAAGCACCTCGAGCAGCGCCTCCCCTCATGTTGTAAAACAGACACCCTCTTGGTCACGACTAGCCCCCAAGCTTGCCGTTTTCTTGCCTCTAGGTCTTCAAGCCGCCACTACTACGCCTTCCGTCCTGTAGGAGTGCATAGTTAGTGTCCGCCCATTGTACCTCCGTACCAGAGGTGTCGCCGTCATCCTCCTCCTATGTGGACCGCTCTGCCAAGCTACCATCGAGGCCTTAGGAGTGAGCGCTCATTGCCCACTATCCTACACCGCACTCTGGCGGATACAGAAACTCCCGTCCCGGGTGGAGGGATCCCTACCCCCCGAGACAGGAGCGAAGGCCGCCCAATGCGGATTATCTTCGCCAGCTCCTATGCCATGTTTGCTACAAACCTGGTCATATTGCCTCGAACTGTATGTTACCATTCAGGGAGATGGCAAAAATTGTTCTCCATTATGAGTCTTTGACGCCCGCCGAGCGGGAACGTGCTCCCGACAAATCGTACCTTCGTGCGAAGGCGGATACTCAGCCTGGAAAACAGGAATCTTCACCGCATCATGGTGAAGCAGCAGCCGCATCTGCGAGCCCAACGGTTCCGCAAAATAGCGGCGACGCTCAGCAAAACTGAGCACGGGAGCCTCCTTTGAAGGAGTGGCGCAAACGCAGTCGAGCTCAACTGCGCCGGAGGTTGCAAAGCCTCGCTCCCCGGTCACGATCCTTACGAAGAAGATGGCCACGACAGACGTGGACTCGGAACATCTCGGTGTTCTCCGTCGCCCGTGGGTACGGTCACGCAATTTCCGCGCTCCGGATAGAGTCCTGGTCATGGCGAAACGAAACTACAAAGTTTTCGCCGACCTCGGGATATCCGACCATTATATGGTTCGGCAGTTATCCGTTCTCGACACGAGTGCTGGTCCAAACTTTTTGGTTCAATCGCTTATTCCGCCGCAGTTATTGTCTCAGATTCGGCCGGCCCCGCCGACCGAGATAGCGGATGCAAACAATAGGCCCCTTTCAATCGTGGGAGTAATTGACCTGATTGTCAGGCTTGGCCGTTGCGCTGTCCGCTTGGACTTCATAGTCTGCAAGCGTTTAGCTGCGCCGGTCATACTCGGATGTGATTTCTGCGACCGTTTTGTCGAAGCAATTCGACCACGGAGAAGGACCGTCGAGCTGGAGGACGGCACAACAGTGCCAATTGTTCGGCGACCTTTACGAAAGGCTTTCAAGAAGCAAGTTCCATTGCCAGTGGCCCAGCAGCCAGCGGAATCGCACCGTTCATCTACGAAGCTCCGAGTGGCTTGGTCTATTTGCATTCCACCGGAATCCCAGACATGGGTCACGGTCACGTCCCTACAGCACGGCCTGCAAACCGTTCAGCCATTGCCTCTCCTTTACGAAAGGCAGAACGTGGCCCTCGCGAATGGGATTGTACTTGTTGAGCCAGAAAAGCCCTTCAGGGAATTGGTTGCTAATTTCAGCTCCTCCCAACAGAGGTTGGTGAAGAACCAAGTCATTGGTTCCATGTTACCACACGCGGTGGCTATTGTACCCACACAGGTCTCTACCGCCGAGGTTCTCGGAATTCTCGAAGCTGAGGAGGGAGAGGGGAAGTGCGCTGACACAACCGTACCAAAGACTTCGTCGGGAGACGCTGCGCCGAACTCATCGGGTAAAGAAGTGTTGAACTCGTCGAAAGAAGCAACGCCGACACTGTCGGAAGGAAGGCCAGAATCACCTGGATCTGAGAAGAAGGACCCCGTACAGGAGCTCGAGTCTCTAGACGTTAACCATGTCCCAGAGTCTCACCGTGAGAAGTTACGGGATATGCTACGCGAGTTCACCCCCATGTGGGACGGTTCCCTTGGGAAAATTGGGATCACCGAACATCGGATAGATTTGATGCCGGACACTCGGCCAATCTCCCAACACCCCTACAGGGCAGAACCGACAGCTCGGGAAGAAGAAAAGACTCAAGTCGAGAAGATGCTTCGCGCCGGAGTCATTGAACCGGCCCAGTCGCCATGGGCCCCGCCCGTGGTACTCGCTCCCAAACCCGATGGGTCTTGGCGTTTTTGTATCGATTACCGCAAGCTTAACGCGGCTACCGTCAAGGACGTGTATCCCATCCCGAGGATGGACGAATGTATCGATTCGCTCGGAAGCGCAAAGGTGTTCACGACCCTCGACGCGAACTGGGGATATTGGCAAGTCCCAGTTATTGCAGAGGACCGTGATAAAACGGCGTTTGTATGTCATCAAGGACTATACCGATTCAACCGGATGCCCTTCGGGCTCACGAACGCCCCTGCCATTTTCCAAAGAGCAGTGGACATTTTGCTTGCCCGCTTTAAGTGGAAGACGTGCCTGGTATACCTGGATGACATCATTGTGTTCTCCAGTAACCTGGACGAGCACTTGACCCACGTTCGGGAGGTGATGCGAGTCCTACGAGAGGCAGGCATCACACTGAAGTTGAAGAAGTGCGAGTTCTTTACCGATACCGTGAAATATCCTGGTCACATAATCCGTCCGGGACGGCTATCGATTGACGCTGTACGTGTGCGGTCCCTCAAGGAGGCCAAACACCCACGGACTCAGACGGAACTCCGATCCTTCCTCGGCCTTTGCAATGTCTACCGCCGTTTTATTCCGCACTTCGCGGATATAGCAGCTCCATTGAATGAACTCTTGCGAAAGGGACAGCCAGTGAAACTGGAACCATTCGATGACCGTAAGGCAACGGCATTCTCATCGCTCATTGATGCAGTAACTTCGCCGCCAATTCTTTCCCTGCCGAAACTCGGATTGCCCTATGCCATCGATACAGATGCCAGCAATTTCCAGATCGGCTGTGCCCTGTTTCAGACCACGGAGAGTGGCGAACGACTTCCAATTGGTTTTTGTCTCGAAGCCTTAACGTTCATGAAAGGAATTACTCGGTACGCGAGAAAGAATGCTTAGCACTAGTCTGGGCTCTCCAGACGTTGCGACCGTACCTCATGGGAGGACGTTTTACTGTTCATACCCACCATTCGGCTCTGCCATGGCTTCTTTCGATTGCGGAGCCCTCTGGCCGCTTGATGCGGTGGAGGCTAAGATTATCGGAGTTCAACTTCGACGTGCAGTACAAGAAGGGAATCCTGAACACTCAGGCTGATGCACTTTCCCGCTTACCGACTGCGGCCGAAGCTGAGCCAGTCGATGATCTGGAAATACCCTGTTTCTTTATGGAGGACGACGAAGACGAAGATTTGGAGGGATGGGACCTCTATGACGCTGTCTTAGCCGTTTCAGATACGGAGTCAGTACCGGGATCATTCGTGCCGATAACATCGGAAGAACTGATCCGGGAACAGTATACGGACCCGTTCTGCAGTAGGGTGCGCGCCCGTCTGAACGGTGGAGCTCAACTGCCTTTTGTCATGAACGACCAAGGATTCTTGGTTCGAACGCTTACTGACCGACCACAGATTGTTGTGGTACCTCACTCGCTTCAATCTCGAGTCTTGCATTTGTCGCATTACGCGAAGTTGTCGGCCCACCCTGATGGAAGGAAGTTGTACTACACCCTTAGGAAGGACTTCTATTGGCCAGCTATGGCATTCGATGCGTACGCCACTGCTCGTGGATGCTCTGGTTGTGCAAAGAACCGCGTCAAACTGCGGAAATACTCCAAACAGTTGGTACTCTTCCCCGCAAGGGCCCCACTTGAGTTCGTGGCGATTGACATACCCGGTGAGTTTATTCGGACTCGCCGAGGTAATCGGTTTCTACTCGTCATAACCGACCGCTTTTCGAAGCTCGTGCGGACAGTTCTGCTGACGAAGATCACCGCCAGTGCGGTCGCGCAAGCGTTCGTAACCCACTGGGTGTTTTTCTACGGACCGCCGATTGATTTACTATCGGATAATGGGTCGCAATTCTCTGCGAAGTTCTTCCAGGACGTGTGTCGAATACTGGACATTAAGAACTGGTTTACTACGACCTACCATCCGCAAACTAACGGCCAGGTGGAGCGCTTCAATCGCACCATGGTGAATGCGCTGCGAACCTTTGTCGCCGACCACCCGTCGGAATGGGATCTCTACACCGATGCGGTGACCTATGCCTACAACACGCAGGTACATCGCACTACCCAGATCTCTCCGTTCGAACTGGTCTTACCACGTGTTCCACCATCGGTGGCTGTCGAGCCCCAACCTACGCTGGATAAATTCCCTTCACCCCGCCTATACAGGGACGCCTGGAAGCGCTGGTTGAAACAAATTACTCCCGTAGTTGGGCAGCAAATCGCTAAGACGCAAGCCGCCTACAAGCGGAATTTCGACGCACGTCTGCAAAAGCAGGCCCCACCGATAAAGGAAGGTGGCTATGTCTTTCTCCGGAAAGAATACTACAATCCGGAAAAAGAAAAATGGCACAAGCTTTCTCCGATCGCGGACGGCCCCTACAGGGCCATCTCTGTCACCGATACTACGGTTGTCCTTAACATCAAGGGAGAGCACGAACGCCTCTCGCGTGATCGCGTTACGCCGGCACCATCGCCAGAACCTCCGGTACACAAAGTTCATCAAGGACCGACAACATCGGGTACTAGCCCACCCGGCCTGTCAATTCTACCGCACGCAACGCGCGGCTTGGCCGACCTTCCTATGGAAGCGGAACATATCCCCAAAGTTGGGCAAGACGCGTATGTGCACACACGCGTCACGCCCACTACTGGGATAATCGCTCCGGGCCCCACCGCTCCCGCTGAGGAGGGGGAGGGAGACGCTCATTTTAGTTACACAGCTGCTCCGCAGTCTACGCCGTCGCAAACGGATAGTACACCCGCGCAAGGCACCGCCGGGGACGGAGTGAGTGAAGCCTTGCCGTCGCGGACGGGAAGCGAATGGACGTGTGACGGTAAGCGCCCCGCTGACGGCCAAATGCCAGGGAATGCAGAGTTACCGCCTTCGTCTTCGCCGCTGCAAGCGGACTGCCTACGTAGAAATGTTACGCCCAGATGTTGATCAGAACGGGAGGGCGTAGAGCACTCGGTTGCAGTCGCGCGGTAGACTCAGCAGAGGCGAGAGAATAGGCACAAAGTACCTTGGAAGTCCCTCCAAGGATGCCTCTGAATCCGCTGCCTTTGCAGCTGATTCAGGTCTTTTATAGCCTCGTCCGGGCGTGCTCCTAAAAAGGTAACAAAATGTATGGGTGGACTCTGACGTCAGGTTGCCGAACCAGAGTTACTATCTGGTCCAGATTCTTCGTACCCGGCATTTCTACACTCCTTTGTATTTTATATACGTTGCACTACGTATAATTGCTGCGCATATGCGTTCTGTAACCTTACGTCACCCACAGAACTACTCTGCTCTATGGTCGCAACGTAGGCGCTATTGCCTTTCGGCCTCAACAGTCCCCCATAGCCAACACCTGTTGTTGGTTATTTTTTCTTGATGGCGCTGATTACGTTGCGCTGCCTTCGCGATCCAGACGTCTTGGTCTTATCAAGAAATTCCTGTAGAAGATCTGGAACGTCTTGCTTCAACGAGTTGTAATCTACCCAGTCCATCTCTTCGTCGGTGAACCCTTTCCATTTCACTAACAGCTCGACCTTGTTCTTCTGTAGGCGAATATATTCGAAGTCTTCGATGACAAGCAGTTCATTGTCCTGATATGCCAAATGTTCTTGCAGCTGTTCAGACACTTGGTAGTCTTTGTTGCGGAATAGCTTTAATCTCCTTCCGTGAGCCAGCTCCTTCTTTCCAGTAAGAAGGTTTTCCACTTCAAAGATGTATTGTGCTCTACATTGCGTCACTCAAAACGGTCCCTGCCACCGTAGGCTTGTCTTTGCGCAAATGTTTTTCTGCGCAACCGCCTTGAGCACGTAATCACCTTCTGTGAAATCGATCGGCCGAACGCCAGTACGTCGGTTATGTGCGTCAACAGAGGCCTTGCGCTGTTTCCCCCCCTTGTTAACGCAGTTGCGGTGAATGTCTTCAAGCCCTGCCTGTAGTTTCTCGATATTTAGAAGCGCCTTAGCGCGGATACTGTCAATATCCTTGACGGTTACGATTCTTTCGTGGCTTCTAAGAATGGCAGCAAGAGGCGAGTCCTGTGGCAATCCAGTGAAAACAGTGAGCGGGCAATTTCCGTTGAGCTTCTTTGTCGGAGAACTGTTGAGTGCGGACTGAATGACTGGGAGTATAGTAGGCCATGCCGACTGCGGGAGTTGGAACTCCGGCAATAACGCTCTGCACGTTCGAAGCAGTTCACGGCATACCACCTCTACTGAACCGTTGCTCCACGGGCAGTATGGTAGTGTAAAATGGTGATCTGCCTTAAGCTTTTGGATAGGGACTTCATGAGTTTGTTCTTGAAGTGACTCCCTTGGTCCGATATCCATGACCTCGCCACTCCGAAAGCGGCAAACCAATCCGTCAGTGTTTCCGCGGTAGTCTCTGAATCGGCTTCCTCTGCGCTTCTGAGCCACACGTAGCCGGAGAGGTCGTCTTTAACTATGAGCGTGTACACTTTTCCATTCTCACCCTTGTTCATGTAACAGTAGTCAAAATGCAACAGTTCGTTTGGCTTACTGGCATGCATTGTGTGCCCTAGCTGACGTGGAACGACTTTGCCATAGCCGGTAGCAATACAGTGAATGCATGAATTCGTAAACTCAGTGGTGTGAGTTCGAAGGTCCTTCCACCAAAAATGAGTTGCTACTGTGTTGAACGTGGGGTCTGTGGCCCTGTGTCCTCCCTTCCCGGTGTGGGCTGCGATCAAGATTCGGAGCTGGAGATTTATGTCGCCCCCTGGGATCCATACTTCTCCTGTTTGCATCCTGAGAACGTCACCAGTCGTCTTGCAACGACTTGGAGGTGCACACGTTGTGTTGCGCTGCGACTTGATGATGTCCTGCATTGAAGGCCAGTCGTAGTTTTCGTTAACTCCAGGGTTGACTGGTGCTGCCATCAATGCCCGAGTGCGCCCGATCTTCGCTGGAGTCACCGTTCTTGCGGTTTGCACAGCCCATCGGGTAAGCATATCGGCCCACAAGTTCCGTTCTCCTGGCACGTGTTCGATGGTGAACCGAAATCCGTTCAACTTCAGGGCCCAGCGAGTCAGTTTGTTGGCTGTATGCCTTGCTACACCGGGGTTACGACCATATGGATCGTAAATGTAAACCAAGTTTGCATGGTCAGTGTATATCGAAACAGTTCTGCCAACTATGAGGTAGTCCAGTCTGCACATGGACTCAACGATAGCGAATCCTTCTTTCTCGGGTACGCTCCAACGTTCCGATGATCCACTGAAAGCACCAGATAAAAAACATAGTGGTTCGTGTGTCTGCTCCACGAGTGGTTTATCTTGTTCGTCTTCAGGAAACTGGGTCAAAATCCCGGCCCAGTGGGTATCGGATGCATCTGTGAAAAGACAGAGCTGGTACCCTTCCTTTGGAAGGGAAAGTTGGGTTGCGGCGGCTAGTTGATTTTTAACTTTATCAAAAGCCTCCTGGTGTTTGATATTCCAGTTGAGCTGCACTTTCAGTAAGGCCTTCTTGGTTCATTTCCCAGCCTTCCTGCATGCATCTTCAAGCAGCTGGTGCAGTGGTTCTACCAGTCGCGCGTAGTCCGGAATGGATGTCCTCATCCAGTTCGTAGCGCACAGCAACTGCTGCAATTGGTCTCCAGTTGTTGGCGCTTTCATCGCCAATAAGACCTCAAAGTTTCTAGGATCAAATCGAATTCCTTCTGATGAAATGATTCTGCCGCAGAACTTTACCTCCCTGGTAAAGAAGCAGGACTTTTTCGGATTGACTTTGAATCCTACTTCTGTGCAGACCTCGAAAAATACTTCGATTTCAGCCAGCAGCTGGGTTTCGTCCCTCGCGTGAATGAGGAAATCATCCAGCCATTGCAGCATGCGCTGCACTCTGCCTTCGAATTTCTCTCGCGTAACGGACTGGAAATGGTTCCCTGAATCTGTCCCTCCTTGAAGTGTTCTGGTTGGAGAGTAGATACCTAGTGGTGTCTGGATGGACATTATTTCCTGCGATACCTTGTCCAGAGGTATCTGCCAGTAGCCGTGCGTAAAGTCAATGTTGGCGAAGCACTGGCTTCCCTCACAATCTTGCAGCATCGACTCCAGGTGCGGCATCGCAGATTGGAGTGGCAGATTCCGTGCATTGGTACCTCTAAGGTCGACTGTAAAACGTAATTTGTCGGTACCGGGTTTTGGAACGGCCAGTGCAGGGCATGCCCATTTTGCTTGGTCGTTCTTGTACACCGCGCCAGTCCTCTCCAACGACTTGATAGTGTGCCTGATGAACACCCGTTGCGCAGGGGAATATCGTCGTTGTGGAGTGCGGTATGGTTTGGCGTTCGGGGCAAGCTTGATCGAGAGAGGGCGAACGTCTGCAGGCGGCTCTGGTCCGATTTTGATCGCGAAACAATTTCGGTTCTTGTCCAAAAGTCGTTCAAGCTTCGCTGTACCCTCATTAGACATGCCATTCTCCTTGGCAGTTCTTGATGCAGACCTGATTGCTTCGTCTATCTCGTCCGCAGTATCCTCTCCAAATCCGGCTTGGAGACATTCTGGCAGTTTAATGGGGTCCTCGTCGGTGTCCATGTAGCTAATGCCTCGATAGCTGGCAGATGAAAGTCTACAGCTTCTTCCCTGTAACTCTTCTTCCGACTTTCCGTCGATGAGCGAAGCTACGCGATGCAGATGCTCGTTGAAGTCGAAACCCATCGCCTTCAGTAGTGGCCTTCCGAGGAGTACCTCTGGCATATCCTTGTCTACGATCAGGAATTGTACTCCACGGATGCGTACTGGGAGCCCAGTCTGGGGGAGTAAAATCGTGAGGTTGAGGTTTGCTTTCCGTGATGCAGTTGCTGGGGCTTGAGTGCCGTCAGCCCTCAGTGCAGTGTCGAGGATCATTGGTGTGGATAGGCGCTGTACTGCTACCTTGGGATGTTTGGCGGATATCCTATCAAAGAAATTGCAAGATATTGTGGAGTAGTCTGCTCCAGAGTCGCCTAGGGCTACAGCTTCGATCCCATTCACAAGCACAGTGTACCTTCCCTCATCTGCGTTAGGGGCCGATTTGGACGAAGACCTGCGTACGGCAGCCTTGGCGTGCTTGTTGGTCTTCTTTCTCTCAAAGTGTTTGTCAAGAAGCTCTCGCCTCTTTTCCTTTGAAGTCACCGGGCACTTGCTTATTGGGTGAATGCCTGAACACTCTTCTGTGTTCAGGCATTTCTTATCCCATTCCCAAGACTCGAATCTATCCGCCGGCGTTCTTCTGAGATCCTTCCCAGGGAGTTCTTTGTCGTGGTTTCGAGTTTGTAGGCCTTTCCGAAACCGTTTGCGTTCGGATTCTTTGGAGGCTTTTTTCGGAACCCCGCTCTCGGATGCACTTGGTTGTTTGCGCTTTAGCTTCTGGCTCGCACACTGTACCAAGTGTACCTGCGCCGCTAGAGTAGATATTGTGTTGGTAAAGAACTTGAGGTCTCCCTTTTGTTCCTTCTCCCAAAGACGCATCTGGTCCATGACGATCTGCCTGAGTACCGCTGGCTCAAGCCTATGCACTAGCTTAGCGATAAGCTCCTTACACTGATCGTGGTCGGTAATAATGCTTGAGGCATTATGCTCGTCCAGTGCAGCTATTGTGTCTAATACAAGGTTCTCCGCTGCTCCGGAAGGGTCCCGAGGCATTTGTTTGTATCGAACAGTTGACAGTGCCTCCTCGACACGGTCGCTCAAAAATCGCAAACTGTAGACGCCAGACGAGAATCGAACCAGATCCTCACTGCATCGTCGGTTGCCTCTTCAGCGGTAGATGCTCCTTCAATTCTACCTAATATGCACAGGCTATGCAACAGTCTCGGCTTCATGCACTGTCGGACAGACGCTGCTTTGATTCTTTGGTTCGGCTCGCGTCCAGAATTAACATCATCAACACGTTCGGTGTAAGCCGAGAAATCCACTTCAAACTTGATCAGCTCCGGCTGGGATGCTCCTTCCAGCGCCGGAGCTTGAATTGTATTGACAATACCGTACGACGACATTGTGCCTTACGTCCGTCCTGTTACTCTTTGATATCAAAGCGCTTTGTTGATCAGAACGGGAGGGCGTAGAGCACTCGGTTTCAGTCGCGCGGTAGACTCAGCAGAGGCGAGAGAATAGGCACAAAGTACCTTGGAAGTCCCTCCAAGGATGCCTCTGAATCCGCTGCCTTTGCAGCTGATTCAGGTCTTTTATAGCCTCGTCCGGGCGTGCTCCTAAAAAGGTAACAAAATGTATGGGTGGACTCTGACGTCAGGTTGCCGAACCAGAGTTACTATCTGGTCCAGATTCTTCGTACCCGGCATTTCTACACTCCTTTGTATTTTATATACGTTGCACTACGTATAATTGCTGCGCATATGCGTTCTGTAACCTGACGTCACCCACAGAACTACTCTGCTCTATGGTCGCAACGTAGGCGCTATTGCCTTTCGGCATCAACACCAGACGGGATGCGCATCCGGAGACACCGGACCACAACGTGGAAGGTATCGCTGGCGCAATACCGTCACTGACGTAGGACGCGCAGGCCTGCAACAGCAGCGGCGCTATTCAAAGCCCAAAGTCCGGGAACACGCACGGAGATGCACCGCCACTGCGGAATGAAGACGAGACGAATGTTGCCCCGTCTGCGGAGAAGACCGAGACGATTGTTGCCCCGTCTGCGGAGAAGACCGAGACGAATGCTGCCCCGTCAGCGGAGAAGACCGACCACTCGAAGAACACATTGGTTGTGAGAGACCGTGCCGTGACAGCAGACCCAAGCTTGGGAAGGGCAATCGACTTATTCGATGACGGTGCCGGAACGGCAGAGCACGCGGCCATACCAGTACAGGTGGACACCACTCTAGGTGGACAGAAGCCAAGTTAGTTGGACGCGCGCATGGCGCGACACGCGCCACGCACCGTGGGTAAACCGCCTACCTTGAAGGATGACTATGCACATGACAGTGCACGCCGTGGGCACACGCGTGCCACAGAGAGTGACGAGCCGTCAAAAAACGGTAGTTCCGTAATTGAAACGGCTCACCACGGCACCACGACGGTTGGAGCCACACGCACCGCTGTGGGCGGCGAACAGTCAGCCACGCACGTGACGGAGCACCGCTCGCTAGACCCCCGTACGGAGGATTGCCGCCCGTCGATCGGGACGATCTCGCTTGGAACACCGGAAGCTCACAGTCCGCCCAGATGGGCCCCCGCAACAGCTCCACAAACAAGTGGCTTCAGACCCCGCCCCAGAGAGTGTAACTCTCCGAGAACCTCCTTGGGGAGCGCAACAGAGACCTGGGATACAGGATGCATTGCCGATGAGGCGGAAGTCGAAGGCAATCGCCCGCATAAGCCACGACAGTGGAGGAGCAATCCGCCACTCAACGGAAGATTGTTCGACCGCCAGGGATGAGGACTCACTGGTCAAGCCGCCAGAGCGGAGTGTCTACGAACGCGAGTTCGTAGTGGACCGTATAGTGAGGCACGGCCAAGACTCTACTGCAGAGCTGGTATACCAAGTCCGCTGGTACGGCTACCCCCCTTCGGAGGACACACAGGAACCTATCGAGCACCTGCCTCGCTCGAAGGTACTTCAATACCACCGGAGGACCGGCACGCCGCCACCGGACTCGCTCGACAGAGCCCAAGTGGGTTAGCGCCCACACTAGCTACGCCGCTCACGCGGAACATTTGCCGCTCCTGCGGACAAGCCACCATACAGTGGAATAGAAGAAGAAGACGAAGAAGAAGCCTAAGAAGCGGAAGTCGAAGAACAGGAATTTGCCGCTTCAAGCGGAATACCTCCCTTAGATAAGGAACAGGCGCCCTTCGCGGGGTGCTGCCCCCTGAGGAGGGGGAGGGATGAAGAGAATTTGCTAAAAGCCGGTAGTAAACGGAAACATTTAATGATAGGGCCAAGAGATATTGGTATCTACGGAGTTCGATCACACGCCGGACGGTCCGGAACCGGACCCACGACCTTGGGCGAACCACTGAGCCGCAAGGCCCTGCAGCTGCGCCAAGTCGGTCACCGTGTCAGACACGGGCACACCCATGCCACGAAGGAAACTGCGGATGACGATTGCCTGGGGGTCAGTACTCGAACCGGCCCCGCCCGCAGAAGCGGAGGCCTGCCACGCGCCAACCGAGTTGGGCGTACCCTGCACTACCGCATCAGCGGATCCGCCGTCATCTCCGGTTACGTCGCTCACGTCGATCTGCTGGTCCGCTCCCTGGTCCATAGGGCTCCCTGCCTCATCAAGGCTCTCGTCCTCCTCGTCGTCGACGAAGAAGAACCCACGAAGATGGCCCTCTGGGATGCTCCGCTCGACCTGACGCCACTCTCGCGCCTCGGCGGCTGTGGCTATCTCCCATTCCCATAGGTCGAAGTATACAAAGTCGCCAGCGTTGACGTCGCGTCCGGGAGACCGGTCTGTAACCCGACGGATACCCTCGGAGACCTGACTAGCAGGCACGGAGTCTCACTTGACACCGTCGATGACCTGCACCAAGGACACCACTTCCCGCGCGTTGCGGACGGATCCGAGCACATCGG
Source organism: Gracilaria gracilis (assembly GCA_030374805.1). Classification (NCBI taxonomy): domain Eukaryota; phylum Rhodophyta; class Florideophyceae; order Gracilariales; family Gracilariaceae; genus Gracilaria; species Gracilaria gracilis. Next base: position 110,514 of record JARGSG010000068.1, read on the forward strand.
TGAGGTCCAAATTCCGAATGGATCGGCGAATCATCTCCGGCACAAACCAAAGCCGGTAATGATCATACGCCTCCCAGAGGAGGAAAGCCGCGACACGGACAGTCCATTCGGTGGCAAGGATGCTCCAAAGGCCGCGCGGTGGATTCTTCATGTAGTACGACCCGACGTATGTCAGGCATGGGGGGAGCTCCACATGGCACCCTCGAGGGACCTCGACCGCAGGCCAGAACGATGGCAACGGAACGTATCGCCCTTGACGGGAACGCGCCGCGATTCGCTCAACCTCCGAGCATTGGTACGGCACCAGAACCCCGAAGCGGGATCGCCACTTCCTCTCGTGACGGAGGCCTTCGAAGAACTCGCGCCGCGACGACTTGCGGAGGTACCGGAACTCGGCCCGAAGAATCGGACGAGCCCACAGGATGAGATCCTGGTGGGGCTGGACGACATCCGCATAGCGGTCAATCTCGTCGAAGGCAACAGCCAGTCGATCTCCGTACTCAACCTCGCCGAACGTACGGTAGTAGGCCACGTCAAACCCGTAGTGGGACGGAACCGGATGCTCGTTCGGCGCCCGGAAATGTCGCGCATACCCAATGCGGGCAATCTCCCGGCGAGCGAACGCCTGGCTCTCGCTTCTCGTATACCAGAGACAATTTGGATGGACCGTGATACGGGCGAGCCAGTCCCATGAGCGGAAGACGCTAACGGGAAGCCCTCCGGGGAGGTTACCGTCAATGGCGTAGGAGTTGATCAACGCTTCATTCCGAACGGCTTCGGCATTGAACCACGGGGCTTGTGCAAACAGGCCGCTATGGCGGTGAGGATCGCGTACGCGGAGACTCCCAAGACTGGGCCATCCTCTCGTATTTGTCGGCACGCTAGCATGGAACCAATCCCACACGGGAGCTGGATCCGGAGTCGCTGCTGTCGAAACGGACGCCGCGCCGGAAGCGGAAGCCCCCGACGATTGAGGCAAGGGTACCGACCGGAACCGCGGTCCGGCAGCGGTCATTCGCGCAGTCCCACCTGGGAGAGCGCCGGGATTACCGGAGGTTTCGTTGTTATTGGTAGGCATCGCTGTGTCGATGAGAGTCGAAGGTGCCAAGTATGGCACAAGTGCCAAGTTGTTGGAGTCCGAGTGGTCGTTAGGCTCACCGCCGGAGTCCGGATTACCTAGGCCCATGATGGGAGGTGAGAAGCCGAACGAGTCGGAAGTTTACGCCTGAGAAGGGGGAGATGTAGAGCAATTGCCCTTGGCAGGGACTGAGGGGGATGCCACTCATATATGCGTTGTTATTTTCGGCTGAACTTCCTACTATTATGAATTCTATTTGCCTATTTGGCCCGGATTAGGGATCCGCCTATGAAGGGTAGGATTGGCGCGACACGTGTGTGCCCGCGCCCGATTACCGGATGCGCCGTTGCAAGTGTGCCACGGAGGTACACGTGGGTAGTGTTGGCCGGCGTGCCGGGTACTTAGATATTTTAGTGATATTTGTCAGCCGTATATAAGTGGCGGCACTTGCCGCCACTGTACGGGAAGTAAACCTCAACGAGGCCTTGGCTCTAGCTTGAGTTCCGCTTGCGCACGGTCTTTCGCCCCATTCCCAGGGAATACCGCCGCTTATCCGGACAAGTTATCCACCTCCGTCACCGAGAAGCACCGATCCGTCGTTACGGCCTCTTATTTATCATTCTTCCATACACTCTTTCTGTTTTCCCGTCTTACGGCTTCGTTACACGTCGCCCTGTTGCACAGGTTTGCCCCTTTTTGTCTCGGGATTATTCCCAGCTCTCACGAGTCTGTGCTCCGCAGTGCGGCTCATTTTGCTACCTTCTATCTCGTCCCTTTTGCTACGGGATACGCCACCCCCAGTGGAATCCATCCTGTTGGCACCCCGATTGCCACCCCCAACCTCCGTCTGTAAGTCAGGAAGAGGCTGCCCGGAGTTACGCCCGGCACGTGTCGGCCTCATCGGAGGGTTCTGCCACTGCTCTGCCCCAATAGGGAGCAAGGCTGAACACCTTGGTTGCGTAGCCGCTGGCGCGGTTTGTGTTCTTTCCTTCCGTTCCCGGCTTTGCCCCACAGTTCCTTCGTTCCCCATAAACCGCGTCCTTCCCAGGAACCGGGGCTCCCGGGTCGAAGGTCTGTGCCAAGCGTACCGCCGTACCCCACGTCTGCCACGTCGCTGTGCAGGCAAACCTGGGGCTTGGGGGTGCGCAACGGCCGGCCTTCGTCCTGGGTAAATGAGGGCCAGTAGCGCAGATCCCGAAGAGACTGACGGGACAACCGCACACGTGCGGTACGCGCTGCGGGTTGCCCGGAGCGCCTCCGCTCTGCTGCCATGTCGTCGTACATTGGTCTTGTGTAGAACCGCGCCAGGGGAAAGGCCAGGGATAGTGATACGCAAACGCCGCAAAAATGCCGAAGTGTCTGGAGTGGGACTAACCTGCGGTGCCAAGTGGCAGCCCTTAGAAGTTTCACAGCCAAACGATGCACCCGGGACACCTTGTGTGGAACGACGAGCACCTGCATTCGAAGGGTGTCTATGCGGAATCCCAGATGATCTATCTGCTGACTCCCTTGCCAGTCGCCTTTCGTTGGGTGCCTCGTAATCCCCAACGTGTTCAGAAGTCGTCCAAGTTTGTGCCGAGCCCGAGCGCAGTTCTTCACACGTGCCACTACACCAGGAGGTGAAGGAGCAACGAGGAAGTCGTCGATGTACGGCAGTACCCTGTACCCCAGGGAACAGCGAATGTGTCGCACGAGTGGCTTCAATAACTTCGTAAACCACATGGCCGAGCGGCCCCACCAGAACGGCAGAGCGACGCAGCGAAAATAGCGATCGGCGTACCGAAATATAAAGTCGTCGCGCATGCCAGGATGAAGGTAGAAAGCCCGGTAGCCCCCTTTGATGTCCCAAGACATCAGAAAGTCTCCCTTTTGCATGTCGATAGAGAAAGAGGGCAATTTTTCCATTTTCACCGTCCCACGTGGCCAGTGCTGACTCTGGAGATGAAAGTTGATTACAAAACGAGCTTTCTCCTCCCCGTGAGAATCTGGTCGCCACACTGTAAAATCCGAAGAGACCATCTTTCCTTCCCTTACCCTTGCCATAGCATACTCTTCGGAGATTTCTTCGTAAATCTTCTCTCTGAGGCCCTTGGCAAGGTCCTCCTCCGCGTACTCCTTGTCCCGCGGGGTTTAGGGAATGTCGGGTAGTACGCGTCCCTTGGTGAACGGGACTGTGGGAGGATCCCAAATCCCGTACTTGATGGTGCGCACTACAAAGTCCGAAGCATTGAGCAGATGACGCCAGGATTCTGCTCTCAGCGACGTCCACTGCCAGAGTGGACATTCCCCACCAACCACTTTGGCAGCCTGTTGATATCTGAGTGTCATTTCCTCGAAGGGCCACTGCTCTTCGTGGCCACATCTTTGGATACCTGCGAAAGACGAAGCTTAGCGAGCTCTTTCGCTGCCTCGATCTCTAATCGAGACGTTAGTGCCTCTCTGGCCGTACGGTAGGATCCAGAGTACACCGCGTCATGTCCTTGTTCTACAAGGAAAGCCATCTGTCTGGCCACCTCTATCCCTTGCTCCGTTATATCTTTGAATTACTGGCCGCGCATGGTAGTCATCTCCAGGCTGCCTTCCATGGCTTTTCCACACAACGTGATGTAACAGCAGCACTCATGGTAGTCCGATGCCTCGTCCCGAGCGAGCCGTAATGCCGCCAGAGCCACTTCAATCCAAACTCCAATAGCATTAAGGTACTCCCATTCCTTCCCAGACCGTTTGTCACGGTTCTTAAGGTCGGTTACAAACGCCGTTAGAGTCGGCTTGAAGTACCCAAAATGGTTGATGGGTACATGATCGTCTCTCTGGAACATAGTTCCGCGGCCTTCTAGTTTGTCGCCCGCCACTTCGTTTGCTGTAGACCTCAGTTGTTTGCGGTCAGGTTCTGCGGAATTCCACACGGCCAAAAAGTACTTGAAAGGCATACTTTCGTTAGCCTCAAATGGGAGGGTGGTGTCAGTCATGACAAGTGCGCTTTGGTCGCGTACACGTTGAAGATGTCTCTGCTCCGGCTACAGAAAAGTTTCCTGAGAAACGGACATAGGAAAGGAGAGAGAGGTTCTTGCTGTGACAAGCTGGGTTCTCCTTAAATAAGGCTTTCAAAGTGTGAACTCCTGATAATAGAAAACAGCGTGCGACACAGCTCGCAAACTGCGCTCAACCATTCTTTGCCGCAGCTGACCAGAAGAGCGAAGACAGTTGCCTTCGGCCTCTCTCTGCCCCAGCTGGCCAGACAAGTCGAGACAGTTGCGCTCAGTCTCCCCAAGCGACAGCTGGCCAGAACAGCAGAGACAGTTGCGCATGTTGGTACGCTCGGCCGCCTTGCGAATCTGTTGCACCGCCCGCTATTCCTTATGTAGTAGATCCTTCATTTCTATACACTCTGTGACAGGTTGATGAAAAAGAACTGGTTGATTGTCATATCAAAAGGCATGCCAAGAGCTGCTCCGGAAAGAAGAATACATGACACAGCCGCGTGGTAGGCTTTAACATGTTAATTTGAGTAGAAATGGTGAGGGCGTTTTGGAAGATTTAAACTTGAAAGCTAAATATTTTGATTTGTAACGCAAGGAAGGCAAAAATTGTTTGTAGAGTTGTTACTAATCGTTGATATGCAGGGCATTTTCAATAAATTGTAGTTTTCTTTTGAAGAAACATTTTAGCTTTTCTTAATTTTTACGCGGCCGACAATTTGTTGTGTTGAAATTTCACACTTATGCGATAGTTGTTTTTGGGTTGTGATATCGTTCAAACGTGCACCAAAACAGAGCAATTTGGATTAGAAAGTTCATTTATATGTGAAAGAGTTGGAGAATTCTATATATCTAACAGCAATCAGTTTTTGGAATGTATCGACATGTTTGGCACAACACCAAAACTGTTGCTGATGATGGGACCGGCAGCGGCACACTGAGCTCCGCTGACGATGGGCTTTGACGGTACGGAAAGGCGATGCGATGATCGAAAGGTGATCATGAGAGCGTGCGCCGTGTCGGGGTCGGGGCCTGGTCGGGGTCGTATGATACGCTGCCTACGTGGCCACGCAGCTGCTGTTCGCTTCGCTGGTATCGTATATCTAGGCCGTTTTGGGTCTCTCTCTGCATTCTAAGCAGCGCATTTTGGAGACATGATATGAAGGAACCACCAAATTACCCTTAGCTAGCCAGAGCTTGATGAAAATTTGAGAGCAAGATTTGAGAGCTCAGAACAATTGTGGTGTACATAGAATAATGTTTAATGAGGTCAACTTTGAGCTACAACTACATGTTTTGGAAAAAGGCCAAGCTCATTTCACAAAACTCCATTTTTTCTCTTCTTCAATCTCATGAGCAAGGCAGACGCTGACCAAAGTTTGGATCAGGAGAAGGCCGACAAGTGACATAGCTGCAAGTTCGGAGTGCTGTTTCAAGTTTGCTTGCTGCCGTGTTCGGGCGTTTTTGCGTGTCTGGGTTCCGCGAAGATGAGTGGCGCAGCACAACATTAACTGCAATGCGAGCAGTACATTTATGGAAAAGTAGGTGCCCGTACCCTCGCAGAAAATACTGCCGTTTGATGATAACCGCAGTGGGCCGTTCTTGCGGCGGCCACAGGAGACAAAAAGTCATATGCATGCCTTCAGCATTTGCAAAGCGCAGCAAGTCCTATGAAGCAGAACACTATTCTTCTAATGGAAATTCGACGTATTTTCAAACGAAAAAATATACGTTTTGTCGCGCATTGGAGAGAATTAAATTCTTCAAATTTTAATTCTTTTGTACATGAACCAAAAGGGTTTTTGCTTTTCGATCATTTTATTGCGTCTATATGCAAATGGCACAATAGTTTACATTGCGAAACTGGAAGGAGTCGAATCATATGCGGTTTCAGTATTTGTCTCAGCTCTGTGGGAATCCAACTGTTGCCGCACCACGTTCGGCTAACGGGCCCAACACGCAATCATCTCCAATTAGTTCTCTCATAGCGAGGTACGCTACGTCGTCAAAGTGCGTCACGCATGAATTCACTATGATGTGCACCGCCGTCACAATCTACGCTGCCACAGCGAGCCAGCCATGGGAAATCCGATAGGGCTTCACAACGGCTATTACTGTTATTGACTTCTTACGCAGAGCTTTGTAGAACGATCTTGATGATCATTATTTTGGATAGTGTAGGAGACACAGATCGGCAAGAGCCATATGCTCTGCTGCACCGTAGGGTAAACACCTTTCGCGTTCAGAGTGTCCCAGAAGAACATCTCTGCTCCTAAAAAGGGAGGGCGGGTAGGGTAAAAAGACCACTTGAAAGAACCAAGGTAGGATAAGAGAACCTGAGACGACAACAGTCGGAAAACGCGAGAAGAACTGCTAGATCGCGAGCACAGCATTCGTTCGATGTTGCCAAGGGCGAAGCCTTCCACTACAAGTGCCCAAAGGCGGTCCAACTGCCAAATCACTGGGCTCGGACCGACAGTGCAGATTATGTGCCACATCACCCAGATCTTATTGTCCTACCCGCCAGCTCCAGATCATCAATAAATCCACTTCTGCGTTCCTGGAAAAGCCAGATTTTGACGTTCAAATGTGTACGACGATGTGCAGATCCAAGGCTGGACGGTGGAATTAAGGACAAGATCCAAGTCTCGGAGTCCAAGCGATACCGCATTTGTTATGGCTTCCAACGAGTCATTCCAGTTCGGGCGATATGCGAAATTAAAGGCCTCCGTCCTTCCTGACTCGCTTGTGTCCCTGTTCGCCGACCATAAATTACTGCTAATGTCTTCCTCTTCGAAACCAAGCCGTCTTCTAATTGCATTGAATATGCTGTTTAGAAAGGCAATCTGCTCATTTCGGTCCATCAGATCTGGACGAAACGGCATTGTTTTCAAGTTAACGCCACTCTCGGAACGCACAGCCGTAGAAAGCTCAACAGCAGCGGACGATCCATTCTGCGAATATATGCCGAAAACTGTCTTTCCAGAGCCATAGAAAACATCAACTTCAATCATGTCAGTCAATTTCAAAGTAGAGATATGTGTAGTCAGTTTCACGCATTTGAGCACTTTCCCGGCCTTGAATAGACCTCGTGTGGGAACAAGAAAGTCATCACAGTACTCGTTAGGACTGTTCTGAAGCCGTGGTCGAGGAATACCATCCACAGCGGCAATAACGGGATCAAAGTTTTGAGCAGCACGGTACTCTCTGCGGTTTTCGGTACCAGCGATGATGGTTGCAAACTCGCTGATAAAAAGCACCACAAGTGCAAGAGCGGGGACCAGAAGCTGAATGAAATTCAACTTCAAAACCTTCGGAGTTGGAGAGTATTTAGGCGTTCGAAACCGAGAATAAGGCTCGCGCAAAGTAAGGAGTCGCAAAATGTGACGGAACGAGGTAAAGCGCGAGAAGATGATATATGAGGAGTAAGCCTTTTGATTGATCCCAGGTATAGAGTAGATCAGACTTTGAATGATTTTGTGAATTTGTGAGACGATAATAAGCGATAGAATTCCGCCTATGAATTCATTTGTGAGATCGTGGGTCGAAAAGGCATTGAAGAACGGCAGTTCAGGCACGGAGAAAGGCGTTATCTCTGGGGAAATACGACCTTGAGGTAGAGGGAGCCTCTTTGGTTCAAATTTTGGCGCTTGAAGTGTTGCAAGCGGACTATCAGAGATTTGTGTCGTATTGGAGTTCGAAACCGGGAAGAAATACTCTCTGTCTGTGAGATTGGAAGAAAGACAAATTGGTTCGAGCTCGGCATGGTCATTATCTTCTGTAATGTACGTGAACGTGTCTCCCATGTAGAACGCGACGTATGCACACAGTTCACCTTGGTTCAGACAATCAGATGTGGTGGAGCACGTGGTGAAGTCAGTCGGGACGCAGACGCATGGAAAAATAGAGAACTCGCATGCGGTGGTATTATGGACCTCTGTGCCGAAGAGCTTTTCAGCCCGACAGCTTCGCGAACCACGGCAGTCGTTGTGTGAGAAGCATCGGTCACCAGTGAGTCCCATGCCGAGAATCGATGGTACTGCTTCAAGCGGTTCGCTCAATACCGGTCGCTCTTCTCCAGCAGAAAATTTCGAAGAAACGCAAATGCCTTCCGTTATGCCAACTGGTGAGTCCCATTCACAGAACTCTCCTTCCACACAGTCCGCCGTGGAACGACAGCTGTAATTGGAATGCACAAGAGATAAGGCGCAGTGGCCGACGAAGCATACCCGGGGATCAACGCAGTCGGTGGAGTCAAGACAAATGTCATTTGTGAGACCGGAGATATTTGAAGGTGGTGGGATTGAATAGGGCGGCCAAAGAGGATGCAGGTAGGAGAGTATCGAAATTACATCATCGTGCGTGACCATGAGGTCTGAATCAATGGCCCGCGCCTTGAAAGAGAAAAGGGAGACGAGAATGAACAGCCCGAGTGTTGAAGCGGTGAGAGGAAACATGTTGATGAAGGGACTAGTTAGCTTCGGCTTGTCTACCCAAGCTCTCCAGACCTACTTCACTGATCGTGTGGTGCTTATTGAGGAAATTATGGTATACATGGCGGAGAAATGAAGTCGAATGGGGGCAGATATTACAGGACAGACAGATCTCTGACTTGCGCGATGCCTGTATGCCTACAGCAAACGAGCTCCATCCGCCATTGATCAGGTGCCCTTGTGAGCGTTAAAGGGTTAGCCGGGTGGCTGTCGTTCCGTCACTTACAGCCCTGTCGTGCTGATGAGAGCGGTGGATAATTGCGTACTGTATACTGTACCGTTGGTTATTTGGCACAAGGTTATCATAGCTCGGTCGCTCGGGATCCCTTTGATGGTTGTTGGTGCTGACCTTGAGTGAGGTCAGCACGAAGTTTGGTTGCTGAACACCATTCTGTCCTCCATGCACAGAGAGACAGCGGTGGTTGTTGTGTGTAATTTGGAGGCGATTAACTGAAATCACTCGCTAAGGTTTAGAACTGTAGAAGTGGTAATAGTTTTAATCAGTACCAGTTGTTTACTACTGGAGATTCTCAGATGGCTCCACAACGTCATGTCCACAATGTCATGTCCACGATGTCATTCCATCCGTTTCCATCGCCTTGGGTGGCCCATTTGTGGGCACGATAGATACTTTTGGCAATCGAAGCGTCGCACTTGCAGACGAGAGAGTAGATAATACCAAGAGAATCGGCGCGGATTCTTCAAGAAAGCGAATTCTTAAAACAATTTGAAAGCAAATTCATATTTTCATTTTTACAGCTTACAAACATTACAGTTGACATACATGACAAGGCTCATTCTACTTTGGATTTCCTGTCTATATACAAAGGATGATACAGCATATGCGTGACCCAATCAGTCGAAAAGAACTTCGTTCGGATCTACCGTCTGCGTGCATGCCTGCTGGAGAAGGGTTCTCATCCGCTCGTAGTCGGGCGGCGCCTGTCCGATGGATTCATGCACCAACACTTTCAGAACCTCCGGTATCGGCGTACCCCTGTTGTTTCGAACCTCCACGGCCTTTTCAAAGTTTTGCAGTACTACAGCATGCTGCTCAAGCGTGAGGTTATTCCAAAGGTAGTCGGCCACATGCTCTTGTGGTACGAGCCCCTCGCCATCGTCTTTGAACATACGCACCATCATGTGCAGTATGTCGCCTATATCGTTAGCTGGATGACTCACCACGAGCCCTCCAGATTGACCAAAGTCGATAAGGAAGAACTTATCGTTCTCATCTCCTAAACCACGCACGACGTTGCTCTCCTTAATGTCCCCATGCGAAATATTCAAGCTATGGAGCTTCCTCATGATCTCGAAAACTTGTTTCGTGATCACAAGAACAGCGCCGTTGGAAAAGTCCCAGTCTGCCTTTTCATGGAGAGTCAGCGCTGAATCTCCAAATTCTGTTATAATCATGAAACTGACATCTTTATGCGTGCCACTGAGGAACAATTTCGGGACTCGCAGAGTTGGAGATCTACTGTTTACGTCCTCCAACGTTTCGACCTCTTTTTCGAGCTCCGCCTCGGCCTCTTCCTCGAGTTCAAGCTTATCTTCCTCATCCATACCCGGATCCACATCATCTACCATTGCAAACTTAACTACCGTATTCAGATGTTCATTCGTGTTGTCTGTCACTGAATAAATGGCACCAGACGCGCCGGCATTTAGCTTATTTCCGACTACCCATCTGTTTTCAATCACATCTCCTGTGAAGTTCATTGTTTTTTCGATTGGATTTCTTAACTGTGGACGGAAACTTGTTTGTCTTGCAATGAGATTGAGAATCAAAGAGTAGAGCTAGTACTATTATGGGAGCTTCATTTATAGGAAACCAAAGCGTTAGGTTGAGCAGGATTTCTTCTGCTCTTCATCCATACTGTTAAAAAGCTAAGGAGTTTGAAACCTACGCCTAAACAGATTCATAATAGAGATGCGGCCTGAATGCGTCCATTTAGGACTTATGATATGTATCAAGCGGAAAATAAGAATAATAAAGCTGCAGCGAATCCGACCGCACATTTATCAAGCATCATTTACGCTAGGACGCGAAATGATGATGAAGAAGGATGCAGTTTTGACGCATTGAATGGACGCAGTTCTACTGCTAACCTCACCGTTTTGTAATATCGGGGGTTTGGGCCATTTGCCAAGAATCCCAGAACGAATAAAACTGTGAATCTCAAGGAAATCATCGGTCAAGGGAATCATGTTCTTCAGCTAAAATCTAGCTCGAAGCTGTTACATAAAAGCAGCGACCGCGCAGGACACGGTCGTGAACGACACATCCTTTTATTGTCAAGTCTAGTTATCGGCTGTGATTCTCTAGACTATCGACATCTAGTCAGTCAGTCACAAATACAGGCCTGATTTTCACATTCAGTTAAAGAGACGATTGGTTCATATCTTGAAAACTATCTTGAAACTCGTTCTGGCGGCGGACGGACGCCGAATATTTTTTAATCCCTTTTTCAGTTCAACTCATGCTCTCCAAAACAATCAAACATCTTTCGAAAATGGTATCACCTTTCACAAAATTCATATGTAATATGTAAACACATTTTGATTGAAAACTATTTACGAGGTGTGACTAGGAATGCAAGCAGCTTTTATTCCACAGCCCACAATTACTAGAAGACATTTGCTAGAAGACGATTGCAATCGTCTTCATCGTCTTCATCTGCAGTCATAATGACAAATATATAGAATATGCCAACCAATCCATTTGTATGAATATGTAACAAAAGAATCTTATCGGCAGCTTAGATTTCTTGACATATTGCTTCTAGTTCACAAATCCACACTTTGACTAGCTTCCGATGCTGATTAGAAACAGTTTAAGTAAACATCCCAAATGAAATGAGCTCTACCCAGATACAAAGCCAGAATCGAGCTGTTCACACAAGGCGAACAAAGAAGTACCATCGACTTGCTTATCACTGAATCAAACCTCTTTTACGTAAGAAAGACTATCGTTCTCCATGGATCGCGACAACACACACGAGCCTCATAGACCTTCTGCGGGTCGCAAGAGGGCACGAAGTCAAAGCTCTGCCGCCTCGGCATCTGGCTCCGCTTCAAATGGCACCTCCAATATGCCCTCCGTGGACCAAGTGCTTCAGCGTAGCCAAAGATATGGTGGTGTACCTGCGCAGCCCGCTGATACAATGCCCCCAATTGGTAACTTGGTCCAAGCGGCAACTCAAAATCGCAACACTGAGCGCCTTCCTTCCGTGGATCCCAATCGCAACTCTGAACGGCTTCCCTCTGTACACCATGTACACAGGCAAAGTCAAATATATGCGACAGAAATGCCCGCACCTGCTCGTTCTACAGCTATTCCTAGCTTGCAACATCTGTTGCGAAGCGCCCGTGGTAGCAATACAGGCTCGCTGCAACGAAGCTTGGGTGCGCACCGTACACCAAATCCGACCACTAGCCGTGAGCAGCCCAACCAGATGTGGCGAGTTCAAGCGCCTCCGGCAGCGGCTCCCTCCAGTCGGCACCATGAGGCAGGTCCGTTTTCAGCACCAGATTGCAGGTCAGCTTCTGGGCGCCCACTGCCGAAAGCTCCGAGAGGAGCGCCGGGCCCGTCCAACATGACGGGAACTTCTCACGTGGTTGCTGCCAGTGGCGGTATAGGCAGCTCTCAGACGCAGACACAAGCATCCGGCAGTGGGCTCCTCCAGCAACCGAACGCTCGTCGTGGGAACCAGCCAAGGATTCAATGTCCCGTCTGTCAAAATATGGTGTACAGTAGCACCTTCTCTGCGCATTACGTGGTCTGCAAACCGGCCGTGCATACCTGTTCGCATTGTACGTATAGCACTTCCGCTCGGGGGGATTTCACAAAACATTTGGAAACGCATTTACCGCCAGAGCAACGCCGGTTTGGCTGTCCGCTGTGCGGGAGACGTTTTGTACAAAAAAGTCACCTGAGGAACCACATGAGAAGAATACACGCTACTGAACTTTAAACTTTGAACGCCAAGTTGCAGCACAAACTGCCTGTTCAAACTGCGAAGAGCTGTTTGATTCGCCCACCTTTTTTGGTAGTCTATGAATAAAACAGAGATGGATGTTTACTTGTATTCGTTGACTTTGCACTTCCTCTGGCCCTCCCTCTTGTACTTCATTATGCTGTACTTTGAAACTAACTTTCTTGTCACATTTCATTCTTGAGAGCTTGTTTTTCAAGAACGAAGAAGAATAATACGCTAGCGATCTAATAACGAATTTGCTTTAAGCCCTGACCATTTCCGCGCAAATATTTCGAAATAGAGGAGTACTGCTACAGCCAACACCCTTCACCTTTCACGTTGTAATTGAAACAAATGCTGTTTTTAAACCCTACACTTTTGTTGCTTTCATTTCAGTTGTAATGGCAATACTTTATTATACTCCATTTCCGTTCTTCTCAATGTATACCCGTGTTTGACCAACCAGTGGCATGCTCGGAAGGTTTCTTTAGCAAGAATGATACCCCTCGGACTTTTTATCTTCCCGTGTCTCATTGCGCCGAAGTGCCGACCGAGCCACCAGTACCGCCAACGCCCCCCATAGCCCCGTTTTGGAACGACCCCTGGATGGAGCCACCCCCGCTGACATTTCCGGAAGCGCCGTTTGCAACGGCACCGCCGAATACACTGCTACCACCAAAGATACCGCCCGTGTTAAACGTAGGACCCGAGGAGGTCACGCCAGGGGCGCCAAAACCGCCTCGCACATTGGCGCCAACGGCGGAAGCGGCACCACCAGCTCCTCCAGCGCCACCTACAAATGTGGAGAAGTCAAATGTGGGAAATGGCTGGAAAGCGCCGAATTGCGGAATAACCGGCACCACGAATGGACGAACTGTTGGTGTTTGTGTGGCCAGAGGTGCAGCGTGTAGAATTGATGCCGCGGCAGCTAGTACGAGTACGGTGAGGTTGAAGATCATATTTGTATCGAATTGAAAGTCAGAAAAGTGCTGTGAACTTCTGTTGTGGTTGTTGTTGTCCGGAGTGCGTTGGTGCTTCAGATGGCGGTAGAGACGGGGCTCAGAAGGAGAATGGGACTCTTTTATAGAGGGCACCGTTCTTGAGGCCGAAGAGGTGGTGAAGGGCTCGGTGAGCAAAACATCATTAGTCCCTTGCTGATGTTGTCCATATTGTCGTAGCGAACGACTGTAGATTCTCGAGTAGTGTAAACGACAGGAGGCAGAGGAAGCAAAGAATGACATAACGCTGGCTTTGCAGCTCACGAGACTGCCGCGCCCGCAGCCGTGAAATGGTTCATTGGCTGGTGTCCCCTTGTTTATTAGCAATAACCGTCTTGTCCGGCGGCATTGCACCATATCAGCCATGAGAACGCGGGTAACGCTAGCTCTTGAGATCGTTACGATATTTAGTATTTCAGTATTTACTTACCGCGTAATTTGGCTTGTTATGTTTTCATGGCTCGTAGGTTTTAAACTTACTATTATGTACATGTGGCGCTCCTTTTTTCTGTGGTCTCGGGGGCTGTGGGAATTCGATATCAATACATTTTGTACTCTTGATCGCGAAGCCCTTACTACGAAGGCAATGCTATTCGCGGTGATCTAAAGTACATAATGCTCAATCAGAATCCGCAGGAAAACTAGCGGTGGGCCTTTTTTGGTAATAACTTTCAAAACTGCCGAAGCTGGAAAGTCTACCGCTTATATACCTTGAAGGCAGAAGGTTCACAGATGTTTCAAAAACAGCAAAAAAGCACCACGTCACTGTTATACAATCATATGTACAGCAGTACTTGGTAGAGAATGCAACAGTAGGTCTTAAACACATGTATTGAGCATATGCATAAATACTGCATACTGCACAAATCTGAAGCAGTAACCCAGTGCTTGGAACTCGGTGCACATTGTAAAGAATGTTTAAAGACCAAGTAACAGAACAACAAGTGTATCATTACCAAAATACAGCGTACATTCCAAAACACGTAACTATTGTGCTAAAGATCACAAACTGCGGGGATTAACGGTCTTTTTATCCGACTCTAGATCTCTATACTTGGCACCAACACGGCTGGTGTTTTGCTAGATAACGTCAGAACGGCGCTTTTTAATTCTCTTCTCACCAATGGAAGACACCTTGTTCTTCACACAATTGTAGTGCCATCCATCAGTACCTCTAAGTGGATGCCATGTGATTGCGCGTTTGTAAAAGCTAGCGAGAACATAAAAATATCGTCATTTAACTTTTCACGTCAACGGTACATAGATTGCATTTAAAACCAAATTTGTGTCATTCTAGCAAAAAAATTCTCGACTATTATACGGTCTGAAGAAATTTTCCTATTTTTCTTTTCTTCACTGTGAGTTAATATTTCTTTCGGAGGCTTCTTTTTTGAAAAAACAGAACGCACATGCTCCTGAGTGCCTTGATATTTCTTGTCCATCAAAACACCCCCCTGATTATCGTATTCGTCCACTATTGTGCCAGTATCCAAAACGTGATTGCGATCTTTGTTTTCTCTCTTGTCCAAAAACTTTTCATAAGTGTCAACGTTTAGATAGAACAAATCAACATCTGAAGTAGCCCCAGACACATGGGCGTTTATCAGCACAACAAGTTCTTTTGGCAGTACAGATACTTTTGTCTTGAGACCGTACAATTTATGCTTGTCACTGTAGTACTTCTCGGCTTTCGCCAGACTTCTAGACGGACGATACGAATGGTGAAAAATAACATCGGTAGCATATCTGCAGAATTTAAAATATATGAACCCAACATTTTGGCGCAGAATTTTCTTCATAGCCCAGCAATCCTCTAGACAGGGAACAAAATGATCGTAAAACCTTAAACTGAAAGTGGTGATAAACTTTGTGATCATCTTCTCGAATGTAGGAGCACGACAAAGAACCGTATGGGTCAGCATATCCCATTTTCCACCAGATTTAAAGACAGTCAAAGTCATGAAAAATACATCTTTTGGCGTGAATCTACTACGACGGTTTCTGCCCGTCTCTCATTTCTCAAGAATAACCTCTGACGCAGTGTTTCACAAAATGCTGACCTCCTTTAAGGAGACGTTTTTCATCTTCATCACTGTTTGCCACCCATTTTGAGCATAATTTGAGTCGTTTATTGGGCATGGGCTATCATTATCTTCATCAGAGTCGCAGAAAATGCGCTGATCAGAATATTGTTGAAAGTCAGCTTCTTTGTCGTGGTGGATCCCCGTTAGAATATCAATGGCTTTGGGGGCATGACTTGGAGAGATGGGTTGCACTTTGGTGTATGTAGTGCTTGCAAAGTAGGGTGAAGAGAGGGGAAGAGCTGAGTACGGTAAGAGAGAAGGCTGAAAGATCAGATGCACTCGGAACGAAAAATTTGAATACTGAAGGAACAGGTGCGATGAACTGGAGAGGGTGCTGTTTGCGCAGTGATTGTCTTTATACTGTTTAACGCCCTTCAAACTATGTTTCTCATGATGGCAGTATATATTGTTCGAAAGAATTGTTGCTCGACCTCCGGAGAAGGCTTTGAAATACATGCACAATTCAATCTACCCTCCCAATTCTATTGTAAATTGGTACACACTGTTGTGTACGGTATACAGAAATGTTGTTTCGGAAAATTCTGTCTTTGCACAGAACATGCCTATATTCTTTGAACTTCTAGACGGCCGTGATCTCGTCGGACAGGGGAGATAGGTGCGCTGTCATTTTGTGGATCAAACGGGCTAAGGTGTGGTAAGAAGTCTCTTTAATCAAATTGGCTTCAAGGTTGTGACTAGTCTCTTGAAATACTAGTGTCGATTTGACAACTGATCTCATATGAGGTCAAATAACCTCATATGAGATCAGTTTTCGCTCACATAAATTCTTAATAAAAGTTTTCACTTTTTCAAAAAAAAGTTTCTCTTCATCTCCGTCGTCCGCCTTTTTGATGGCATGAACCAAAGTCGCTCATCACATGTACCCAGCAACCAAACTAAAGCATTCTTTCGCAACCGTGAACACAAGTCTTATTCAATGGCTCCGATAAAAAAAACCCTTGCCGTACAAAAAAGAACAACGTTCGCAGTTGTGTACGTCTCGTAGTTTTCGAGTCGGAATCCAAACGTTACTTTAAATCTCCTTAGAAATTGAAAACTGTCTCCAAACCATTCACTTATTTTGACATTCAACTTTCCCATGGCCAAAACTGCACATTTTTTACTATCCTCTTTGATCTTTTAAACCTTCGAAAAGAGTTTACTTTTCCTCTTTGCAGTGTAAAGGTTAGTAAAGATCTTCTTTGTACTACACGAACTGAAAGTGTTGCAAAAGCGGTTAAACAACCGTAAATGGCCAACAACATTGACAATCAGCCGAATGAAAGAGCAAAAGTGCAAATTTTGCACGAGACGGATTCTTTATTACCATTGTCAACTTCCAACCTGTCAGTGACTGTGTTTGATCGTGCGTGGAACACAGAGACAATTTGTAGCCATATCAATGGACGCAGGCATTTGCGGCCGTAGAAAGTCACGGGCTCAGCCGGAGATTTCATCTCACCACGTCATTGCCCGAGTACGATGATATTTATTGACTATTTTCTATGGATGTTCCCCATTGGCCATCCGAACACTATTGTGGAGAAGACGAACAAGAAGTTGGAAAATGATGGCGCCTCTTCGACGAGTGGTAGAAAGCTTTTAATGTTTTTGGTGTCATGGTTTTAATAAGAAGGCTTGAGTTTTCCAATAGAAGAGGTCTATGGGGCTCAAAACCAGCATCGAGATATATATGTCAGCCTATGATTGGTGAAGCAATGTCACGAAATAAGTTTGAAACTCTAAGGCGTTGTATTTGTTTCAGTGGTAACGCTGCTCAAGAGGATTATGGCACGGCTGGCTGGGATTTAGTTACTGATTTCATGAAAGCCATCAATGATCACCGCCGTTCTTTCGTGACACCTTCACATGCTTTATGCGTCGATGAGAGTATGTCACGCTGGTATGGTCTTGGCTAAGACTGGGTTGATATAGGGCTTTGGCATTATACCACGCTGGATCGAAAACCAGAAAACGGTTTGGAAATGAAAACCGTTTGCTGCGGAAGAAGTGGTATCATGCTAAATATTGAGCTCAATATGAAATCTGAGGCCCCTGATCAGGATTTTGATACAGAACGTACTCATGAAACTGCGATTCTACTTCGATTAGTCCAGCCCTGGTTTGGGTCTGGACGCTATGTGTATGCAGATTCTTTTTTTGCATCCGTGAAAGCAGCTAATGCATTTTTGGAAAAAGAACTGCGCTTTACTAGGGTCATCAAAAACGCAACGCGTCAATATCCTATGAAGCATTTATCAGAGAAGACTTTAGAGAATCGTGGAGATTTTGTTTCAATGGTTTCCAACGGGGATGGTTTGCATACAGATCTAATGGCGGTAAAGTGGGTCGATAGGGAACGAAGGTATTTTATATCAATATGCAACACTGTGAAACCTGGAAACCCAATCATCCGACAAAGATGGAGAAGACAGGAAAACATTTCAAGAAAAGTTGAGCTTGAAGTTCCGATTCCACAGGTTTGTGAGGAATGCTACAAGACGTGTTCAATGATTGACAGACACAACAGATGCCGCCAAGATGTAAAAATGGAGAAGTGAATCGAGGTCAAGGATTGGTCGTTCCGTTTGAATTCGTCTATGTCATCCATTTGTGTGGTTGATGCATGGATGATATTCAAGGCTGGTAATGGTATGCGAAAGTTTATATCTCCATATAACTTCTATTCCAAGCTGGCTTACGAGCTAATCACAAATACGTGGGACCGGACCGCTTTGATGACTCGAGATGAAGAACAAATGGAAGTAGAAGATGATATTCCGAGACCTGCAGGAACTGGTGTGCATCTTATGCAGACTAATTGCCAGAGAAAAGCTAAGGACGGATTGGTTACGAAGTTGTCATATCAAGGACAATTCAAAGTGTGCAAAGAGAATATGAAGTCTAAGTTTTTATGTTCTGAATGCTACACATCTTTGAAATGTGAAGTGTATTTATGTCACACTGCTACCGGAAAGGACTGCTTTGAGAACCATATTGAGTTACGTCACGGTGTTAAGAAGTTATAGAAGCACATCTGTTGTCAACAACTATGTCAACATATAAGTAAACAACCGCTGATATTGAATAAAAACAGATAAAGAACCACATTGTGAACAAGAGTTTATAAGCCTTAAGCCCCCTACTAATTCAATCCGCGTTATAGAACATGCCAGATAATGTTTACACTTTGACGAAACTGCCCCTTTAACAGATGTCACCTTGTTCTGTCTGTTGATTAAATTGTGTGTATAAAACTTTCTGAGTGTAAACATATTACTAGAATTAGTCGAGCTCCGTAAGGAGTGTTTGAGTTCTATTAAACTCAGCGATGTTTGAACTCAGGTTGGGGTTGTTCATATTGGACATCTTATCCACTGAGCCGTGATTAATAGCCGTTTGGCCGCATAGAGTACTACTTAAACGACTGTTCAAGGACTTTTCAAATTTCAAGATTTGAAAAGTCTGCATTATAGGCCTGAAATGTAATTTTTTGCTTTACTTTACTCTCTCATTGGGCTGACCTCATATGAGGTCAACGCGTTGGTCCGATAGACACTAGTGCCATACGTTTGCGAACGGAAAGAGAGCAATGAATATGATTTCCTTCTGTTGGAATCTAATCTCGACCTCGATCTCCCGCTGCACCACAGCCGCGCATGCGAGGAGTATGACAATATAAAATCATAAACAAAATCCATACTCTCCAACAGGGGAGCTGGGTGCATCCGCGACCACGCATAACTTATCTGGTGCCCAACGTTTTGCTTCTTGCCTTCGCGGGGACTCTAGGATCTCAGTGACATTTGGGCTCCTAGTTTCCTTCAAAATGTTTCCTTCTCTATCTCTGCTTCGCTCTATTTTCTAACGGACCACTGCAGCGTTGGTCGCCAGAACCGTTCAACAAAGCGCTTTGTTCTTCGAAGATCATAATGTTTTGGTTTTCAATGTTATACTGTAACCTACCATCGAATTTCTGCTGCAAATAGTATTCACTATATATGACTGCCAAGCCTGAACACGAAGGCCGTTTACTAATTCGTTCGTGCTTCAAATCCGTTGCTGTACGATACAAGTGTTTTCGTTTTAAATATTCTGTTGAAAGTGAAGCTATCTTTTGGTCATCTTGCATATTTAGCTCTTCTCTCTTTCTTTTCTGTCACACAGTGCGACTTTACATGTTCAAAAACATCTTAAGGTTGCCGTAGATCTTTCGGTCTTAAGACGTACCGTGCTTTTGAATGGCTTGTAGCCTACACAATCACCAGCTCCATCATTCTCAAATATGCTTCCTTCTCTGCTTCATGATATCAAAAATGTTGTAAATGTACAAAGTGTGCATTGCAACCACCGCCAACAAGTTCGAAGGCTGGGTGCTTCTCTCGTTTCCGGTGTATCAGCCCTCATCATGCTGCCCGATGGCATCGACTTTACGCCGAAGGCCAACATGTCCACAATTCAGCTGAACAATGAGGTGACCAACACCATTTTTACTGGTAATGACAGCGTTGGTCATCGCCCATCTCGACAGCACCATTCTGTCGCGTCCTGACGTCTCCAGTTACCGTTCGTTTGCTCGTGCTCACGTGCTTGTCAACTGGGGTGGATGCTTCGCCTGTGGTTCTGGCTTCGCGGTCGCTATGAACTCCGCACCGTCAAGCAATCTCACACAAGAAAATGGTTTGTCAAACGCCATCTCTTCGCCCCTCTGTGCGCCCGTCTCTGAATCCCTTTCGTGAGAATTGGATCTATTGCACTCGCGTTGTCTTCTGAAAAGCGTCTCAATGGGTGGTGTTGCGCTGATTACACGGTGGTTCATGCACCACTCAGGAGACAACCTCTTGGGCAAGGGCTGGAATTCATGGAGTACGCACAATTTGTTGTTCATGCACTTGTTTCAAGGTTCTTTCTGGCTGTACTATTTCATGTGACCACACTTACTCCCTTTACATGAGTACCGTCGAGTTCTGCATAGTGGCAGGAAGTAGAAATCTCTTTTGGAAGAGGTTGATATCATCGCCTTCGAACTCTTAAGCTGTTTGAAATTACACAGCTGTTACTATGGATGGCCGATGACAGTATGCATACAGTCCTGACTTCGGAAATTTTTCTTTCATTGTCTCTGGTACATATCTATGAAATACGATGCAAATCTTGTTCTTTTCTACTGGTTGTCGGACTGCCGACTTCGACACCCAGCGAAATATGAGAAAGGCACAGTCTGAACGTACAGGAAACTCAAATGACTTCTGGGCAACAACATAGAAGCAATTTTATCTTTCCTACATAACCGATGGACTCTTAGCTACGCATGGTTTGAAAGTTCCTGTAGTGCAACGCCTTTGGCGGGAAAAGCGAAATAGCCACGAAGATGTTTGGGTTCTTCCTCTCGGGGAGGTAGCACAGCGAACGGAGCACTCCGTGAATGAAACGATTAGCCGGGTGTAAACCGAGGTCAAACCGTCACGACGAGCGTTGGAGTGTACAGTGCGGACCGGGTACCGTGAAGGGACACGTACGAAGAGCGGTCTCAAGACTGAGTCTCGTAAGAATGGAACGGCGACGACACGATGTCGGAGGGCAAGCCACGTGAGTGTGGGTAGTAGAACAAACCCAAAAAGGGGCAAAAGGGTCCACAAGAGTGAGGATAAATGTGCAATACACAAACGAAACCCAATACTAAGGCGAGTATACGACAGTAGTCGGTACGACACACAAATGCAGTGGTAATACTCTAAGCGCCACAAGGGTGGGTAACTATACGTGAACAACGCGGTCGCCACTCCACTTGGAGGTGAACAGTGCGCGAAGGCGTGCTAGTTAGAGCCAGGAAGCCCTTTCTTGACAAGAGTTATTTAGTGAGGGAGCATAGCTCAACCTACTAACTACTGGGCTCGGCGTGGCCCCTGAAAGTGGGCGCGTCGGCCAAATAAAGTATCAAATATATCTAGTAAATACAGCAATGCTGGTGGCATCGCTTCCTGGGTATCCGTGCAACACCTCTTCCTGTCACGCCCGCTAGGCGGTAGCTCAGGCCGTGCATCCCACGTGTACAATCTCGGAAACAGTCTGAGCGCAACACCCCGCCAGCGGCAGTACAGCTCACATAACGACTCTACGCATCAATGCGGAAAACTCACTAAATCCTCAAAACCTCCCTTTTCGAGTGTTGTCCTTCAGTTCTCACTTGTTCAAATTTATGTTGTACATTTGGTTTAGACTGTCGATCTTTCTCGCACTCGTTTCAACCTCCTACAGGAGATCGTAGTCTTGATGCCGCTATTGCCGCCTCGTTGTAACCAACGGGAAAGAAGATATTGCATTGCAATAGAAGGTACTCTCGATCCAGGCGCTCGAACAGCGGCCACCGGCAATTTCAATGTCGGAGGTGTTGCTGTGACCACAGAAGATGCATCCGCAACTGAAATCCTCATCTCGACATGCAGTATCTCGAACCTTTCTTCACAGCTTCGGCTTACCGCACAACTCTTTTGTGAATAATTCAATTTGAGATGCATTTGTTGCTCTCAACAGATTTCAGAAGACCATGAATGGACACCCAAACTGCATCACTGGTATGACCCAGCCAGCAGAATCCGCAAAGCTTCGTGGCATGCGAAAGGATCGTAGGTGTTGAGTGGGTCGAAGTCAATGAAAGGCTTCTGCTTGTCACCCGTAGACAATTGGGTGCCTTCTTTAAGAACTTCTTCCCGACTCCATCCAACATCTTCTCCTTGAAAACCCAGGTATAGGGAACCGGCTTCATACCAGCTTCGCGTGGGATGAGTTCCCAGGTATTCCGTCTGATGAGTGCGGAAATTTCGCGATCAATGACCTCACACCATCCCGGGTCCTTGCAGGGTTCTTTGAAGGAGTGAGGAACTGACGGATAATCCAAGGTCTTTTTGGACAACCATACTTGTGGGAAGTTTTGGGTTATAGTCGTGAATGCCCTTACCAGATATTTCTCCAAGTTTGGTGAGTCCGTGTCGGGTTGTGTCGTGGGCTCCGTTTCCTCCGTTTTGTGCTGCGTCGTGATTCCTTCCAGAAGGCTGGTGACGTTTGGCAGAGGAGAGGAGTTAATCGGCTTGAAGTCCAAGTTTCGAAACGTCACGACAGAGCGAATTTCCGGTATAAAAACTCGGAAGATTGTTTTATCGCTCTGCATACCAACGAAGTGAGAAAAGACGGACCGCGGAAGGAACTTCTTGTTCGGAACAGTTTTGGAGCAGTAAACAAAAGCGTAGCCAGGCTGACCAAAGTTGGGAACATGAGAGAGTTCTATCTTGACATTCGGATCTCATTCCAAAATCGGGATCCGTCTTTTGATGAGCGAGGACGGCGCACGGTTGCGAAGCCAGTTTTCGAGGTTCATGGCTTCAGTCCATAATAAAGTAGGGAGCTTTCTCGCAAAAAGAAGTATGCGAGTCCGAGTCCAATGTTCCTGGATCAGCCTCTCTGCGGCTCCGTTCGATTCGGAGACTTAGGCCGGAGAGAAGTTCAACTTGATGCCATTTTTGTGGCAGAAGTTTTCCAACTCGTTGCTCTTATGCTCGCCTGCCCCGTCCAGGCGAACATTTTTGAGACGGAACGAGTGGTTCAGCTCAAGCTCGGAGTGACGTCTGTACCATTCCAAGTGCTTGAGAATGTTGGAACCAGTTTTGTCTACAAGAAAGACGACATCCGACTTGGAAGTGTAGCCGTCGAGAATCGCCATAGCGTAGATAGCGCCAGAGAGAGAAGGCGAGATCTTCCCAGACACATCCATATAGATTAGCTCCAACGGAATGGAGGTCGATACGGATCGCGGTCTGGCTGTGAGTGGGTTGCGTTTCATTTTGCCAGTAAGGCACGGGACGCAAGTCAAGGACTCAAGGATAGACCGTTGGATGTAAGGAACGGATTCAAAGGCCTTCGAGAGATCCTGGTACCTGTTTGGATGCAGATGTCCAGTACGTCCATGCTAGTGCAAGGCTAAAGTATGCTTGGTGTTTCCAGCATTTACCACCATGACCTGCTTGGCCTTGTCGGTAAAATCCATGTTGAACAGACCTTGCTTCATCTCCGTTTCCCATATGACTTCGAACTTACGTTTGGGATCCATTATGAAGCAGCCATTGAATGGGCGCGAGGTTGATGTGAACACAACCATGAAGGCCACGCTGAGGACACCGACTGATAATATGTTTGACTCGAAAGCGAGAGCGTGGTAAGCTTCAATGATAGTTCCCTTGTTCAAGGGTATCCAGACGTAACTCTTTCCAACAAGACGAGCGGTGCCTGAGACAGCTTGCACAAGCTCGATCTCGATGCGCTCGTAGCAAATCAACGATTTGCGCGAATGGAAGAAGTGGTGGTGCGTAGCTCCAGAATCAATGTAGGCCGAGTCCAATTTCGTTTGAGAGAGAAGTGCAATATTGCTCTTAAACTTAGCCATGTTGCAGTTGAAACCCGGCGAGGGAGGTGGATCGTCATGCCTTTACGCCACAAAGGACCGAGGGTTGGACGAACGACTACCATTTCCATCCCCCCTTGGTGTAAAGCGTGAGTTCCAGTTCAACTTTTGTCCTCCTTGGTAGTTCTGAGATGAACGATTATAACCACAATTATAGCCACTACTCGAACGATTGCGTCATTGTGGTTGAGCGGAGGATCTGCGGGAGTTGTCATTGTAGTTTTCCTCGCCTCTCCTTTTGTAGCAATCTCGTGCGTAGTGACCGCGACGACTGCAATAGTAACAGTTATTGTCATCGCGATCCTTCAGGATCGAAGATTTGTTACGCCGGTTGAGACGCTTCCGTCCATATCTGTTTGCGGTGTTGGCCTGCGGTTTCGCAGTGGTAGACGGAGCGGATGAGGAAGCGGGAGTTGTGGGATTGTTCCGGTTCTTCCTGCGAGCCACTTCAGCTTCAACCGCAGTGATGACGGAGTCGAGGCCGACGCCCGTGAGGTTGGACATCATGGCCGGAGGGACGAAAGAGTTGGGAAGGCTTCGAATGCGCTTAGATACCTTCTCTTTCTCCGAGAGTTCCTCGTCGAAGGTTGCCAGTTCACCAACAATTTCCAGAAACTTGGAGACTTGAGCGTTCCAGTTGTCGTTGTACTTGTACATGAGTGTGTCCAAGCGATGACGGATGTTTTGTACAGCTTGTGTGTTAGAAGTAGTATACACACGCTGAAGCTCGTCCCAGAGATCTTTTGCGGTTTTGTCATCTTCATCCACGAAAGTACGGACAAGTGCGAGAGCCGAATCTCCAAGACACAGGGTGATGGTGCTTTTCGCCTTCACAGACTTTTCGAACCAAGATTGCATTGTTCGATTCGTCGGATTGAAACCCTCGGGGCGGGGATTCAAGCCAGAAAGAAATGCGTCGTCTCGTCGGAGATACGCGAGGAGACGGCGACGCCACAAGATATAATCGCTGGGAACCTTGAGCTTTGGTAGCTTGCCAAGGAACCCATCTGGTGAGCTCAACATGTTGGCGATCGGGCATGCGGGGTAGAATGTAGTAGATCAATCTTCTTGGAACAGGATAAAGATACCGCGACCTAGAGTAGGAACGTTTTGAACTTTAACTTCGCCCGTCCCCTACGGGTGGAGGAATCCTTCTTAACTTCTTCTCCAAATTCTTGTTCAACTTCTGGTTTGTAGCTTTGAAGTGACCCTAGCCCAACCCAGGGAGCTAGGCGATCGATGCGGAACAGGTCCCCGCAATCAAGCAGCTAACCTCGCACTACAAAGATCCGACATTTTGAAGGATCTTCCCGCACCCGTGTAGCGGGGGGTACTTCAATTCAGTAGACAATACTTAGCAATGAAAAGGAAGAGCGAAGGAGTGAGAGACAAAGAGAGAGAGAGAGCCGAGGCGTGATTCGAGCGCTGCGAAGACGGGTGAGGTGGTCCGCGAACCACCAAAGCGAAGGGACCAAGACGATAGGTGAAGAGCGGTTAGAAGATCGTGCTGATCTTTTTTGTGATCGGCAAGAAATCCTGGAAAACTCATGACGCTAGATGGGTCTCGGTGGGGTGCGATGAATTCGGGAGTCGAAAGCCTGTGGCGTAATAGTGATGTTACGTGAGATATATGAACAGAGGCTTGAATGACGGAGGCCTAAAATACACGAGTGTATGAGGAAATAGTAATATCAGGCTGATACTTCAACAATTCGCCAATGTATGGACACGAAAGGTCCAAGTCTGTTTGCAAAAGAAGCGTTGACAGAACATGCGGTTTTTAAGCAAAAGAAGAGAGAAAGAATAGTAGAGTGCGTCGCCAGAGGATTGCTTTCATGCAGCAAGAGAATTCGTATAACCATTTCAACAGTTGTACCATGTTTGCCAAGTAGTAGTGCAGCCATTGAGTTCAGTAGGCCCGTTCCAAACCTTGCAAATTGGCGCTTAACATTGCCCTCTCGTCGGCTCGACTGTCCATCGAGCGACAAGACAACGCAGGGCTGGCCACAAGGTACTGCAGTGCGACGAGCGAGCGGCAAGAACGCGGTTATTTTAGCGACAGTAGTTATAAAGTGGAACGAGGACACGGCGGTAGCGATATCGGTATGCGGTCCAGACTGTAGTTTTCGGCGGAGCGCAAAATCTCACGTTCACGATTCCAAGACAACATAGACCAACGCGCGGCCCAGCTACCAGACACATTGGATGGATGTGTGTGGGCAGGCTAGAGCAAGGGCTGGATCCAAGTCTTCCCACCGCTGCTGGTGGCGCACGCGCAGGAATCGTCGCGATTTTGTACATTGTAGTGCGGGATATCCATGAAAGAGACGAGGCGAGAAATGCGGATTGATCGGTAGAGCGGCGCGCCTGTGCGGCGGAGAAGAAAACAGAGGTGCGTGTGATACACGAGCGCGGCGGTGGGGAGGGGTTATCGGTAAGAAACTGTTGATCCACCTTGAAGACAAGGCGATCTCGACCAGCAGTTACACCTTGATGGGCTGGGTTGCCGAATGCAAATTGCAGAAAGCAACCCACACAGATTCAAGTTTGAATCGAATGCACCGCCACCTACAAACCGTAGGTGGCAGATTTAGAACGTCTTCTTAATAAACAATTCCAGACTCTCCACAGGAGGTCTGGGGGCATCCGTATCTACTGCGGGACTTCCTTGGTGCCCAACCTTTTGCCTTTGCCTCCTTCATTTTTCCATCGGCGCGCGCGCGGCGACTTCGAACCTAGACGGAACAACAGAAACGCGGAAAGCGGATCGAAAAGAGCGGTTGCAGGCGGAAGCGGAAAGGGAGGCCAGGCGCCAGTCCCAAGCGAATGCTACCATGAAGCGCGCAGTGGAAGGAGGCGAGAGGTGCGTCGTAGTAAAGTGCACTGCTTGACCGCCGGCGAGTTGCGCACTCGCCGGAACGGTCGTGCATTTTATTTGGTGCAAGCTACCGTTTCGGGCTGCGCCACAGGGCGCCCCGAGAACGCCAACCGCAAACCGGTCGCGCGTTTACTGCGCTCGTCTTGCGAGAGGTCTACGGGCTTCAACAAAGAACATGTAGAAAGCAGCGGTTCAACTTACACCACACTTTATCACGGTAATGTACACATTTGTAAAGTAAGCAAAAACTTAGACGGAAAATGTCTCTAACTGGTTTTCTGGAGGAATGTCCAAGGTTTGACGTGACCCAGCTGTACGCAGCAATGAATGGCAGTGTAGACGTACGTTGAAAACCAAATCAGCGAGATCACCCACCCAATTGCAGATTGCAATTGATGTCTTGCGCACACAACAATGTACAATTCGCAAGTGTCAATGTGCGTACTGGTTCAAACTTGTGCACCAAATCGAATGCGTCTCGCTACCATCCGCTTCAATAAAACATCATCACGAAAAGGGCATCTCCACTCGTGGCAGTAAAACGACAAACCGATAAGTTATGTTGGAGATTTTCGCGGTCACCGCGAAAATCATCTTCCCCCGTGGGCCGACAACGATATAGACAACAGTATACCGCTTCGGAACGATATAACCCACGCTATAAATTGGTTTTTAGCGAAAGTTTCCCCGGCGCCAGTATACATAACGGTCCAATCCGCTTCCGCCATGACAAAAGTCAATCACAATCAGTGATTAACTTTCTGTCGCCTCTCTCTTGCCTCCACCTCCCCTTCAACTTGAAACACTCGATATGACCTCATATCGTCTCGTCAATACAAATTAGTGGCCCCTCGCTCAAATCACGGTATCAAAGCAACTCTAGCGACTCACTGCGTTACAGAGGAGCTCTCCCACCCTCCCCGACGCAGACAGTAGCTCCTCCACTTCCTTGCGGTACGACAGCAGCTCATTCTTCCTCCACAGCATGCAAAAGAGATCGCTTACATTTCCTGCAACAAACTCTCTCACCCTTCAACACGCCACCGTGCTTGTCGTCTACCCTTCAGCTGATTCACGTTCCCTTGTGTGAGCACACGAGTTCAGCGGCTGACCTGCTGGCTCAACCTTTCCCGGCTCCTCACTTAAGCTCCTCCCGTCTCGTCCTGCCTGCTCATCCACACTCCGTGCTGCGCCGCTCCACCCGCCCCGTCCTGCATGCTGACCCGCACTCCGTGCTCCGCCACTCCACCCGCTCCGTCCTGCCTGCTCACCCGCACTCCGTGTTCCGCCACTCCAGCCGCCCCGTCCTGCCTGGTCACCCGCACTCCGTGCTCCGCCATTCCACCCGCTCCATCCTGCCTGGTCACCCGCACTCGGTGCTCCGCCACTCGACCCGCCCCGTCCTGCCTGCTTACCCGCACTTCGTGGTCCGCCTCCTCACTCGCACTCTGTGATACGCCTGCTCACTCGCATTCGCCACTCTGCTTGGAAACCGACACTCCTCATCTCTCCACACTGACTCCCGCTCTGCCTGTTGACTACCGCTTCCCCGGCGGCTTACGCACGCCCCTCTGTGCCACCTCACTGATCCCATCTGCCCATCCTGCTCACTCATCTTCTCCCCCCGGCAGGCCACGCAAACTCCCTCGTGCCATGTCAATAACCCTGCCGCGCACCAGATAATTCATCCCCTCGGGCTAGAGCGCACTCACCATCTCGCACGCCACCTCACACATACCGCCCTGCATAGCTCACTCACACTCTCATTTCGTTTTGAGTAACCATTGTCGGTGTGAGAAGGATTTCAATCCACAGTGCCAACAGTATGCAGCACAATGAAGCAATCAGTTGGGGTCGCTCTCCAATTCCAACTTCGAACAGTGCCTCCTGCACAGTGACACCACCCATTCGATCTGCAACACCAACAACAGGTCCGGAACAACTGCTGGCACACAACGTCTCACCGTTGAACCCTTCCACAACTGCGCACTGCGAAAATATTGTAGGGTCCGAAGGTTCTGCCGCGCAACCGACAACATCTGCATCGGGGTTGAAGCAGAAGGGCACCCAGACCAGGACTCATCGCGGCAAGCAACCCAAATGGCAAGATTTGGACACAATGACGTCTACAATGGCGACAGTAAACTTGCCAGATGCCTCGATAAATGGTTCGATGCAGAAGAAAAGTGTGTGGCACGCACAATTGAAGGTAAAGTTCGACAGGCTACTGAGAGTGCTCATTCCGGAGCATCCAAAGCTGAAAAACAGGGAGAAGATGAACGTATGGAATAGCAGATCAAGGCGAAGTGTTTCAGTGCAAGGACAAAAAGGCCTAGCAGCTTGTCGAAAGTTGAAGGGGTGTCTGCGTACTGTCGAAGCGCACAAGTTCACGG
The DNA here is from genome assembly GCA_030374805.1 of Gracilaria gracilis. Classification (NCBI taxonomy): domain Eukaryota; phylum Rhodophyta; class Florideophyceae; order Gracilariales; family Gracilariaceae; genus Gracilaria; species Gracilaria gracilis. The sequence continues at coordinate 139,851 of JARGSG010000068.1, forward strand.
GCAACGCTACAGAGTCCGACAGGATGCGCTGTGCGATGGGCATGTTCAACGGCACCATTAAAGTTTCGCATTTCTACGATGTCTTTCTCAACCCGAATTACGTGATTGGGAAACACTTCCCTTATCCTCTGACATTCAAGTGGCTCAATACTGCGACAAGAGAGCTTGACCCTGTCCCTCTTGCACACCGTGAAACAACGCTATATCTACCTGCACAGGAAGAAAAGGGGAGCGAAAATAGTCACGACGCGAAAGGTACCGACGACATTCAACCATCGGGAGGGCGCGGCGTTGAAATTCATGTGACGGATGCAGACATGGCGGAGCGACGTAAGCGTCCGTTGGGGGTGAAGTTTGCCAAAGCGGCGAAAAAAGCCAAGCAGGAGGCAGCGAAAGAATATGTCGCTCTGCATTCTGCCCTCGAATCTTGGACAAAAGGGTTTGCTGACGCCAGTAGTGCGTCCATCGAAGCGGCAAACTCCCGGGCGGTGATGAACAAGGAGCAATCGGACTGCGAGTATGAACTTCGGAAAGGAGCGGATGAACTGGAGGCTGTCAAGGTTTTGTTTAATGATCAGGAAGAGGACAGTAAAAAGTATAGGAGGGCTCTAGAAAGGAAAAGGCTCCGCAAACTGCTGCAAGAAGAAGAAGTAGAAATCGGAGACCAATAAAATGAAACAGATGATGTACGATAGATTTAAAGTCAACATGCACCATTCCCAGCTCCTTGATCATCCAAGTACTCATCGAGATTACCCTTCCCATACCTGTCCCAAATGGCGTCCGCCAGGGCGTTTGTAAGCATGTCTTGGTTGCGACTGTCCTCTACACTGTCCGCGTTTTCTCGGTTAAAATCTGCGTTGGTGTAAGCATCTGTCGGCATAGTGCATGACCGTAATGGAACCACGGCTGCATCTGAGTCAATGCTCACAATATTGACAGTCTCCATTTGACCTTCTGTGCCTTTTGCTTCAATTATCATGTTGTGCAATATTGCACAAGCTCTGACAATATACTGCATGTCCTCCGTATACCAGAGGCGAGACAGATTGGCAAGAATATGTCCCCTACTAAACAGGACAGCGTAGAACCGGTCCACGCTTTTCCAAAACGCCTCCTGCGCCCTTGAAAAGGTCTTTTCGCGCTTGGTCTTTGGATTGGGAATGGTATTCACAAATATGCGAAATGGTGGATATATTCCATCCACAACCCAATAGAACCAGTCTATAATACGCCCAGAGATAGTGAAATCTGGCTTGAGTAAGAGCCATGCCCCAGTTCTAACGTCCATAAAAAGAGGAGAGCAGTCCAGTATATTGAGATCGTTCAATGCCCCAGGAAACCCGAACTTTAGGTGCCATATCCAAAATCTGTCGTCGCATACGCTTTCATGACGTAGTTCCGGCTTCCTTGACTTTCCTATATTACGTCTCTGTTCTGCGACCGCTCCACAATGTAGCTTCCACGCCGAATAGCCAAGCGAGCCAAGAGCTCCTGGAAACCCAATTTTGGCATGACGGTTTATCAGTAGCTTCATATCGTTTTCGAGCAAAACCCGAGGAGGGTGATGATCCACAGGATGTCCGAGTCCTGCTCTCTGTAAGGGCAGACTCAGCAGGAGAACCGTCTGTCCGTACTCGGATCCGGGTGTAAGACCGGAGACGGTGACTGGATATACCTACAGAGGTGGGAACAAAGAAAGGATCAAGACCAAATACGGGACACGGGGACAGACCAGGTAGTGGGGCGATCGGGGAAAAAGGGAACCGTAGCGACGGTATAGCGCTCTAGAGAGAGACAACCCAAAGCGGAGCCGAGGGTCGTGCCAACCGGCGGCAACAGACCCAAACGGCGGAGCGACACACACCACAGTGCCCTAGATAACCCTATACAGAGGCGGAAGCGACGCCTGAACCGAGGAACAGTCACAGAATAACACCAACCACTGGTGCAGTACACAAGACAAAAGTACACAATAAAACACAGATAAACCAAAGAAAATGGGCAAGATATAGCTTCCTTAGTGACCCTGAGGGGTGGAGGTGCCGAAACCAAACGTGGTTACTCTTCTAATGGAGTGGTAAACCTACGTAGGCCGCAACTACCATAGCCCGGTCCTTGGGAGAAGGACACGACTCAGTCGAGTTTTACTTGGTGGCTCCAGGGCGAGATCGCCCGAGTATATGTAGTATTCACCAACTGTTACACTGGGCGTCTCCTGAAAATACAAACACGCTGTTTGCGCACACTCAAATCGTCACGATTTGTTTCTTTTCTGTGACTTGCGTGCTCCACTTCGCACGGCGTCCGGAGACGTGCGAGGCGAGTAATACCGCCACGCAAACACTCGTTCGTCGTTGCAAACCTCTCCATAAACGCATCGATGCCCGAACGAAACCCAGCACAAGCTCCCGCCACTGCTAGTCTTCTGACGTGAAGCGAAAGTGCAGCTTGCTTTGACACCGCGGCTCGTTCCGCAATACGTCCTTCCGCAATGAAGCGTACATCAAACTTCTGTGTTTCTATCAGCCATTCGGTTTTTGCTGGTTCTTTGCGATGAACTACCAAGAACAGCACAGTCCTAGTCCTCTCGTGCCTGAAGAGACTAGAAAACTAGAAATGCAGAGCGACATACAGCTGGTTTCCGTTCAACCTTCAACTGTCGCCAATGCTACAGCCGTAACTTGCCGTGCACCGAGACGCGTTCCACTCCAACAGACCCCAAATACAACTGGAACCCACAAACGCTCCGCGCCTCGCGCTACACATCCGGACGTGCCGCAGCAATCGAAGAAACACAAGAATAGCAAGTCGCGTGGGTTTAGCTTTACAACCAGAGAGGTGAACAGTTTACTGGACGTTTTGGAACACTTCTTGCCGATAGGACCCATGGAATGGGACACAGTTACCAAGAATCACCACGATGTGTTCCCTTCTTACAAACGTACTCCCGAATCGCTCCGTCGCAAATTTGCAACTCTTTACCGAACCAAAGTCCCAACAGGAGATCCGCATTGCCCCCAAGATGTGAAGCGGGCGAAGAAGATAAATGAGATGATCAGGGAGAAGTGCGATATTGGTAACGCTGATGAGGATATCGGCCTCGATTTAGGGAATATTCAAGAAGAAGAACCCGGTACTGATCTCGACGAAGCACTTGAGGGGGAAAATGACGACGATCAAGGCGACGAAGAAGGCATTCAAGAAGTTTCTCCGACCACTGCGCTCGTTACCGCCACTGCCTTGCAATCCCGCCGCTTAACGCACGTGCGCCGAGCCAAACCTGATGGAAATGAAGATTTGATTACTCTTTACAAGCTCTCCATCCTTGAGGATCAAAAGGATAGAAAGGAGCAACGAAAGCGGGAGGAACTGCGTATAGATCGGGAAAGGGAAAGGGAGGAGCGGCAGAGAGAAAGAGAGCAGCGGGAGGCTCTTCGGTTCGAACGTCTAATAGAATCAGGACAGAAAAACCATGACAACATGATGAGCATGATGATGCTTTTAATTGGTTCTGGTCGCGCGCCGAATGGTGGCCACCATAGTGATGCCCTTCAAAAAGATGGCAAATGAGGGAACAAAGAGTTCGCATTGCGGTGCAATGCTGGTGTGAACACCGTTTTGATCTGATTCAACCCCACCATTCTTGTTCGAAGGTTGAAGAGAAGCACTAAAGAGGTCAGAAACATCTTTCGTTCACCATATGGTTCGTATCGCATTCTGTCGGCGACCCGTGGAAAGCACGATTTAAACGCTCGCATTCCCCACTCAGCACTCTGTCGAAGGGATGTTGCCTGCCTACCAGTTTCCAGTTCCGACGCGTTAGCAGCTGTAGCAACTATGTTGGGGCTACTCTTAAGTAAAAATGGATACCTTCCTCTTGAAAATGCCGAGTCGATAACACAGCGTCCCCCATATTGTTCGTGCGCTGCTTCTAGCTTTTCGTAAACGCCAGATTTCTCGGCAACGTGGGAGTCGTGCATTGCTCCGGGTGCATTTAATCCGCACGCAATGACCACCCCCGTTGGACTGAATGTAAGTACGTTTGCTACATAGTGGTCATGCGTCCACCCGTTGTAAAATCGGTTCTGAACGACCTTATCTCCACTTTGTTGTAGTTTTAGTTTTAGTCCGTCCGCGAAGCAGTAAACATTCCGGAGAAACGGATAGTTAGCCTGAATGAGACTCATCGCAGACTGAGCCTCGGAAGTTGATGGCATTTTAACGGTAGCCAACGAATCTTTGGCTAAATTGTTGATGAGAAGACGGCGAGCGAATCTGATATACAAAGAAGAAACGCTTGCGGTGGTTCCAAATATGAGCGATAGGCTCATCAAAGAGCCCCTAGTCCGCGTGTGCGACAAAGCCAAACCCAAACAGGTGGTCGCATTCATCAATCTTGGTCTTCCACGGTTGGTTGTAGACCGCATTCTGATATATCCGCATTCTGTGTACGGTGTGAATCGTTCGTAATACGGTTTAAACTTTTCAAGTAGATACTGAAATGTTCTGTGATCAAAGCCGGTCAGTGTGATCAGCGAAGGTTCGCATCCGCTGCCATACAAGAAGAAAAACGGCGATTGTTGTGGGAATCTTAGTGCGGACCTCCTTATTTTTCCTTGTCGGATGCGTTGCTGGTAAGGAGCCAGGTGGGTCCTAAACGAAGGCTGCCGTTTTGACTTCAAGATCAAGTGCGGGGGACATCGGGTCATTGCAGTGCAAATCAAATGGAGAAGCAGAAGTTTCGGGAAAAAGTCGTACTAAAAGGGTGACGGTGGAAGAAGTAGCAAGCTGCATACTCTCAATGACGACGTAGTGCTTTGGTTTGCGGTTTGTTCCACAGCGATTTTCAGGACGTCTACCCAAACGCAAACGCGCATATCCACTGAGAAGCGCGTTTGCGATTTGGTTTTTCAGGAGACGCCCACTATCTACAGTAAGTACCATGGTGCACACCTCTAGAGGTTCATACACGTGGCCAACCCACTGTCAGGGTTCCAGATACCAACCCCGACGGGTGTGCCGCTGCCAATGCCTCACAGCGATGCCACTTGGCAGCGTGTCTACCTATTAAAAAGGTTTCTATACGATGTCCACCTACTAAGGTACTGCCCAGAAGGCTTTCCACAGCAACTAAAAATTGGGGTGCAAATCATAAACTGCAACACGTCACCCGGCGGGGGATACACCATTTATGAATGGGATCAACCCCTCCGACACGGATGGCCGTTGCTCCAGAATCGTCTTCCATTGGCCTTCGTAAGTAGTCCTCACCAAATCTGCTGCACACCGCTCGCACAAGACGCTTTCTACACTTTTGATGCGTTCATTCCGATAAACGCGTGAGTTCCGTCAGCGAGTTGGCACCTACACCTAAGGTCAGCTGTCGGAGGGCAGCAACAAGCTTTTGATAGGTGGTTGCCGACCTTTGGTCACACCAATCTATCCTCTTGCAAAAATAGCTGTCAATCTCCCGGAATCCATTTTAATCCTTGTCGTACACCAATCGGGGCATTCTAAAGCGTCTTTGAAAGCCTTTCTCAGAAAAGACAGGCCCAAACTGTCCATTGCATTGATTTCTAAACGTAAATTGGGCAAAATAAGCATTGTGGATATGTTCGCCTGCCCATTCGCGGCCAATGTTTCTATTTGGCGCTTTCCTGGCAGCGATCGGCCATGCTTTCGTTTGTTGCTACTCTTTCTCTTCATACTGTGGCAGATACCTATAGTTGCCACCAATCGGGTTGAGAATGACGCAGCGGTACGAGAAAATGGCACCACCTCATCGAATTTAAAGTCCATCATACGAGTTTCCAGTCGTTTTCAATGTCGTCGTTAGAAGACTTCTCACTCCCACCGGTGGACGGCGACCACTTTTTGGCGGTATGGCAAGTAGTCGTTTTAGCGGCAACCATTGAAAAGCACACACGTTGTGTACGTATTTTAGAGTTATACCGGTATATACTCTACTGAGTGGAGATGCCCTTAACCCATAGAAAATAAACGCGTTGAGGGTTTGGATGTAAAGTTTTGTTATTCTTTGCCATTGAGTGCAATCAACATGAAGTGCTTTAACGCCATTTTCAAGGTTTTTCCGCATCTCCCAGATACAGATATACCCACACAAACCGAAGAGACAGTAAGTAGGGCTTGAAATAGTTATTATTTTGGCTATAGAACGCGACTTGTAACGAAATACGTCTTGCAGAAGAGTCCGCATGGCTCCTTAAAAGTCCTGCAGACGGATCAGTAAACTAGAGATGACACCGGGCAGGCGTCTGATTGAACACATTCCTCCCTCTTCCTAGCCCTCTAGGCACCACATTCTTTTTCAATCGACCACACAACTTCGTTTTGACACTTCTACGCCATGGCCGATGCCACCGTTTTGGCAGCACTGCTTAGGCGCCAGGAAACAGAAATGAAGAGTTTATCTGCCTCGTTCCTAAAGGTAGAGGAAGAGTTTTACGAGCTGGCTACTGTTAATTTAGACGAACTGGACAGTGACAGGCGGAGGGAGTTTGACATGCGTCTCACAGCCGTGGAACAGAAGCGAGAGAGCATTATGAAGCACATCGAGGTGGCAAAGAAGCGAATTCAAATGACATCGTCATTAATGTCGCCCTCACCTGCTAACATAGATGTGATACACCCCGCCGGGTTCACTCGACCGGCGAGGTATCGAATACCTCCTTTGCCCTCGTTCAGGGGTAGTGCACCCTCGACGATTAAGGATCCGTTGGAGTTCCTTGTAAAGGTCAAGGCCTTACTTACTGCACACGAAGTGCCAAAAGACCGTGGGCTACCGGGTTTTTTGACTACCCTGAGCGGGTTTGACAGACAATGGGCTGAAGGGAACCTAGACGGATCCGATTGGAGCGATCTGCACGACAAGTTTCTGCACCATTTTGAGTCGCTCGCAATCAGAGACAAGCTCATTCGCGATCTTATGACAATCTTGGAGAGGTAATCCGAGTCGGTACAGGAGTACAGCGATAGGTTTACGAGTCTCATTTAGCGAGCCGCGCGTCGGGATGACGACGAGACACTAGTGGCCGTGTACACACACGGGCTGGATGCTAACCTACAGGATCTAATGCATGCAGCTCGCGCAGCTACGTTCAACATGTGGAGGCTTACCAATCCTGGCAGGTCTCCTGTTTCGATAACGGACTAGATATCGAACGCAATCACATTGGATTCGTCCCGCTCGTCGCGTCAGAAGGCTGACCAAGGCTCTTCGTCCGTGAAATCATCTGAGGAACAGAAGGGGGCGAGCCTGCGGAAACTCCGGGTTGGGCGCAACCGATCCAGTAGCCACGAACCCGAACATGCTCAATTGAAGACAAAGGACTCGTCGCAAAGGAAGGAGAAGCTCGATTCGGCTACCAGACAGCAACTGTGGAAGGAACGGAATTGCTTTTCGTGCAGAAAGCCGTGGAAACGAGGGCACAAATGCGCAGATCATGAAGAGAAAGAGCCTCAAGCCGCAAACCTGCAGATTGCAACAGCTCCGGAATCCATCTCTGACATAAAACCCATGGAGAGCCCGTTCTGCACAGATGCTGTACTCCGAACCCTTTTAGGGAACGACGACCACGATTCCGAAGCATAACTCGTGGGTAGCATCATGGAAGCTGAGAAGATGAGAGATTCGTCTCTCAGCGCCCTAAGTGCAGCTCCTGATGATGCAACAGAGCTTCTTTACACCCCACGTAAAATCAATGGCATCGCCGGATGGGCTATGGTAGATTCTGGGGCTACATCTACTTTCATATCCAGCGAACTCGGAGAGAGGCATCGGATTCCGATACAGAGAGTGTCTGGGAGCATTCGAGATAGACGTGGCGAGGTCATGGCTGAACGTAAGGGTATTACTGAGATCACTGTTGAGAACGGGGCTCGTACAGCGCACTTAACGGCCGAAGTCATGCAAATGCCGCTACAGCGAGACATGGTAATTGTAATTGGTTTACCCCATTTCCCAGCGTTCGGGTACTCCATCGAAGGCATACCTCAAGCAACCACCTTGTCAGCTGACGATGTTCAGCCCACACCAGAACCTCTTCCGGAAGAGCCAGGCAGCACTCCGGAGGAGCCCCGCACTGCCGCGGATATATCTCAAGAAGTGGGTGAAGCCTTGAAGCGCAATCAGAATATCCCTCTATCCGCCAGGTGCACTCATCCCTTGGCAGTACTGAAGGTGAAGCCCTCAACCACCGCTTCTATCTGGAGTCGGGTGAACTGCCTTTCACGCCGAGACGAAGACCGTGTCAACGTCGAGACAAGCCGGTGGCTTTCTGCCAAGGTCATCGAGCTGGCTCCTTCAGGTTGTGCAAATTCTTTCTCCATCTTGAGCGTCCCGAAGAAGGAGGGGAATGGCAACCTCGTAGATGTCCGGCCATGTATTGACCTGCGTCGTCTCCACGCACTGTTGCCGGACTCAGACTACCCCCTCCCCCGCGTACAAGATATCTTAGACGCAGTCGGTTCTGCGTCTGGCCCAGAAGCTGTGTTCACCAAGTTGGATATCAGAGATGGGTATTTCCGATTCCCCATCCCCGAAGAGGACCGGAACCGGGTGGCGTTCCGCTGGAGGGGGACGCACTACCGGATGTGTGCTGCACCATTTGGCATTAAGACGATGTCTGCCAAATTCCAAGAGCTGATGGATAAGATACTTGGTGATCTCTCGTACGTTGCCGTCTACATTGATGATATTATCATCTTCTCAGAAAACATGGCTGAGCATGCAGAGTACGTTCGGAACGTCATTGAGAGGTTGACAAAATGGAAGATACCCATCAGGGTAGACAAGTTTCGGTTTGGTAGAAAGGAAGTACATCTACTTGGCTTTGTTGTAACCGGGGAAGGGATCCCCAAGGATCCTTCGAAGGTAGAGGCAATCGCGAACTGGGAGAGGCCAACGACCACTAAGCAGCTGCTCAGCTTCTTATGGGCGGCCAATTACTACCGTCAATTTATTCCGCGGTTCTCGCATATCGCAAAGCCGCTTGAAATCGCTCGGAAAGGCAAGGCACAACTGCAGTGGACCGATGAAATGGACGAAGCGTTCAGAGCTACTCGGTCTCAAATGGCAGAGAACATGACCTTGGCATACCCTGCGGATGACAAGAAATTCCTGGTCGGCACGGACGCATCAAATTATGGCCTCGGTGCCTGGATCGGACAGCGTCAGGATGATGATACGGTCCACTTCATTGCCTTTGCCTCACGATCATTGTCATCGTCGGAGAGAAATTATGGGGCGACGAAGAAGGAATTGATGGCTATCGTTTGGGCTTTAGGGAAGTTTAAGTGCTACATATCCGGAAAACAGTTTGTACTGTACACTGACCATCGGGCGCTGACGTTCCTTCAAACACAACGGGACGTCAACCCCATGATTTTCCGATCGGTTTACCGGATCATTCTGTACAATTTTCGGATCTTGCACCTTCCGGGGCCTCACAACTACCCTATGAGCAAAATGGGTGTACAGAAAGTGGCCGAATAAAGATCACAAAATGTACAGAATTTTCCAAAAAGCGAGGGGCCAAAAGAGGTACAGATGTGGGCCCAACAGTAACCCGGAAGATGGCGTTTATGTATGGCCGAGGGAAGACCACATTCGCATGACCCAATTACATCCGTGACATGGCCACGTGTAGCACTGTAATGTAGCTGGCCCAAATGGATACGCATGGTGGCCAGGTATGGTACCTTGGCGTGCGTGGCCGACTTTTATCCATGACATGGCCTACTGTGGTACGCTGGGAAACATGTCCTAATTATATCCCACATCTGGCCACATTTAGTACAATGGGAGGGAAACGCTTAGTGCCAGAAACTGGTCAAAATGGGTACACCTTTGGACCGACACAATGGCTACTATAGTTCTTCAAGTGGTCGAAATCATTTCCACGGAAATGGCCAAAGTTAGTGCTTCCGTATCCCTCAAAAAGAACCGAATGTGGCCTCTTAGCGAAGACCAAAATCAGGGCGGGAATGGTCGGAAAGAGGTTCAGATAGATGGCCAGCAGTAGCCACATTCGGTGGGACGTACATGGTCTACCAGGGGTCGGAAGGGGTTCGTAACCCATCCCGTATTTAGAACGATTTACGGACACTTTGTGCTCATTAGAGTACCCTTAAGGCGTCCAAACTTCCCCAATAAAGTTCAACAAAAACCCACAACGCGTACATACATTGTACGCGTTGAGACCAAAATTTGGTCTTTTATTCAATTGTATCGGAATGGTTCCGAACAAAATTAACGATACCTGGAATCATGTCGCCAATTTTGAAATCATTTGATTACGGAATGACGTGAGATGTTTAGAGATCCACTACTTGGGCAGCACTCTCCCGGACCTCTTTCCTCGCAAGTGACGCTTTTTACCGCTACCAGTGGTTTTCTTGCCGTCGAGAGCACGTATCGCATCGCGAAGCACTGTACTGCATTCATCTTCGTCGGAAAGGTCAGAATTGTGTTGAGAGTTTGACACTGCATCCGTATCCTCTTTCTCTGCGAACATTGCAGATCCTGCAGTGCGAGAAAGTAGCTTGCGTCGCAACGGAGCTCTAGGCTGTTTCTTGCCAACTGAAGCCTGCCTCTTCCTACCCGAATTCAATTTTCCTTGTTTCTTGCGAGCAGAGAATTGGCGGCCCACTCCAAATTTCTTCTGGACTCGATTGGAACCCTTACCCTGCCTCACCATCGATGTAGTGGCTTCCACTTCATCAACAGAAGCTGCAGAGGGGTCATGCTTCGCCTCATTACATTCCGCGTCCCCAGAGACTGGGAACGCCCTTTCCACTGCGTTCTTGTGTCCCTGAGGTACCTCTAATTCATTCACGTGAGCCGGTGCACGAAGTGCCTGGATTGCATTTTCAATTGAATCGCTGTCTTCCCTAGTCCCATGCGATGTCCTTATCGCGTCTGTATGAACAATGGTCGGGTTTGCGGGGCCATTGTTTGCTAACTTTGTCTTGCGTTTTCCTGTTTCTTTCACGGCCTTGTTATCTCTTTGAATTGCCTCCTTTATGAAACCATCGATGACCCACCCCCTCTGAGCTGCTTTCAACACAGGATAAGTTTCCATCAGACGGTCCTTGAGATGCAACAGAGGTTTGGCATACTCACCCTTCACTGATGAGTACGTACGACTGCCCCGCTTGATGCTCAGGCGTTGGTAGACGAATACACGGATGTCGTCCTTGACGCAATTTGCCATCTCTGTGTAGATTGGAAAGTCATCCTCCATTTGTTCGAAGGATTGTCCCATCAGCTTCTGATACATGCAGTTGAAGAGCGTTCGGGTCGATACTGCTGCACTTTTCGCCTCTCCAGGGCTGACGAAACCTTTCAGCTCTTTCTTGAAAGCCACAGTGGGAATTCTGACAGAGGACGGGGGCAGCTCATAGGGATCGGATGCTGCGTATGTGCCTTGCGGCATCGTTGTAGTTCGCTTCACGGTGCTGTGCGCGACGCTAGATGCATCTGGAGCCTGAGAAGATATATGATTTGGATCGTTGCTCTGCGGATGACCTTGGAGAGCGCTGTCCACGACGATGCGTTGATGCTGGGTCCTGGAAGTCATGGTGGCAGGAGTGAAAGAAACTAAGGTGAAACGGAGGTAGGAAACTCTCGCGGCGGTCAGGATTGATTCGATTTGGAGTTTCAGAGAGGTGTAGCTTACCTATCGGATGTGAATTGCGTAGTGTGAGAGGCACCTAAGCTATAACGAAAAGGCAACGAGACGGTGATGAGAGGATTGTCAGTTTTCCCCGTCGTTATTGTTTAGCACGGGTTCTGAAATGACAACTTCGAAAGCGTTTGGTGCATACAACTTACGCTGATGTCGGGCAGTGTCCAAACAGCAGACCACGAAGAATTGGCGTGATCGGTAAAGTGCAGTGGCACTCAGATAGAATAGCGGAGAACAATATGATCACTTCGAACAGGAAGGTTTATGTCTGATGCTCTCCCTCACACTTGAAGAACGTTCATCAGTGAGGAGCAGATAGGATCGTAGATGGGGAGGAAGGCAGATCATAGCAGCAGTTCACGGCGGGAAGAGACGGCTTAAGTTCTCGGAGAACCAGCTCGGAACGAAAGGGAGCATTGAAGTGAAAAGTGAGAAGGTGCTTTTGTAAAATTTTGAGGAGCCAGATATTTTCTAATTAATATCGACTTCTGTAACATGAAACTGCACGATATCTCCGGACTCATACTGGGGCAGCGTTCACATACCTTGACTTGGACATAGAACTACACATCTTGTGGTAGATTTCATCCTTGTAGGGAAATATGGGGAGCCGTAGGAAAAGGTACAGATGGGAAACATCGCAAAGACAGTCCATGGGCGAGTGGGGTGATATCACTGACAGCCTGCAGGATAAAGACTCAATCCGAGGTAGTCCACAGCACGAAAGACGAGAAAGAAGGTATCGATGGCAAGTTCACAATCACACGCCCGACGAAATGGTTTCAACATCAGCACCAGAACGTGAACAGATTATGGCATTAGAGGAAGAGGAAGCGAGAGAAAATGTTCTGGAAAATAGCGCAGAACTTTCAATCCAGGATATTGAGGCAGAAAGGGTAAATGGAAAACCATCAGGTGAAGAACAGGGCGATGTTCGCCATACTTTTGTTCATCACTCGCCATCTTGCAGCCCACAATCCTTCACAAATTCGCTGGAGATGGGCGAGAGTTCGTTTCCAAGATCCTCAGTCCGCCTCAGTCACTCCACGCTTTCCTCACTTGACGAAATGGATGAAACTAATGATCTTGGGTTAAAAGAAATAGAGTACAAACGTCTGTCGAGCTTTCTGTACACCGCTGAGCTTTCCGGGATCTCGGAGCGCACTATAACGAGATTGATTGCCGGGAACCCTATCAATTCAGAGTTTTCTTATAGATCTCTGGTATACTACGCATCCAGCGTAGCCCAGGTGAATAAATGTTATGTGGCAATGTGTAACGAAGGACATGCCGCTCGTGCGGGTGTCCTGAAATCCACAGAGATGTGTCCAACCTGTGATAGACCTCTTTTGCGAAGTAAAAAGAAGTTTTGGTTCATGAAGCCATCGACGGCGCTTCAGGGCCTCTGCAGAGCTCGCAACTCTTTCCAGGCTATAACCGAGGGATGTCACCGTGCAAAGAAGGCTTTCGTAGATCGATCATGCAGTAGGCTGGTTCATGACTACTATGATGGGGCGATGTTCCAACGTATGCATGGAGAAAGGCTCCAGAACTGGATCCCAGAAGGGAAGGAAATCCTTGTTTTCTTGTCGCTATCAACAGATGGATTTGAGTGTACAAAGAACAGGAAAGGGGATCCGATATCTTCGTGGACAATTCTGTGCAGTGTACTTAATACTACTCCTGCTCATCGGAGTAAGGCTTCCAATATTCTCATCCTAGGTGTAGTACCGGGTTCTCATGATTCCGAGTATTTCGATACATTCTTTGCGGATATAACGCGCGATCTGAAGGAACTTGAAAACGGAATTCCCGCTGTATGCTACGATGGGAAAGTTAGAACGTTGAAGGCGTTTGTCTTGTTCTTCACGGCCGACTGGCCAGCAGCGTCAAAAGTTTTAGGATACGTTGGCCATACAGGGAGGATGTTCTGCCGTTTCTGTACCAAACGAAAAGTTTATGTGAAGGAGCTCAAATGCTTGTGCGCTATCCCTCCAGATACATCTCGCACACCACTTGGCTCCCGGCGACGATACCTTGATGGGGCCCTCATCACATCTGAATGTGCCGGAAAAAGAAGATCCAAAGATGTGAAGCGTACTTGGAACATGCTGCGGTCGCAACCTGACGTACGAACACGGAAACCTATTATTGACTCTACCGGCATTAAGAAGAGCTCCTGTCTTCGATCCTTGAACCTTGATTATGTATACGCTTTTCCACACGATGTGATGCACTTAGTTCTCCTTGGATGGACGAAACATATATTGAAGCTTCTTTGTGGGTCGCATGCAAGACATAAAGCAGTTGATGCACTTCCCTCATACTGCATTAACCGACCTACTCTCGAGAAGGTCAATGATGCTTTGACAGAATCTGCAGTTGGAATTCCGACTGAATGGGGCAGAACCCCGTTGTCACTAGACAACCTTGGTAATGTAAAGTCGGGTACAAGAGGTTGGATTGGTTGAAACAGAGTTTATTGTTCGTTGTTTCCGGGCTGTGAGTACCGGGGTCTTGTCTGTCTGCTTGAGTAGAAATGCAAGAGAACTGTACTGAGTTGTCTCCTTAAATACCCTTTGCGCACGCTCTGGCGTAATGCAAGTAGTCGTGCAACGCACACGTAATCGTTGCTACGTAATGCCTCTCCGTCTCTCCTAGTACGTCTGATATTATTCTGCAAAGTGCAAGTATCCAATGCAACTCTCCTAGACCATTGCACTAGACTTATGCATCGTGCAAACATTAATGCAAGTATTTCGCTTTGCATTGCAAATGCAAATGCACTGCAAATGCACAATCAATGCTTGCATTCCATTCTAATTCTTTCTCGAAAACATTCTAACCGGTTGACTTGTTAGAACTGTTTGAGAGTGCTCCTCGAAGATCTAGAGATATTTTTCCGTCGTACAACATCAATTCCAACGGTTGTGTCAAAGGACTGTCTGTCTTTGTCAACGGGTCTGCGTAGTTCAATTTTCCAGGAAACCATATCATTCGGTCGACGTTATTGGTCTCATACTCATATCTGATGACACTTACATCTCCCCTAATCGATCGATTGGTGGCGTTCCTGCAAGTCGATAGAGTTCCATACAAGTCCTTCGAGTCCACTACAACCCAAAGAGGTACAGGTATGCCAAGTAAAATCTGAAAGGCCTTAGCAAGAACCTTTCCTTCATCGATGGCTTCACCTGCTGCCAAAGTTTCGGCAGAACCAATTGACTTAACCGGTCTACGAGATTTGTGTGAACTCCATCCAATGATATGAATGATAGAATCCTGCGATAGCTTCCCAAACAGAATTCCAGCAACATAGCCAAGTTGTCCATAGTCTTCTGATCGGCTGGCATCCGAGAACATCACAACAGAAACTTCACATTTCTGGACATCGCAAGGTCTGTTGAACATCACTGAGGTCCCTTTTCTCTTCAACGCTCTCAAAAGGTTGATTTGTGTAACCAAGTCCTTTACAGTCGGTGATGGACCCTTTTGTTGCAAGTAGCTTGCCACGAAGGCGCAAAATGGCGATGCAGCGACTCCAAGCCATCCTAGGCAACTGTTGAGCGATCGAAAGGCAGATGATTCGTTACTGTTAAGTTGACTGTCTTGCTCCTTTCGCCGCGTTCGACTGATTGTGTAAGCTTCGTATCCCTGCATTTTCTCATCTCCATCGATACGAATGGTCATGTCTTCATACTGAGTGATCATTAATCCGTAAAAGTTGATTTGGCCTGGTCCATACACAATAGTACCAAGTTGGTAGTCTTCCTGTATCTTGTCGATGACCTGGGCCAATTTCTCGCGAGGTCCGGCGAAGAGAATATCGTCAACAACCTTGACTGCGGCGCTGCTCATCTGGCTATCATACTTCTGGTAGAACAGTTGCGGCACATAAACGAGCTGTTGGTATCCGATTCTTCTTAAAACATCATCACTTAACTGCTGCCACTTTGCTCCGGCATTTACAAGGCCATACGCGGCTGAAAGAAGGAGCCAGTAGTGTTGATTACGCGTAATGCATTCACGCGGCGGTATTACATATACATCTCGTAAGGCTTCCGTTTGCAGAAAAGCACTCTTGAAATCAATTTTTGCCACTGTCCATCGATTGACTGCCGCCAACGAAAGCAAAATTCTGATTCCAACGGGACGGCATGTTGCAGAATCGGTCTTCAAACTGTCTTTGCGTTGGTCTTTGTTACCATGGACTGCAATCCGGGCCTTCAGGGTCAATGAGTTGTCATCACAACGTTTCACCTTGTACAGCACATGGCTGGTGACTACGTTGGCATTTTTGGGTACTTTGGAAACTGGTACCTCTCTCACGACCTTCTTAAATGACAGCGCTTCCTTCTCATACGCGTTCTGGGTTGCATACGGGGAGAGTCCTTGGGCTTGGTGCAACATGAACTCATTTGAACCGAAAGCCTGAAAGTACTTACCGATTAGTTCCTTCTCCGAGCTCCGGAGTTCTTGTCCAGGTGACAACTGCACCTCTGCTGCTTCAATCGTATCCTGAACTCGCTCAGGTGCTGTGGCGTTTTCGATGGTGTCTGCGGTTGCTGTCGTGGTGACGTAATTCCATACTTCGTCTCGCAGATTTAACTTCTCTTTGTCGCCATCAGTGTAATGTACATGATGCTTATCAGCGTCTTCGTCATACTTATGGACTGTCCCTGCATAGAACGTTTTGTCCATGGGCCAATAAACTTCAATATGGTCTCCAACCTTCGGCATGATGGGTCCCGTTTGACCCATGTCATCTTCGGTGTCCTCGCGGTTGGTGGTTGTCGTTTGTACTAGTTGATGTCGAACTACTTCATCACTCTCGCCCGATTTATCTTCCAATCCGTGAAGAGAATCATCCAAATTCCTGTCAAGTTCGTCTATTGCATCTCGCACAGCAGCTGCTAGCTCGTTGTCATGAATTGCGGGTCGAACATCTTCGATTGCTGCATTTATCTTCTTTCCATTTGCTCCAGGAACGGTAACAGTACCACTTTCACGTTGAAATGTAAGTATAGGCTTGTTCTGGGATCATTTTCCTCTCTTCTCGTGTTGCTTTTTGATGTATATCTGTACCAAATCTCCTACGGTTACTGGGGGTTCTTCGAACGTCCTGGACCTAAGGATTAAAGTCAGCTTACGCTTGGCCAAGAGAGTTTGGTGTGCATCGACAAGTTCCTGGGGCAGCAGCCTTGGCAGGCCGCCATTCTCGATTGGTCTCGCATATCCTTTTGCAAACTCGTGCGCGGATAGGACGTCGTTTCCATAAAGATCGTTGGTTATCCTGATAGCCTGTTGCACAAAAAGAGAGCTTCTCCAATCAGTGGCTTCTACGTCTGAAGCCTCCTTCAGACGCAGGAAAACGTCTCTGATTATGCGATGCTTGGATTCGAGAACGTTCTTGTTGTGTCTACGGGCGGGTAGGGGTCTGACTTCAATTCCCCGCTCACTCAGATAGTCGTTAAATATGGTATTGTTGAAGGCTTGGTCGTACGCAACCACATCAGGTTCCCAAAATGGTGTTAACCAATGTGCGTCGAAGATCAATATGGCGTTTTGCATGGACGTATCTTCCACCTCCGCTTTGACTGAGTATCGCGATACGGAATCCATGATGTGCATTACCACATGTTGATGCAAGAACAGATGATCGACACACACGACCTCGTTGAACGATCTCGTCATTGAGATTAGCGATACTTTTCTGGAGGCTTTGGGTGTCGCTGTTGCTTTGCAGGCGGTACAGTCTTCCAAAGCAGTCTGCAAATACTTGTCCACTTGTGCGTTCCAAACTTCATTCCTTTCCAAAAGAATTTTGATATCCGAGTAGTTTGAGTGACCACAGACATGTTTGTGCACCTTATCCACGATCTTTTTTAGATCCTTCCATGGTCTATCAGAGGTATCACCATCCAGATGAGCCGTTGCGCAAAACAACGCAGTCTCGTGTTCGGCTGTAAGTTCGGGTTCGTGGAAACTGAACACTGCGTATGGAATGTAGGTGTGCAAATCTTTGTCCACCAAAGTGATGTGGCCTTGTCCCTGGTCATCTTCATCGGGAGGGAGTTTCAGGACATTCTGGTTGACGCGAAGAATGTCACAATCATTGGTGACGTTTCGCCCAACAACCCACTGGGAGGATCCGTCGATTACCAAGTGTCGAATATGCACAGTTCTTCCTTCGTCCGTCTTCGCCTTCAGCATCACTGAACCAAGGATCTTCCTTGCCGGGCTTTTGTGTTCGCCCTTTCCATATTGCCAATACGGTCTGTCGGCAACCGCCTCCGGTATTTCATCGAGGCTTCCATTCCAATCAGGGCAAACGAATTTTGCAATCAGCTTGAGCTCAACCTGTCCAATACCACTGTATGGTGCTGCGTTGTCGAGGAGCGGTCCTACGAAATCTTCAACTACCGTTGAATTCATTGCACGTAGATGTCCCATGTTAAAAGTTAAAACGTTGTTCTTTTCTTTGCTTGCGTTGACCGGGGCATCTAATGCCTTGAATCCTGGTTTCAGCGAACCATCTCGGTTGTGATCCAGATACCAATGTCCATACTTCCGACACTTCTTGCACTGCGTTCTTCCCTTCAATTCGGCGATCTGCTCAGGGGTCTTGTGCTGGTTCTGATTTCCGATAGTTCTCTCTCGAGTACCTCTACTGTTGCTGCTTCGATACGTGTTCTGCGCCGAGTTTGCTGAAAGAGTGTTCGACGACTGTTCCCTTCCAGAATTCTTCATCTTGTCGCACTGCCTGCGTACGGAAGCGATCGATGAGTACGACACCGCCTTCAAATAGTCATTTGTAGTAGATGTCTGAGTGAGACTCGCTTCACGTGGAGCACAATTTGCTAAAACGGACACTCTTTGGTTGTTATCGACATCTGAATTTGCTAGTAAAGCGAAAGCCACAAGCGCATCTGATAGCTTTGCTTCGGGACCATGGGCGTTGAGTCTTGAAACTTGCGCTTGGAACCTGGATTCAAAATTCTTAAAGCTTTCGTTGTGGTTTCGCTTCGTGTTCAACAGTGAAAGGAAATCCTGAAAGACATCCGACACTACGGCGAGTGGATCTCTCTTGTACAATGCTTCCACAATTGCATCCACACCCTTCACTGATTTGACTGTTTCCTCTGGAATTGCCTTTCAGAGGTCCTTTGCACGTCCGTACAGTTGTGATTGCAGCATTATTCCACGAGCTTCTTTTGGAATCTTGTTACTGTTCGAGTCCGCCAGCGTGTCGTGAAAAGCTTGCCATAGCGAAACGGCGTCCGCATATTCTTCCTGGTTTCCACGTCCATCATTCCACGGAACGGTTCTGATATCCCATGAAAAACGGGGCCTCGACGGCAGATGGTTCGAGCTTTCTGGGCCCATAACAATGTAAAGTCGGGTACAAGAGGTTGGATTGGTTGAAACAGAGTTTATTGTTCGTTGTTTCCGGGCTGTGAGTACCGGGGTCTTGTCTGTCTGCTTGAGTAGAAATGCAAGAGAACTGTACTGAGTTGTCTCCTTAAATACCCTTCGCGCACGCTCTGGCGTAATGCAAGTAGTCGTGCAACGCACACGTAATCGTTGCTACGTAATGCCTCTCCGTCTCTCCTAGTACGTCTGATATTATTCTGCAAAGTGCAAGTATCCAATGCAACTCTCCTAGACCATTGCACTAGACTTATGCATCGTGCAAACATTAATGCAAGTATTTCGCTTTGCATTGCAAGTGCAAATGCACTGCAAATGCACAATCAATGCTTGCATTCCATTTTAGTTGTTTCAAAGCAGAGGACTTTAAGCGACATATTCAACTATACCTACTGCCCATTCTTCATCGTTTCAAAGTTAAGAAGGAAATCCTGCATCTCCTCAATGAAACCTCGCATATGGTAACCCTTGTATTTGAGTATAACTGTAGTGAAGAAAACGTCCAACAGCTTGGCGTGGTTGTGGAGCAGATAAACACTCGTTTTGTTCGACATTTTGGAACTGATTCTTCTTCAGGCTACTGCTCCACGCCAACTACGCATTCGATTTTGCATCTTCCTGATTTACTTAGGCAGTGTGGTCCCCTGCCGGTACCATCGCAATTTGTTGTTGAACGTTTGTTGGGGGAGATCGGAAGACGTGTTGAACAAACGTCGAACATCGCAGCACATCTTTTCCACAAAAACTTCAAGCTCTTCATTCTCACACTTGCCAATGAAGGAATAGTTCCACTTGGTGGCCACTCTGATGCATCAATGGATGAGAACTCTGTCATGAATATGACGGCCAGCAACTTTATTATGACCGAGTTCCATACTGGGGCACGATGTCATGGATCAGGAGTGCCGTATCTCAAATTGAATCGGAAACAGTATGCCGCGGTGAAGAGATTTGTGCAAGAAAATTTTCCAACGCAAGGGAATTCATTTCACGTGCGATCCATGAAAGAACATAACGCAGCAACACTATCGGGAGAGGCGTGTGAGGTCAAGATAGAGACCTCCGCATCGTTCAAAAGTCGATCAACGAAGTCTCGGAACGCGAGACAGAAATACTGCATTGCCGCCCATTTTGTTCACGAAGATACACATGCATCAATTCCTGAGTCGCATCAAAGTACGTTAAACGGAGTTGAACATATGTACTACGGAGCGGTAAGAAGAATACTTGAATTCGTGCTCGAATTTGAAACAAGGCGCGTAACTGCTGTATTTGTAGATGTGCAGTGGTTCTATGGAATGGTTCAGGATGAAAGGTTTGATCTCGTCTACAGCGAAAACCTTCGACAGGGAGAACAGACGACGGAACACGTGCTTTGCATCAAACGTCTGATCGGATTCATCGATATCGATCGTCGTCGATACTTCATAGACCCTGCACGAATGCAGGGAAAACAAGTTGCCTTACTGAAAGGCGTCAAAGTTTAACCGATGCTAGGCGCAGAAGTTTATTTTTCCCTAG
Organism: Gracilaria gracilis; assembly: GCA_030374805.1. Taxonomy (NCBI): domain Eukaryota; phylum Rhodophyta; class Florideophyceae; order Gracilariales; family Gracilariaceae; genus Gracilaria; species Gracilaria gracilis. The sequence continues at coordinate 160,514 of JARGSG010000068.1, forward strand.
TAACAGATGAGTTCAGAGTATGCATTAGCACCATTGAGAAGAGACCGCTATCGTAGTTCCCGGAGATATACTTTTCTCCATACAACGTATCGCTCGCCGCGCCGGTGCCACGCAACCCGAGCTGGTCACGGACGCGCAAGGGTGGAATAAGTGTGAATGAAAAGGTTGGGGGAGCGGGGGGGAGAGTAAGACGGGAGGACAGGAAAGGTCTTGGTGATTATCAGAGAATTGCGACGGGTTCGGCGGCAAGCAACTGCAAAAGGCGTAGAGCACCACCACCTCAGTTATTGTTCCTCTAATAATGCGATGCACAAGAGTAGCTGTACTGGTGCGTATCGCTGTCGAGAAAATATAGCGAGACTTAATAGTTTCAATATCCAGCGCTCATAATGCTCTTGGTTACCAAACATTTCCCCTTAAGAACCAATGAACATCTCAACAGATATGGTGAGTTTGGCTAGTCTTCTCACCAAAGAAGTACGAAAAAGAAAGTGCCTCAAGACGTCAAAGGAGAGTACCGCAATGGCTCTCGATCCTGGTCTACCCGGTTATCCGACAATGAAGAGTCAGTGAGTCACTTCTTGTCCCAGCACAGCACCTGATGAATCTTCCTCACATTCGCCACACACCACAACTGTTGATTTGTTCACAGGTTCTTTTCTCCCAGGCACATTTGAGTGTACCTTCGAAGGGTGACAACATTTCCCATCGGCGCGAGTGGTCCCACTACAGCGCCATGTCAGAGCAGTGTCCGTCTGAAAGCAAATGCAATGGTCAGATTCACTTCGCCGCACAAGGGTCCATCGATCATCAGATTTGACCCGCACACCCACGCGAACCAAAATTGCGAGGCATAGCTTACGAACAGAAAGGGTCGCAATGGTTAGTGAGATCTTCTTAAGAGAATTGCGCAGTGTATGGCTGAAAAGTAGATGGCGGTCATGACGTTTGAAGAACGGCTTTGGGCTATCGACAGGAGAGAGAGCGAGCGCTGCTCTGCGGTTACGACGGTACCCTTTGGCAGTTGGCGACGCCGCAAGTCGCACGTCATATGCTCGACAAGTACAAATTGTACTGTACACGTACCCAAGGTGTGTATTCTAAACGGATCGTTTCCATGTAAGCCACAAGATATTACGTATATTACGTGATGTGCGTTACGCATGGGAGGCACTGTCGCGGGGAGGCACACTTGTACAGATTTCAATTTAGTTGCAAAACAAAGTTGCATGGTATTGGAATGTGGTATTTTTTCAGCTGTTGCTCGTTCAGGTACTCCCTTCCTATTTCATCTATAACCCACTTCCTCTTAAACAGCCCAGGGTTGTTGTTTCATTGACAGTATTTACGCGGAGAGCAGTACACGTCCTCTTCGTCCACATGTCCTTCCGAGCCACCACAGCGATACATGATGCCTTTTCCAGGGAATTCGTTCGGAGGGTCGTCCCGCCAGTGGTGCACAAAACACAAAAGATTAGCTTGTTGCCGAAGAATAGACTCTTCTCGCCCTTGATGCATGATCTGTGCATGAAGTGGCACCCCAGGGTCATGGCGATGACGAAGGCGAACGAGGTGCGCCACTCCAGAACCAACCAGAACCTTGGAATCGATCAGACGCGACCTGGTTATATGAGCAGGTTCAATGAGTTTCCAGTCTTTCTCCAACAGCAACACGTATTCGCTTGAGGCAAGCTCGACCATTCTGGTTATAGCTTTCCCCAATGGCAGATTCTCTGCGAAAACGTGTATTCGACGTTTTTCCTTTGGTATGTCGTTAAGCCGAGGTATTTCCTTCAAAAATTGCTTGTCATTCTCTACACCGTTCAGGAAGAAGAGGATTTCCTGCGATTAGTCACGAAGGCCATTGTCAAGCCAGGACTTCATAGATTCATATTCATTGTGGAACAGGACGACGATAGACAAAAAAGCTTCATCATATGTTTGGCGCTGTTTGACCATAAAAGAAACATCGGCACGTACTGGTTGTGCAGCGATATTGACGTCTCCATGCGCAGAATCTGCTGGTTCAGCTCTGACAGGCTCCTTGGCGGTGTTATTTTGTTTCTGGAATGTAGAACGTGCGTCCACCATTTCTGCGGACTGCTGCACAGACTCGTGATGTTGCGTTGTATCAGATTGTGTGTTGAGCGTCTCGGACTGTTCCGCGGATTTCTCTGGTTGGGATACAGGGTGTGCGTTGACCGCTTGCGCGGTCTGCTCCTCAGGCTCGTTTTCTTGACGTTCAGCATCTGCATTCGGCTTTTGGTCGTGTTCGGCAGGCTGCTCTTGCTGACCGGCAGAGTCTGTGTCAGCCGTTTGGGCAGCGTCTTGCTCGGAGTTGCGCTGTTGACTTGGAACGTCTATATTGGCATGGTGAGGTGGTATCTCTGGGACAAGAACGGGCATATGCTGTTTGGTGGACGAAGAATGGTTAGCCACGGGCGAAAAGGGTTGCGAATGAACAGTTGGTTGCAAGGGAGCAATACAAGCCAGGAATACCACGCCAAACAACAAGAAGACGACGACGGAAAACAGCAAGGCCAAACCAACCAGCGTGATCAAAGCACGCGTCCTCTTGGAGCGACGCTACTGCAAAATGGGGCGGAACAGCGCGCCGGCGCGCGCTTGAACGCCTGCCAACGAGCGCTTGTCAGAGCCGACGTGCGTGGGCAGCGCATGAAGAGACACGGCCGCGCCGCGGTTGACGTGCGGGTGCAGTGGCGGCGGTGGCGCATGGCTCGTCTCAGACAAGCGCGCGGTTCGGGCTGGCTGCGATGCGAGCGCGTTCGACTGTGCACAGTGTGCAGACGACGCGCGTTGAAGAGCGAAGCGGCGCGCGTGCGACATTGCACGTGATGGCGGCCCGAGCGGCGCCATGTGCAAGTGGGCGCGCAGGCTTGTGCCGCACTGCGGCGAGTGTGCCGAACTGCTCTGCAGTCAGTCAGTGCTGATCGAGCGCCCCTTCGCGCGTGGCTGTATGATACACCATGTCAGACGTGTGAAGCCAGAAGGTAACTGAACAACACAAAACTGATCGCGCGTTGCCTCGCCCCGCAGCCTCCGCACGCACTGCCGTGCCTCGCCGATGGCCTTCTTCACCGCGACGCATCGGCGGCCGCCCGCCCGTCATGGGCGCCGACGTAGCTTCGCCTTGGCGCGATCAGCGGTCTCCTCGACATGCCTGCCTTCTCTGCCGCGTTGCCGCGTCGACGTCCAGTACGCACCGTGGTCAAGGCCATTGCTGCCAAGCGCTCTTCGTTGCGAAACAGCTTTCCGCGTGTCAATCCCTTCGTTTCGGTGCTGATTGTCAGCGTCCTTGTTCTCGCCTTATTGACATCTTCATTTTCGGTGCTTGGCTCCAAACCAGCGTCGCAGATCTCGGCCGTCGTGCTTTTTCACGGCGAGTTGAAGTCGTTCCAACATGCGTTGCGGACATGGTACCGAAATCGGCTGCTCGATGCGGTCGATGAGGTGCTCATCCTGGTCAATGGTGCTTCATCTCCCGCTTCACGCTCCGCGCTTTCCAGTCACACCATTCCACTTTTCTTTTCGCTTCCGGATGCAAAGCGTCGCATCATTACGTCATCAGAGAACCTGCCCTTGGGGCTTGCCATCTCTCGTATGGTGCGCGAGGCGCATTCCAAGTAAGTGCTCCTGCTTGAAAAGGATTGGGCTTTAATTGAGAACACCACCACCACCGAGTCGCGTCTCATGTACTCAAAGGAGCTATTGAAATCTAAAATTGCCAACGTCGTCCGTTTCAGACATCGTCATAATCCTGGCGTTCCGTTGCACGCGCTCATCATGCATTACGGTCGAGAGCAATCCATTCTGACCATTCAGAAGAATCTACTGTGCTATGTCCACCACTGGCAGGCCCATCCCCCGTCCATGTTCCCTGGCAAGGGCCGAATTACCGAGTGTCCAAAGCCGCCTGCAGCACAATCCGATCATCGAGATACCGTGTATTGCGCTCCTTCCGAATACTGTCAGTGGACAAACAATCCATGTTTGTTTGATCGGAAATAATTCATCGCTGACGTCTTAGATGAGTTCGAGAAACAGTACAAAACTGAGCACGCTCAGTACGGAGATTCATCTCCCTTTTTGGATGTTGAGTATTACACCAATTGGCGCTCGTACGCCTGGGCCGATAAGAACTTCACAGTTGCTCTGGGAACGGGACTCTTCAGCCATGATGAGCGACAGGAGCAAAGCTATTCCAATACATTTTGGTACGGTCATTATCGTCTCACTGTTGACCTCGAAGAATTGAGAGATCAGTACTTAAAAAACGAGTCTTCGTTCAAAGCTCTCGGCGGCGTGCACCACGATCCAGACAGTCCCTACCCTCTAACTTTGAGGGAAATATATCCTGTTCAATTCGTGCGCAAGCATCAATGGCCTGATATTTACACTGGCACTCTTGAAGAACGATGATTAACAAACCATATAAGAAGTTCCTTAAGGAACACAGATTATTGACAGGCGACCAACGCAACTCATCCAAAGCAGAACAAATGAGGGCCAGTTGGATTTCTTGGAGAAACTACGTCACCACCATTCATCGAAAAGTCGAGAAAGCAATGCTTTTGGTGCCACCGGAACAGCCTCACGAAATGACCATCACCCTTGTAACGAGCCTGTTAGACATTGGACGGTCTGGTCTTGGTCAGTATGGATACCAATTCCGACGAAGCTTCAAAATGTATTTGGACGCCATGCAGAATTGGTTGACTCATGGGTATCCAAAAGTTGTGTATACAACCAGAGAAGTTGCAGATGAACTGAGGAAGAAGATGAGTGACGAAGCAAAGAATTCCACCTATTTCGAGTATACAACACGCGAGGAGCTTCGTACAAGATGGCTTGGCCCCGACAAATATGAATTAGTATAGAAAATCCGGAAGTTGAGAGAATGGCTAGACAGGGCTTCGTGGCTCGAGAATTCTCCACAGGCTGGGTTGGAGGGCTATAATCCTTTGGTCATGTCCAAGATGTTTATGATGCGACATGTGGCGCGCACCAATCATTGGAATACGACACATTTTTTGTTCTTAGATGCCAAGCACAACTGTCAGAACCCCAAGGTCATGAACCGTAGGAATGATCATATTATTCGCGCTCACATGTTTGACAAACTGCTCATGACGCATTTCAACTATACTCCAAGCACCGAATTGCACGGATTTGAGTTTTCGGCCTTCAGTGAGTATTGTAACATAGATAACGCGGCCGAGAGACAGAATGTGAAAGTCGGCCGAGGCGGTATATTTGGGGGTTCGGCATTCGTACTGGAATACATTACAGCGATGCATGACGTTATCTTGACCGCAACTCTGCGCGGGGGTTTGATGGGTACCGAAGAGAATGTATTCTCTATCATTTTGTATCAGGTTCCGCAGTATGTGGATGGCTTTAACAATAACTGGGCGTGTCCAAGCAATGTTGCAAAGGATCATTACTGCGAAGACATGCGGGATCATCAGGGTTATAATTGTACGATCTTCGAGTGGGTAGCGAGAGACGCTTTAGTTAGTGAATTAGCAGCGGCTGTGCCAGGGAATGGACGAGGGGAATTGAATATCACTTCGAGACATGAGACACAGCTACTTTGGTGTTTCACGTCTCGCTGTGACTTTTGATTTGCGTTCCACGGGAATTTTTGTGGATCATAATCAAAGGGGACGATTAATCCGTGCCTCTGACGCTGAATGAAACTCCTTGAGCACTTTTTCCGAGGGGAGGCAGGTGTAACTCAAGCTCTTCTTCACGCTGTGGCATATTGCGCGGCTACTACCAAAGGTACATATGTGGGAAACATGGCCAAAGACAGGGTATGTGAACCCTACTAGGACGTGCAGAGCTCACTAAATGAGTTGCATGTAATATCCCATGGGGTATGTTGTAGACTTTACGAACGACAGAAAGCTGCATATGAGGTTATGATATCACTTTGAGATCGAAAACATTGACATATATATTACGTGCATCTACGCGGGGATGCCATGGACAATGTGTATTTACATGTAAGAACAATGAACGTAGTTTGTACACAAGGGAAACAAGTTCTGCTTGCAATACTTTCGAACAGTGCTTTCCATCAAATCATGCGCATCACGCGATGCTCAGCTCTCCCATCGCGGAGCAACGGCATGTCTTGGTAGTCGGAGAGACCGGCCAGTTTGCTCTCTCAAGTCTTCGGCATAACGCGAATTGGATCTCTGTCCCACAGTGTTCAAGTTGATAGAGTGAGCGAATGATGTTTGCGCAAATTATCGAACAGGGGTTTCCAAAGCTCCTGTTTTGTATGGGAAACATTCAAGCCATCGTTGTAGAAAGCCAAATGTGGCTATAACAGATATGAGCTCCATTATTGCTTCCGGTTCAAACAGTTTGTGCATGACACTAGCCTGTGCAGGTGATATCAGCGGACTAGGCGCAACGTCAGCGTATTTGGAGCATACCTGAGAATTGTTGAGAGCCGCTTGCACAACTACGTGGGCCAGCAATAGGAAAGCGACTTCTTCTCTGGTAAACGTAGATAAGTCGACATCTCCGTCATCTGCTCTTCCACGGACAGTGTTGTGTTTGAACACTGAGTAGTTTTCTGGACGTTCCAACTCCACATTGTCATCGTCGGAGTCTTCAAACTCGTTGTTGACAAAAAAATTTAGACCGTTGACGTCAGGCACTTCCGGATCATCTGTAAGCGCAAAGAGACTGTGAAGAGAGTTCACGACCGCAGGGTTGTGACCTGTCGACACGGTCTTTGAGGTACTGCTGCTACTATCACACTCCCACCGTATTCGAATGTCAAACTCTTCGTACTGTGGTTGCTGTGGACGGTGCAGAGTTCGCTTGAACGTAGCTCTTCTATCGGAGTTCTTTCTGGTGAGTATGGCCAGTCCTCTTCTCAGAAGGCTGAGTTCAGATTGCACAAAGCTTTCATCGTCAAATAGTAGTTCCTCCGGATTTGAGTCGTTACCATCTTCCAGAATGGTTCACGCGTGTCGGACCCAGGCGAGGTGCACTGGATGAGTTAAAGTCAACGTCTGAGGCAAATTATGGAAAACGGAACCTGTCAACCCTTCGTGAACGTCGAGTTGGTTCCCGCTCCGGTTGGGTGGGGACTGAGAATTGATAATTGTGGTGATCAGAGAGAGTCACAATTGAGGAGCTCGGTGATGCTGTGTTGGAATCGAGGAGCGCATAGGCACGCTGTTAGAGTGATGAGGCGGAGGTGGGTTGTGCGGAGTGCGGAAGTACTGCGACAGGCCAGAGGAGATTATGAAGTGGGTGCGACACCAGTTGGGCTGCAAGCAACGATAACAGCGAATAAAAGGCGTTGCGAGCTGGTTGGTAGCGCGAGAAATACAGGGTGGGAGAGGGCGCAAGTGAAACGGATGAAAGCAGCAAGCGACACAATTGATGTATAGACGCGAAGCGCGGAGAGGAGTTATGCTCGGTGGCATGCTGCAAGGACTGGGCAGGGGAGACGCAGGGCGCTATTTTGGTGTGGGAAAGGCAACGACGGCCAGCGCAGAGGGGTGTGACCCATTTTGAGCCCACTTGTGCGTGTGGAGCTTGAAAGCAGCTGCTTGAAGGACTACCCTGTACGCCGACTCTGCCTTTCGGCCAGCATGGACTGATCTGGGTCCAGTGGAGGGACAAAAAATAAATTCGGAAATTTGAGGGTTTGCCGAGCGGCCATTTGCTGGACACGTTCGGTGCCTGTGCTACCATCATGGGCCATTGCTGGCACTCTAGCGGTACTGGAAACGGCATTTTTCGCTGCTCATAGGGACTACCTCGCTGATGCGCTCAGCCGGAAGATGTCTAGTGTGACCTTCGCCAATCTTAGGGTATCTCAGCTCGTTCGAGATAAGACTGCCCCTCAGTCTGATGGTGAACGACAGTCACTCGTGAAGCGTGCGCATGCATTTGGGCATTTTGGAGAACTGGAGGTCTTCAAGAAACTTTGGCATGACGGCTACTGATGGAACGGTATCAGAGAAGACATTAGGAGAAAGACTGGCTCGTGTCACCCTTGTCTTCGGTACGACGTCCAGAAGAGAGGATTCCATCCTCTTAAGTTCATTGTAGCAGAACTTCCGTGGGATCATATTGCGGTTGATCTCATTACGTCTCTACCTGATTCCGACAGCGGTCATAACACGTTACTAACCATCTTCTGCATGATGACTAAGTTCGCTATTTTACGGCCTCTGAAGAGTAAGGCAATGGAACAAGTTGCTCGTGAAATTTGGAAGGTGATGTCCATTTTTGGAACCCCAAAGACCATCCAGTCCGATAACGGTTCGGAATTCGTAAATGAGCTCGTCAAACAACTGGTGGAGATCAACGGAATCGACAATCGCACCCTTTTTCCATACAACCCGCACGCAAACGGCGCAGTGGAAATGGTTAATGGTACAGTAGAGACGATGCTTCTTAAGGAACTCGATGGAGCCACCCATCGATAAAAAGAATACGTGCTTTTCGTGCAGGTTGCCTACAACTGCAAGATTCCTGCCTTGACTGGGTCTACACCGTTTTCTCTGATGTTTGGCCGTAGAATGAACGGGTTTGCAAAGTTTGGCTCTACTGTGACTTTTTCACCGGTTGGTCTTGGGCTCTGTTAAAAAAGCATCAAGAAATTGTGACGCAAGAAGTCTTTCCATCCGTGACAAAGCGCGTACAGCAGATCAAGAAGAAGGATGCCCGGTACTTTGCTGCCGGCCGTCGAATGATCCGACTTAATGCATTCTCTTCTGGGGCATTGGTCATGATGAGAGATGTAACTAAGGATTCCAAGTGAGGCGCACGATTCGAGGGACCATTACTGTAGTACGAAAGAATCGTGGAGGCGCTTACGTTCTGCGCGATGAACTTGGAAAGTTGAAACGCGCTGTGCCACCCAGTCACTTGAAACTAGTTGTGCGAAAGGGCGAACAGGCGGCACTCGAAGAAGCAAAGTTTGAGGTAAAGAAGATTTTGGAGCACCGAACTGAAGGGAACGGAAAAATGAGCTACTTGGTTTCCTGGAAAGAAAAGAATGTCGAGCCCATCTGGGAACCAATGAGCAACTTCAACGACGTCGACGTCATCCACCGCTATCGGAAGTTGGTCCGCCCAACTCGAGGTACAAATCGGAAAAGTTGGACGGACCTGGAGGGGGTGATGTCGTGCTGAAGACAGACAAATCGGCAAACAGTAGAGACAGTCGCGTACTTTAAGTGCCCGTCGTAGTTCAAGCCGCGCGCTGCGTTTGTGTCGAATGTTGACAGCGACGTGGGACGCTAAGACACTGTCTCTGATCAGCCTTGTTGAACTTGAATTCTTTTAAGTTACATAATAAGAAAGTGAGTTGAATCATCTTGATCTGAGGGTACTATTCTAATACGTTCGATTACAGTGACAGATGGTTAGTACTTAAGTAGGTACTACAATGCGGAAACAATAAACGGGAGCTATCATCGATTATTACAACTACTATCTTCGTACACTTTGTACCGCATCACAACCCCGAGAGTTCGCTTCACGGCAGCCTCAACCACAGGCACTCTATCGCCGGTGGAATCGACAGAGCAACTCTCACTCAGCCAACCAGCAGGCCGGGTGACAGGGTGCTTCTGTGAGAGGTTCAGACCTTGCCACAACAGCCCAGCAGAGGGCCGTTATTAAAGGCGAGAACTTGAAGCAGCCATATTGCACCTTCAGCAGTAGACTGCATCTTTCAGGCTGAGTTTTTACAGTTTTAGCTGTACGGTCGACCACAATTGTAACGATTACTCAGCTCAATTATGTCGGAGCCTGACGGCATCGCAGCCGGGGAAGCGCACGCAGAGCAGATCGAATCCGGAGAAGGAACGGAAGCCGTGATTGGACTGGATGCGGAAGCCCTTCGTACTTTCAATGAAGCTCTTTACGATGCAGTCGGAGATCCAGATCCACCCCCTCCAAACTGTACGCCAGACGTCATGAAACGTTACAAGGAAGAGCTAGAACAGTACTCAAAGGAAATGATGGACGCTCTGAAGGAAACTGGCGCTCAGAACGAAGTCCTGTGGTACGAATTTACGTCTAGTTTTCGCCCCGAGACCTTCGGGCACATGTCAAAGGCCACTGCACTGCGCTGGATCAACTACCTGATCCAGAATGGTGTTTGGGTTCGACGTCAGCAAGGATTCAGGCGAGCCAGAGCTCTCGTCGACTGCCTCCAGCAGCCGAAATTCATTCCAGTGCAGACGATAGCACCAGGAACGAATAATTCTGCTTCTTTAGAGACACCACACCCCGAGACAAATGCAAGGGAGGAGAACAATGCCCATGGTCCAATGCACGACGAACGGGAATTACCTCTTCCATATCGTTCGACCTCTGTACATGACTCCAGAGCTCGTGGCCGCGATGCCACAGATCCTTCCAAGGATAGATCAGCGGCAATGGATACCCGAGCACAACCAGGTGACCCTGCAGCAGTAGACACGCGCCAAGATGGTCTGCGAGACGTGCTCCCAAACTTGTATGCAAACTCTTTTCAGGGAACCAAGCATGGCAGCCATTCCAATGACAAGTCTGGTGCCAACACCAACACCGCGTTTGCTAACGGTTTCAACAATATGCTAAAGGCGTGCAAGGGACGATGTTCGTATGGAGGTGGATTTGATGAGGACCTGCAAGCCGTTTTGGATTTCTACGATTCGATGGCCAGAATGTTCCGTCTCTCAGACGAAGAGAAGTCCGAAGCGCTACCAGCTATTCTCTGTGACGATGCCCTCCAATTCTACATGAAGGAGTACAGAGTAGGAGATTCTTACCCAGCAATCCTTCAGAAACTTGTTGACAACTACATCAACCCTGAACAACGGAACAGAACTCTCATCTTCTGGCAGTCAATGAGACTTTCTCAAGCTATGAGAGAGAACCCGGGGAAGAGTGAGCTGGAAGTGTTCAGATCCTTCTGTCACAGACTGATACAGATTCAGAATCAACTCGATCCTGCGTACAGGACCGATAATTTTCTGCGAGATCACTGATAGTATCGACAGATACTTCGCAGATAGCCCAGTCTCTACGAGAACGTGTTCCGGCCTCATCACAGGAAGCTCATAGCCGCATTGCCACTTTCCTTTCGAATGAACCGAGATCTGCTGAAGCCTTTGTAGTGTCATATCAGAGTCAGAGTACTGAAAGTACCGCATGTTACAGTCTTGGTACGCGATACGGAGGTGACGCAAGAAGGACTTTGAAGAATCACGGCCGAACAAAGAAAGGTGATCGCCGTGGCCGACGGATTTCGTCAAGGTGGCTGTCAGGTAAGAAAGGCTGCTACGTTTGCGGCGAGAACCATTTGGCTCGCACGCGACACTCTCAACAAGAGATCAGAGATGCGTTTGCGAAGATAAAGAGCAGCAGAACATCCGCTCACGTTACTGTCGAAGACCTTGTCAACGTTGTTCAAGAGCTTACCACTGAAGACGACTCTGCCGATGCTGTCAATATCGTATACTCAAGTGACAGCGAGGCCTCAATCACTGACGATAACTCTGAGGGGGAAGCAGCCTACATCGTGGAGGATGAATTGTCGTCGCATGAATCCGATGAAGCACTTCTGGCAAATGCCTCCTTCTTGCATGGGATTGGATTCCACAGGGATCGAGACACGGCTTTGGCAACGATGGAAGAAGAGCTGAACAGAGGAGAATTCGAACACTTTCGCGGACTTTATATCGATACCTGTGCCAACCGCTCTTCAGTGATGTCTTACAACCAATAGAAGGCTTACTGTGAACAATTCAGCGTGCCGTGTACTATTGATCGTCACAACGTCAAGTACCTGAAGGGCATCGGCGGGAACAGCAGACCGATTGGGACAGCAACTATTCCTGTTCCGTTCAAAGACTTGAACCTCGTAATCGATGTTACGTTTCAGATTGTGAAGGACAACATTCCAAGCCTTCTGAGTATGAAGGATATGGTAGACAATGGGCTAGAGATCAGTCTACAGAAACGCGAAGTCATGTACAAGCATCTTCAACAGCCTCTGACGTTCAAGAACTATTTCTTGATCCACAACTGGAGTAATGGTGATCTTTCGTACTCCTTGTACACAGAATCAGAGCTGAGGAAATTGCATCGCGTCTTCGGCCACCCAACCGTCCAGGCTTTTACCAATGTGCTTAAGAGAGCCCGTCCAAACGAAATGACCCCCGAAGTGCGAACTGTGATTGATGAAATTACGCAGGCCTGTGTAACCTGTGCCGAGAACGCCCAACGACCCAGAAGGTTCAAGCTGACTGTGGGAATGGACGATCATAGGTTCAACCATATCGTGGCCATCGATGTGATGTACATTAATCAGAGGCCTGTACTGCATGCCGTCGACGAGGCTACGCACTTCAACGCCGCTTTGTTTCTGCGCCGCATGACGTCAACTGAGGTCTGGAAGGCCTTTCTTCGCTGTTGGTCACGTCTGTACTTGGGGCCGCCGGACTTCTTACGTGTTGATCAAGGCAGTAATTTCGTCTCGAAAGAGTTCCTCGATCTCTCAGATGCGGACGGGATTACAGTTATGCCGGGCCCAATTGAGTCTCCTTCTACCATGACGCATGTAGAACGGTACCACGGACCGCTTCGTTTAGCTTACCTGAAGCTAAGAGCCTCACTCCCTCGTAGCGAGACTGACGCGGACTGTCTGCAGATGGCAGTTAAATCTGTTAATGATACAATCGGACCAGAGGGTTTGTGTCCAACGCTACTTGTATTTGGAGCTATACCTCGGCCAGCGCGACAGACGCCCGCTGAAACTCAGTTGCAACGTGCCAGGGCGATTGACGAGGCCATGGACGTCGTGAGGAAGGAGTAAGCAAAACGACGAGTCTCGTTTGGTCTCAAGCATTACAATAGCCCGAAAGGAAAGGAGAACAGCCAACAGCTGCTGAAACTCCCAGCCGGTGCTCCAGTATACGTGTATCGGAAGAGTTCAAAGAAATGGGAAGGTCCATTTCCTTTCATACAGATCGATGGTGAGACAGTCGTTGTCCAACTCCCACACGGCCGTCGTATATTCCGTTCGAATGTTGTGAAACCCGTCACGAAGTCGGAACTGGGACATCATGGTTCTTCTAACACTGAAGTTGTTGGATGGGAAGTCACAGATGACTTGAAGCTCAGCGCAAAGGAGGTATCGGCCATGTTTGGTGAGGCTTTTAATGTCGAACAAGTTTCAACACAACCCGATCAAGAAGACTTTGGAGAGACGAGAGCAAAGGAACTGTCTGGGTTAGAGGAGCGAGGGACTTTTGAAGTCGTAGATGTGAAACAGGTTCCGAGTAGAACGCGCATTTACGGTTCGAGATGGGTTGACGTTGTCAAGTCTGTGGACGGAAAGGCTCTTAAGAAGTCTCGATTGGTAGCTCAGAACTTCAAAGATCGGGGAGCGTTGGATATTGCGACAAAGTCTCCAACGGTCAGCCGATTTGGGCAGAGGATTTCCATTGCCCTCTCCGTGATGATATCAGGACACATGTCATATGTTCGAGATATATCACAGGCATATATTCAGTCTGAGTCCCAAATTGAGAGACAGATCTACCTTCGCCCGCCACTGGAAATGGGCCTTGGTTCGCACGAAGTGCTTCGAGTGCTGAAACCCCTGTATGGCATCCCTGAGAGTGGGCTTCATTGGTTCGTTACCTACCAGACGCATCACAGAAACCAACTTCAGATGCAGCCCACCTCAGCTGATCCATGCGTCTTGTACAAGCAAACTGGTGAAACGCTTGATGGGGTCACGATTCTGCAGGTTGACGATTCCTTTGGACACGGAACAAATGATTTTCTGGATGAGGAAGAGAAGCATTCGAAGGCTTTTGAATCAAAACCGCGCAAATGCCTCCACGAGGAGGACAACGCAATTTTCAATGGCATCAATATTCGCAAGAAGACTGGTGGAACTGTGGTTATCGAGCAAAGCCAAAATCTGCGATCTGTCAAGCATGCCCGCTCACAGGAGGACTTTGTCAGTATCCGAGCACAAGTGCAGTATATTGGTTGTTGCACCAGACCAGATCTTTCTGCTGCAGTGCAGCTCCTTGCTAGCTACGTGAACGAACCCGAAGCCATTCACTTCCGAAGAATGAATTCTGTTGTGGACCGATGCCATGAGACTATGGAAACTGGCCTCACATACGTACCATTGGATATGAGTTCATTGCGCCTTATGCTCTTTACCGACGCTTCATTTGCCAACACCGACAAGCTTAAGTCAAAACTTGGGTTCGTTCTACTCTTAGCCGATGGAAACAATAATGCCAATATTATTCACTATGGCAGCTCTAAGTGCAAGCGAGTAGCTCGGTCGGTCATGGCAGCGGAGGTACACGCTTTAGTGTACGGGTTTCCCCAAGCTTATGTTGCTAAGACAATGCTGGAAGAAATATTAGGAGAGGAAGTGCCACTGGATGCATACGTGGATTCACGAACGGTGTTTAATGTAGTCGCGAAGTATGGATCTACTCTCGAGAAAAGGCTGCAGATTGATGTGTCTGCGCTTAAGGAAAGCCACAATCGCGGCGAGTTAAGGTATCTAGCATGGATACCGGGAGACCAGAATGTTAGCGATGGATTGACTAAGGGACTAGTTGGAAACAGTCATCCGCTCTGGAAACTCATGACTACGAATCGGATTTTGTTGCGACCCACTGGCTGGGTGGAAGGTACTCGTATTGATGTGAACACTGCGTGATTTCTTCGAAAAGAAAAATCTTGGAGTGTCGAATGTTGACAGTGACGTGGGTCGCTAAGACACTGTCTCTGATCAGCCTTGTTGAACTTGAATTCTTAAGTTACATAAGAAGAAAGTGAATTGAGTCATCTTGATCTGAGGGTACTATTCTAATACGTTCGATTACAGTGACAGATGGTTAGTACTTAAGTAGGTACTACAATGCGTAAACAATAAATGGGAGCTATCATCGATTATTACAACTACTATCTTCGTACACTTTGTACCGCATCACAACCCCGAGAGTTCGCTTCACGGCAGCCTCAACCACAGGCACTCTATCGCCGGTGGAATCGACAGAGCAACTCTCACTCAGCCAACCAGCAGGCCGGGTGACAGGGTGCTTCTGTGAGAGGTTCAGACCTTGCCACAACAGCCCAGCGGAGGGCCTTTATTCAAGGCGAGAACTTGAAGCAGCCATACTGCACCTTCAGCAGTAGACTGCATCTTTCAGGCTGAGTTTTTACAGTTTGGTAGGGTTTGTAATACCCACAAAAACCGAAGAGACAGTACGCAGGGCTTGAAGTAGTTATTAGTTTGGCTATAGAACTCGACGTATAACGAAATACGTCTTGCAGAAGAATCCGCATGGCTCCTTAAAAGCCCTGCGGACGGAACAGTAAACTAGAGATGACACCGGTCAGGCGTCTAATTGAACACAATCCTCCCTCTTCCCAGCCCACACACTGGCTTATGGCAATAGACCTATATGTGTCTACACATGTGTAGAGACAGAGCGACAAAGCTGGCCAAGAAGGCTGAGCACCCAGTAGGTTTTCCTTGGGCATTCTCTGTTTCAAGTCGCTGAATTGTAATCTTTGGCAAATTGCTGCATCCATTTCTCGTGGGAATTTATCTTCGGTCATTCAAATGACAAATGAAGTTCGTCGTCAAGTTGTCTATTTCGTTGTCCGCGAAAACGCCCCCATATTCTGCCTTCGGACTCCAGCTCCGGAGATTGTCAAGTTTTGCCTCACGGTTGCTGTGATTTTCACTTTGACACACCTCTGCTACCCCTCCCGAGTCTCAGAGATAGTATAGATTAGGTGGCACCCGTTTATTCAACTGTTTGTATCTTAGTGCTTTCGAGAGCACTTTGTGGATTCTGCACTGCATATAAACGCAGTGCTGAGAAGGACAAGGCGTACTGCCTTGCCCTCCAACGCCTCACTTTCATTCGCTCTAATACCGAGTCGAGCTGCAACTTCTCAAGAAAATCGACGCAAGTTTTGTGCGCAAGTTGCCATGTACACTCCGACCGCTCATGCAGGACCGTTCCATGCTTCTAGCGTTTGTAGCTTTGTTAGTGCGATGGATTTTCTGGAACGTAGGCGTGGGAAAAGAAGAACGGTATGCACCGTTCCCTTCTCCCGTGGTTTACCGCGTGCTGCGACCACTATCGCCAAGTCTGTGCTTTAACGGCACGTATCTGGAGCGGCGAAATTTCACCTTGGTGGAGGCAGAGCTTTGTGCGCATACTTGGAACGCACGCAATAGGTTAACTGCAGTGCAATATGTGCCTGCGGTGTATTCTCCAGAGCTTCGCAAATTCTCTTGTCTGTCGCCGTCTAATATGATCACCTACGGCTCGATCCGCATCGATAACGGGACAGTGTGTGGTACTGAACATGCGTATATGCACGATATGCGCAGTCTCCGGTACAGATGTGAGCTAAACGAATATAATTGTAGTGGTATCGAATCGGTGAGAACAAATAACAACGGAACGACATGGATGGTGATCTCACATCCCGTTCGTGGTCGGTTAGTAGTATTCATTCGACTGCGACGGTTGAGAAACGCGTCGCTGGGAGAAGGATACTTCTCGTGGATAAGCGGAAAATGTAAGGTAGTGAAGGTTGGAGCAAACTGGTACTGGACATCTTTACCAGAACCAGGACCGACGAACTGCCGATGACTAGACTAAGAGTAGCTTCACTCCTAGAGTGAGCTATCTACTTATGCTAGCTAGATGGTCGTGATATATTCACAGGTAGTGGTCGTAATGCTTAAGTGGACACCACTATATTACAGTAAAAGTAAGGAGCTTATTTTGAAGGTGATGCTGAGCATTCAGTTGGAATTGAATCGAGCCACGTGCTATAACACCGCTCGCGAGGTGCCAGTGGGAGAAAAGAACGCCCACCTGTATATCGACGTGCAAATTTTGTTCTGTTTGGTGTTGCTGGAGATGGTGTTGTCGCGCTTGGCCGTGATGCATGGGAAGAGAAGGATAGAGAACGATGGCGTTGCCCATTTTTCTGAGGTGATGTTGGAACTATTGGGTGTTGAAGACGAAGACGAAGTGGGGGCATCGCTTGCCACGGCCGTTTTAAATCCGACAAGGATACGGCAACGCGATTTCAAAGCGTATTGAATCAACCGGCCAACATCCCTTTAGAAAATGAGTTGAACCTTGTGTTCGTACACTCTATTGTTTATGTTTGGGTGTTCGATGCGACATGGATAAGTGTTGTCTACTCTGCATCACCGTTGCCGCTCTGCGTTGGACATACATCAATGCATCATACATGTCTTGGCTGACGTCAGGACTAAGCCGCGTACGCATATGCGCGCAAATCGAGATAAACGTGCAGTACGTCAACAAACGGACAGTACGGGAAATTGCGTAGTCAGGGTTACGTCAGATAGTTTTCTAGACGCCTACCATCTTGTTCCTGCGGAACCTTTGGCTGCTAGCGTGATGTACAAGTGCAATCACGTCTGTCAAGTCAGCAGTCAACTGGCTTGGCTGGGTACGCATAAAAGGCCGTCCTTCCTCCTGGACGGTGACTCACACAGAAGAGCAACTTCGTGTGGGTGTGCCCGCTCTGTCTAGCTGCCTCAATCTTTCTCCTTCTTTCCAACCCTTCTACCGTAGTTGGCGCCTGATCCAGAATTCCCTTTATCAGCCAACATCCAACAACAAAGCGCTTTGTTTCGAAAGAGTAAGGGTGCTGAAGTTGATATTGGTGAATGCTGTGAACCATGGCGACGTCAAACTACGGAGTTGTGTCCGTAATTCAGCCACCGCTATTGAAGGCAGTAGATCAGCCGTCATTGATCAAATTTGAGACATCCTACGCTGCCTACAAGGCTAAGGTTGATGATGTGAACAAAGACCGTGATGACAACTCGAAGCTTTCACTGGCCTCTATCAAGGATTGCATGGATTCTGCTACGCTGCACGCTCTTTGTCTCATTGGAGAAATTGGAGATGCTTCTACAGTAGAGGAAGCAACCTCAGACATGGTAAAGGTTTGGTTCGAGAAGGCTTCGACGTCTACACCGAAGGATCTATCGGAACGAATTGACGCCACTCTGCGGCACGTCACGTTCAAGCCCAACAGGGAGGACCCCTCCGGAGGTGTAGCAAACTTTGTCATTGACGTCATCACTGCTCTTGATCAGAACAATGCCTCGGAGGTGTTGAAGGACAGTGATATGGCGAAAAAATTTCTCGATCGCCTTGTGAGCAAATTTCAGCCAAATGTGTTGCAGGAGAGGATCAAGATGCTACGCAGAGGATGGACGAAAAGTCAGCTTTCTGATATAAAGTTGTTCAAGGATGAGGTGGCCAACATAGCATTGGAGCTCTCTCTCACGGAGACCGCCCTGTCTCGTGTCAACCCTCAGAAGTCCAAGCAGCTACATGACCGCCCCCGAAAGCAGGCTTCGACATCAAAAGTCGAAAATGCCAACAGGAAAGAAGCATCGCAACTTCGGAATTCCAATTTTCGTTTGGGAAAACGAAAAGACTCAGAATGGTCTGAGCCTTGCCTGAACGAAAAGTGTGACGGGATTCACCGTCTCAAAGATTGTCCCATCACGTCAACTGAACGGAAGAGGGAAATTTTCGAGAAGCACTATACGAAGAAGGATGTAAAGAAGGCGAAGACTATGAGAGGTTCGGGCACTCCAACGACGGTTCTGCCTGACAGCGATGCAAGTAGATTCCGTGTTGCTCTGGAAGACACTGTGTTCGATCTATCGCTTGGTGACTCCGGGTCGGATTTCAGCGCGATTGATCATAACCTCTACAGTAGACTGATTTCTTCTGTTCCCAATCTTCCGGTCAAGAACTTCGAGAACCCAGTGTATCTCACAGGCGTTTTCAAATCAGACGAAGACCCTGACACGCACTCGTCCCGTTCAGTAACACTCACCGTTACAATTTTCCTCCCTGGATCCAATATTCCTGTTCGGGTTCGTGGGGTCGAATTCTATGTAGTTGAGAATCCGCTCGAAGAAATTCTACTCGGTCGTCCGTTCTTGAATTCAATTGGTTTCAACCTCAATGAATATCTCATTCGTGTGAGAAACGAAATCCACGACAAGCACGTGAACCAGTTGGATACGAAGAGAGCCAAGCTCGCTACGGCCAGGTATCAGGGGATGTCTTATATGAGTGCAGATGACGACCCCATCGAATTGCCCGAGTGCCTCGCAGCGGGCATAGGGAAGGATACCAAAGAATCTATCGATGAAGCATTCGAGAAGATTCTAACTGAGGCAAGACGAAACGGAATATCAAACGATGGAATGCAGAAGGTGGCCGCAATTCTCGACCGATATCGAGACGTGTTTCGCATCAAATTGGGTGCAGACCCTGCTGTTGACGTCCCACCTCTGACCATAACTCCTGTTGAAAATGCAAAGCCGTACAGATCGTCGCAGAGACGTTACGCACCACAACAGAGAGAGTTCATCATCCGAACGATACGCGAATTGGAGGCTATGGGAGCCATCTACAAGAATCCGTCAGCCAGGTGGGCATCGCCAGCCCTCGCAGTACCGAAACCTGGTTCGACAAAGCTGAGATTCACTGTAGACCTCCGTGGCCCAAATGCACGCACTGTACCTATCCAGTCCGCTATGCCACATCTGGAATCGCATTTCCAGGATCTTTCGGGAAGCACATGCTTTGCCAAAATTGACCTAGCCCACGGTTATTGGCAGGTACCACTTTCTGCAGAGTCCCAGGAAATGATGTCCATTCAAACTCCAATCGGAGTCTACTCCTCCAAACGCCTCTTGCAAGGCGGTAGTGACTCAGAAAATCACTTTCAAGCCGTACTCTCGAACAAGTTTGAGGGACGAGTGTCGAACCTTTTACAGTGGATCGACGATTTTCTGTTGTATGCCAAGAGCGAAGAAGATCTACTTGCCAATCTTGAAACCTTTTTTCTTGTCTGTGAAGAAATCGGCTTGAAGATTCATGCGGAGAAGACCACGTTATTCGCTTCTCAAGTTCAGTTCTGTGGGCGCATCATCTCAGCAGAAGGAGTACAGTATCACCCACGACACTATGCAGCTCTCACAGAAATGCGGAAGCCCAGTATGGCGAGCGAGCTCCAGCAATTCGTGTGTGCAACGAATTGGATGCGTAATTCAATTCCCGCTTACTCTGAACGCATCGCTCCTCTGCATCAACTGCTTGAGAGCTGTTACGCAAAGGCTGGAAAGCGAACCAAACGCGCCCTGCGAAACCTTTCCATCACCGACTCATGGGGCGCCGAGCTCGATTCAGCATTTGCTGACATCAAAAATCAACTGACCGCCACCGTAAAGCTTGCGCATCCTAAGCACGATCATCATCTGTGTCTATTTACAGATGCGTCTGATACACATTGGTCAGCCATTCTTACACAAGTGCCTGCGTCGGACCGACACAAAGCCATCGAAGAGCAGCAACACGAGCCTCTTTGTTTCCTTTCGGGTTCTTTTACAGGATCAGCTGTCAACTGGTCAGTACCCGAAAAGGAAGGCTTTGCTATCGTGGAATCAATGTGTCGTCTTGATTACTTGGTTACCGGACGTGAGGTAAACATCTTCACAGATCATGCCAACCTTGTGTACTTGTACGACCCGTACGGGAGGAACCCTGGTATCCCGAGACAAACGGCCAGCAAATTGATGCGCTGGGCTATCAAACTCAGTGGGTTTAGATACGTGGTAGAGCATTTGCCCGGCGTGCAAAACGTATGGGCCGACATGCTGACCCGTTGGGCTGTCAACCCCACGAGGAAAGTTATCGCCGCCAAGATGTTACGATGCAAGGCTCTTATGGTAGCACCAATCAACCCTGGCACGGACAGCAAGCTCGACTGGCCTGAAATTCACCAAGTCAAAGAGGCACAGTCATCAACAGAGGAGGTGCCTCCAAAGGGGTTCACGAAGACCGAAGACGGAATCCGAAACGAGAAAGACGTACTGTGGGTCCCATCTGACTCAGATCTTCTCAAGCTGCGCATTGTTGTCGCAGCGCACACTGGGTCTGGCGGGCACAGAAGTTCGAAAGTCACTCTTGCAACCACGAAGGCATTCTTTTACTGGAAGAACATGGATGACGATTTGAAGTCATTCGTGAAAACCTGCCTTCACTGCCTCTGCACCGAGCCGGCCAAGACTATTCCTCGCCCATTGGGACATGCTTTGCACGCCGAGAAGCCAAACGAACTGCTACATTTCGATTTTTGCTACATGTCTCCTGGACAGGACGACCTACTGTACGTCCTTGTACTTAAGGATGACCACAGCGGGTATGTTTGGTTGGTTCCCACAACGGAGACTACGGCAGAAGTAGTTGCTGACGAGTTAATTCGGTGGTTTGCTGCCTTTGGGGTAGTAACTCAATGGATTTCTGACAGGGGCTCGCACTTCAAGAACGAAGTGGTGCGGCACCTTAAGGAGAAAACGAATTCATCTCACCACTTCACTCTGGCATATTGTCCATGGTCAAATGGAACTGTGGAAGTGGTTTGCCGCGAGCTTTTGAGAGCGTGTAGAGCTCTGCTCTCGGAATTTCAACTCCCACAGAACTGTTGGCCAAGTATCTTGCCCGTGATTCAGGCTGCTCTCAACAGCTCTATCTTGGACCGCCTGGGTAACCGCTGCCCACTCACAGTATTCACAGGCCACAGGCAGGATACCCCGTTGTCAGCGATCACAAGGAAAGTCGGAGGCAAGACAAGAATTTTGTCTCTCGATAACATCCGTGGAAAACAACTCCGCAATATTGAAGAAACACAGAAGGCCCTCTGTTCCATGCACAAAGAGGTAGCGGAACGATGCACGGAGAAACGAAGAAAGGCTGTTGAATCACACAACAGGAAGACTAACGTGCGTGCTCCAAACTTTCAGGAGGGTGACTTTGTTCTCCGTGGCGTCTTGGAACGCGAACGTACGCGAAAGCCCTCTCTGAAGTGGATGGGGCCATTTCGTGTCGTAGAGTGCAGATCGGAGTACATCTTTGTCATTGAGTCGCTGCTGGATGGTCAGAAGCAGGAGGTCCACGGAAGAAGGTTGAAGTTTTTCCGCAACAGAGAGTTCGAGGTCACTGAAGAACTACGCAACTACCTTTCTTATCAGCAAGGGGAACTACTCGTAATTGATCGTTTTGAGGATATTAGACTGAGGAAGGGGATTGCCGAGTTGTTAGTGAAATGGCGTGGATTCTCTGAAAGTGAAACGGATTGGGTGTCCTTGGATTCTCTCCGCGACGACGTTCCAGTTCTTGTCAAGGAATACCTGGAGGAGGTGTCCGCCACGGGAACGAAACGGCAAAGCAACATCGCTGCTGCAAACATGTAAGATTTTCATTCTGCTCTTCAATTCTTACGGGGCGCTGTTGTCTACTCTGCATCACCGTTGCCGCTCTGCGTTGGACATACATCAATGCATCATACATGTCTTGGCTGACGTCAGGACTAAGCCGCGTACGCATATGCGCGCAAATCGAGATAAACGTGCAGTACGTCAACAAACGGACAGTACGGGAAATTGCGTAGTCAGGGTTACGTCAGATAGTTTTCTAGACGCCTACCATCTTGTTCCTGCGGAACCTTTGGCTGCTAGCGTGATGTACAAGTGCAATCACGTCTGTCAAGTCAGCAGTCAACTGGCTTGGCTGGGTACGCATAAAAGGCCGTCCTTCCTCCTGGACGGTGACTCACACAGAAGAGCAACTTCGTGTGGGTGTGCCCGCTCTGTCTAGCTGCCTCAATCTTTCTCCTTCTTTCCAACCCTTCTACCGTAGTTGGCGCCTGATCCAGAATTCCCTTTATCAGCCAACATCCAACAACAATAAGCCATTTGGATTTACACGGTTTGGTATCCAGCCTCGCAATGTAGGAGATTGCATTTGATCGATCCGTTCCACGAAACAAGTAAAGGGACAGAAACAAGAGCTTTGCAATATTACAGAGCTTGCTGCGATAACAAATGCCCGAACTCCGTCCAAAAAGTCCAATGCGTGAGAGACGCCCATAATGATCATATGATCATAAGAAGTGTCCAAAAGGGAAGCTTGATTTTGTTCTTAGCTAAAACTTACAATCGTGAAAGACATTAGCAAGGCCCCTTCCCTTGTCCGGCGAATTGTGGTAGTGGCTCGGTGAAGGATGAGTTTCGATGCTCTCGTTTGCGGGAGAGGCCGAAAACCGCTGACAAAAAGGAACAGGGCGAACTACGATGGTGGAAGCATCCGGCTACTCCAACGCTTCCCACACAGTCATGTTTCCCACTGGTGGCTTTCTATACGGACTCTGGCGGCTTGCTGCACTCTGGGTGAACAGTGCGAAGTTATCAGAGCCGAAAAGTTAGTCTGCGAAAAGTCAGAACGAGAACACGCTACTCTATGGGAGAAGTTGCTCGCTTTGTTGCTCGAATCGAGTCTTCTGACGCTTATGCTCCAGTTGTTTGCATTACTCAATAACATTTTTGACCTGTCAATGAAATAGAGCGTGTGTTGACGGACGTCGGGCCATGACAGACAAAGAAGGATGGGACGGAGGACCGGTGGGTTGAATGGAGGAGAGGAGAACAAACAAAGGGCACACCCGCGAAGCTTGAGTTCGTTCTTTCGTGGGTTGCCTCCCGCAGAGCGAGAGGCTTTTACGCGCACCACTCGACTCTCAGTTGTCTGCTGAGAGCACAAGATTGTATATTGTAGAAACTACGAAGACCATTACGCTTGACTAGGCACAGTACTGAATTGTCGTCAGAAGGTCATAAATCAGACGCTGACTGCATATGCAGCACTTACGTGGCACTGTATACTTTGTTACAGAGAATTCAACCCGACCAGGCAACGGTGCTGTACAATAAACAACAGCGTGCCACAATTGATGAGGACCATGCGAGACATTTTGTGTACTGATTTCGCGCATGAACAGCTGTTCTGGGGAAGTCTTTGAGCCAAAAATGGCATTTGCACAGAGCCTTAGTTTGAGCGACAATGTCGTATCAAGAAATGCTGAAGGAACAAAAATGCTTAAAAACTGACGATTGCTATTAGATTCTGTTCGCTGCGTGTTCGGCTGTTGGCAGACTGCTATGACCATTTGCTGCTTCTTGTTCCACATCTAGAATTATCGAAGGTACAGTGCTTTGCATCATCTATGTAAGTTTTTAAAAAATTTCACAACTCGTATACCTCACCGCACAAACAAGCTGTAGTGGCGCATGTTAGAGAGAGAAAGAGCTATTCCAGCTGGAAGAGCTACTCTACCAGTTGGAATAGCTTTTCTATGTATGAACGTTACATAAAGCCAGTTTCTTGTCGGCTAGTTTGACGAGGTTGCGCTCTAAAGATCTTTAATGTTTCGGTGAGACGAAGGGGCGACTGGGTCGGACCTCGATCTCGTCGTGCAGATGGACACTGCACACAACTTCTTTCGACAAGAGAGACGCTTGTGCGCTTAACGGCTGTTGGCGCAAGGTTGTGGTGGTGAAAGTGTCGAGTCCGATGCCCCGGTTTATTGGAGCAAGGCGGACGTTGGTGCCTTAAGTGTGAAGTGGAGGTTTCCCGATTGGAGTACGCCCGATCGGGAAGTCCACCTACGCAGTATGCATCCCACGAATGTCGTTCTGGGGTTCATGCCTGCGTGGTGCGTGGGTGGTAACTACTCTAACTACCTAACCAGGTTCACGTTGGGTGTATGTGATGGGCAAAAGGCGCGCAGCGGCTGCTACAACGCTGCCCCCCAAGGGTTGGGAGGAATGCGGTAGGGCCGCCAGTGTCGCGCTGTGAAGATCATCTAGAGTGCTTCGCATTTCACTGCGATGAAAGAAACTACTAGATTCTCAACGACACGTTCGAATGGTTTCATTAGAGATAATACTGCGTTCGACGTGACGTAAGATGCTCTTCACCAGAGCGATCAATTTAATTTAGTTTGCGGTTTTTGTTGTCTCCTGTATCTGGCGCTACGATCACGGTATTGAAATAGCGCTCATAACATTTGAACTATCGACTTGTTTTGCACTAACTGCATTGCAATCGAAGGCGAGGCAAAACAATAAAGAAGTGGTGCGTGGTTCGAAATGGCGTTTTGCAGGAATGTAAGAGCTCTTCTATGTCCTCCTGTAAGGTAGTGAAGGTTGGAGCAGACTGGTACTGGACATCTTTACCAGAACCAGGACCGAGGAACTGCCGATGACTAGACTAAGAGTAGCTCCACTCCTGGAATGAGCTATCTACTTATACTAGCTAGATGGTCGTGATGTATTCACAGGTAGTGGTCGTAATGCACAAGTGGACGCCATTATATTACACCTCCTGACAAAGGTTTACGAGACTCGCTTGAAAGCTTGCACATGACACAACCACCATCGCTAGCATCCGCTAAGCAGAAATTCTCCAAGCCGGAGCATAATCCCATCGGCGTTTGAAACCATTGACAACGGAACAGAAAAAGAAGAAACCTAACGCAATATTAACTGCGCAAGACAACCCATCACCAAAATCAAAGAGTCGGTGGTCGTTTTCAAACTAGACAGAAACGTTTAGAGTCGAAATAAAAAAGAGAAATTGCTTTGAGTCGTAGAAGCAGTCCACTTTCTTCGCTGTCTCCAAGCGTGTTGCGAACACAGACGTTTCCGAGGGCAGCTTGGATTGGTCGAGCGGCATGACCAGAACTTTGTTGCGCTTGTTGGGGAACACGCGCACTATCTCCCAGGTGGCAGGGTCCAAACGAGGAAAGGCGTTGAGACGATATATCGTCACGTGTACCGGGAAGCCAACGGAGATGAGAAACACAAGCGAGACGGTGAGCACAATGCCCGCCTTGCCGAGTACCATGCTAGCGTAGAGATGAGAGCAAAGCTGTCTCCACTTTCGGAGGTGTTCGGCTGTTGAAAAAGGATGCTGTCAAACTTTACATGTGGGTGGTATTAATGCGAAGGTGCGACATGGGCGATGTTGCATTGTTTCCCTGTTTTAATTGGCCGTTATCGAAGATGCCCGCTGCCGTTGGCTGTCACGCAAGCGGAACTGGCGATCGACGCCACTCGCGTGCGCTCTGTCGCGATGGGCGCCATGCGCTCGCTCCGTCTCTAGCTTGCACATGGAAACAAATTGCACGACCGTCTGGTTCGGCGACGGTACCACACACCGTTGCCACGCGCTTTTCTCACAAGAAGCTGAGTGGCTTGCGCTCTCGGTTGCTTTCTGCAAGCCCTTCACGCAATTTTGATTACTTCAAATACCCCTGCCATATACGCACACGTCGTGAGACGATGAAGCTTCCAGCCCCAAATGATGATCAAGTCGAAAATCGTCGCGCAAGCGACACGAAACGGTACCGCCACGTCTTCCAGCTGCATCAATATTTGCTGCAGCGGTAAGAGGCGCCGGCAGGCGAGGCGCCAGCCGCTCGACCAACTTGTGAAATGCTTCGCCTCCCTTGTGGGCCTCGGCCTGCCCAGCTGCCAAAAAGTCGCCCACCGCATCCATCGCCCATTCCTGTCAATTGCGCCCTTGAACCGTTTCTCAGCGTCGATTGTTACCACGCTCCTGACATGGCTTTACCGGAGAGACAAGAGTGGAGACTCCCGCCGGCATACGAAAACCATTCATTCTTCGTGGAACAACGTCGACGGCGCACACCAGATCAGTTCGCCGGAAATTGTCCACTGCAACCGCCTGCCACACCGCCTACATCCCCGCCGATTAGTAGGAAGAGGAGAAGAAGTCAGTCGCAGTCGCACTCTGCTTCAGACGGTGCTTCCAGCGACAAAGAACGCTCAACCAGTGCCGACAGCGAGCAAGAAGAGGCTGTGGACAAGGGCCAAGCCGAAGGCTCTTCATCATGCTCCACCGAGCACCTTACGGAAGATGAAAAGCGACAGTTGCTGAAGATACGCATCAAACTGCCGCTGAAAATGTGCTACGTGGTGCAGGCCGACGTGCCAAAACGAGCAGACAAGGATGAAGAACAACACGCGCCGGCAGTGAAGAAGCACAAGGTTGAGAGCCAGAGCCATCCGCCCGTGATGCTCAACCTCAGGATTCGCGACGGGTACCAAACGGATGAAGATGGCTTTCTGGTCGAACCTCGCCGCTCCATCGTGCTTGTACAACACCGCGTGAAGCGAGAACGAAGGCGTCGCGAAAGCTTGATGTTTCGCTGGAGACGGAGAAGACCGGCGATCAACGGTTTGACTGCAGGAAGCGGCTGTATACGATGAGTGGACAGAAAAGACGGAGGCGAAGGAGAGAAACGGTGCAGAGGCGTCCGTTGGAGAACGATGAGCTGCGAGATGACGATGGTTTCGCAGTGCGAGCGCCACAGTGAGCCGTTGGCGGTGGCGTTTGCTTACGACGATATCGTACGTGACATGGCTGTCATCTTTAGATATCGTTTTGCGACTTCTAAGCGGGCGGCACGTGCGGTCCACGTGCTCGGTTGCCAAGTGGCGTACATCAAGTTTAACCCTTTGGACACTGAAAATTCTTACCTCCACAGGCATAGACATTAGCAAACACCAATGAGATTCGCACGTATCTCGTCTAGCGTGTGGCTATGGTGACCCTACAGTTGATTGAAAAGCACACTTGAGTGTGTGCCTTTGGCACACGCACAAACGGTTCAATGGACTTCTGTGTAGCGCGCGAGCGGGGGCGAAAGGGGTCGAGCGAAGTGCGCGCATAGTTGACCGCCGGGGGGCAGAGCGCCGAGCCGGACGGTCGCGCAATTTATTTTGCCAGTGCAACCCACCGGCGCATTGCTGTGCGCCGGGCGTTGCACTGCGCACAAATGACGTGTGTGTGGCGCTCTCGCCTTGCAAGAGGCCGACCGGTATCAACACCGTCCCTCAAGGCGAAGCGACTACTCTTCCTACACCACTGATAAGCATCTAGTTACTGAGCCCAATTCACAAGTAAAATATAATATCAGCGACCGAAGAGCAAGGTCTGTAGACACGATTTCTCTGCAAATCTGTCTCTTCTCTGGCATCATCCTGCAAATGCCAAAGGCGTGGTGCAACATTCAAAACATTATATAAATACATTCATACATAACACATCACACACATATTTCCACCAGCTCTAAGCTGGGAAGTCATTACTTGTTCACACCAGTAAACTCCAAAACCCAGGTATCAGGTAAAAACCCGTTGCGACAAAAACACATATACCTCTGTGGGAAAACGGAGAAGGTTGTGAACCACAAACATTCATAAACAATAATTCAGACATTCAAACATGTATCAAACAAAAAAGACAATACAAAACATAACAAAGTAGTTAGTGTAGTCAGTAGATCCCAACAATTCTTCTTAGAACGAGTCAATATGCATCAAGCTGACCATCCTCCTCACTTCTAGGAGGGATACACACTTTGTCAGTATGTCAGCGATCTGTTGACTCCTTGGGATTTTGCACAGCTTAACAATTTGATCTCTCTCCAGGTCCCGCACATGGTGCGTCTTTAAATCGATGTGCTTGTTTCGAGCAGATATCTGTGGACTCGTGGTCAAGGATATAGCAGCCGAGCTATCATTCATGATCTTTGTGGCTTCGAACCATAGATCCTCGCTCCAAGGCTGGATGTGTGCGAATTCAAAATACATCTTTCGCATCCACGAAAGGTCTTTCGCGCAAGTAGAAAGAGCGATATACTCTGCCTCGGCCGAAGAGAGAGCAATTACCGTTTGACGCTTTGATTTTCACATGACTGGTGCGTGGTTGACGAAGATAACGTACCCGGTTGTGGACTTACAAGTCTCAATGCATCCCCCCCCAATCGGCGTCAGCGTACGCAGAGAGTGAGGCGGGAGAAATGGAACGGTTGGCTGGAAAATGAAGTCCATAATCCATGGTGCCAGCCAAGTACCTAAATAATCGTTTAAGCAGCGATAAGTGTCGTTCACATGGGTTATGTAAATGCCTTGAGAGCGCTGAGATGGGAAAGGAAAGGTCAGGACGGGGAGATACAGAAATGTAAAGTAATGCACCAATCCCTGACCTGTACTTTGCATGATCATCTGTCGAAAGAATCACGTCTCCTTCACCAGATGGCAGTACATTGGCAGCCGTAGGTAAAAGTGATCCAACTGCATTGCACTGTTGCATACCAAACTTCTTGAGAACTTGTAGTGCATATCCATATTGATTAACCTTAATGCCGGAAGGAGATCGCTGAATATTCCAACCTTTGAATGACTTCAGCTCCCCATAGAGCTTCACATCAAACGTTGCAGACAGTTTGTGTTTGAAGTCATTTAGAAGTTTGGCATTGTTCGCAGCGAATGCGCAGTCGTCGACTATAACAGCCAAGATCAGGAAGTTGTCCTGCTCGCGGAACATGAAGACACGAGAGTCGGGAGCTGATGTCACAAAGTTCCATGATAAGAGAGCTTCAGAAAAGAGGGAACTCCACATTATTCCAGCTTGTACAGCACCGTAGATGGAGTTAAGAAGTTTGCAGACATGGCCTGGCTTCTCCACAATGCCGGTGGAGTTACAGGGTTGTTCCATAATTATCGGAACATCCAGTTTTCCATATAAGTAGGCCTTTGAGATGTCTGCTCCCTCCAGAAAAAGGTTTTGTGCAGCGGCAACTGAGAGAAGAATGCGTAGTGCTTCATGAAAGACTACTGGAGCATAAGTGTTGAACGGATCGAATTCAATGAAGGGCTTCTGTTTGTCTCCCCGTAGACAACAGCGTGCCTTCTTCAAGAAGTTTTTCCCGATTCCATCCAACATCTTCTCCTTGAAGACCCAAGTATACGGAACCGGTTTCATCCAGGATTCCCTGGGTATGAGTTCCCAAGTGTTACGGCGGATGGGTGCATTCATCTCGCGGTCGGTGGCCTTACACCAACCGAGATCTCTGCACGCGTCCTTGAAACTACTTGGAACGTTGGGGTCGTACACAGTTTTCTTGGTGACCCATACATTTGGAAAGTTGTGCGCGATTGTTGTCATCGCCTTTATCAAGTGGTCTTCCAAGTCAGGACCGTTATCGGCCTGTGAGGTATGTTCCGTCTCCTCTGTCTCCTGTTGGCGAGTTATACCCTCCAGGAGGGTGGAGATGTTTGGAAAAGGAGAGGAGTTGACAGCCTTGAAGTCCAGAATACGGCAAGTGACGACCGAGTTCTTCCCCGGCAAAAACACACGGGCGAGTGTGGTGTCGCTTTGCATGCCCACGAAGTGCGCGAAGACACAACGGGGGAGGAACTTCTTTGATGCCACGGTCTTGGACCGATATACAAAGGCGTAGCCAGGCTGACCAAAGTTCGGAATGTTCGTAAAGTCGATTATAATGGACGGATTCCATTCCAGAATCGGTATCCGCCCTTGTATCCTTGAAGAAGAAGCCCTATTTCGGAGCCAGTTGGCATGGTTCATTGCCTCTGCACAGAAGGAAATGGGCAGTTTGCTCGCGAAGAGAAGTACACGAGCCCTGGTCCAATGTTCTTGGATAAGCCTCTCCGCGGCTCCATTAGATTCGGAGGCGTAGGCAGGAGAGTAGTCCAAGATTATGCCATGATCGAAGCAGAAAGTGTCCAACTCACTGCTTTTGTGTTCGCCGGCCCCGTCCAGGCGAACATTCTTCAAGCGAAACGAGTGGTTAAGTTCTAGCTCCGATCTGCGTTTGTACCAAGCCAGGTGCTTCAAAACACTAGCACCTGTCTTGTCCATCAAGAAGAAAACGTCCGACTTGGAATTGTGGTCATCCAGTACGGCCATGGCGTCGATTGCACCAGAGAGAGATGGCGAAATCTTTCCCGACAGGTCCATGTGGATAAGTTCCAAGGGACTTGACGTCGAAACGGATCGGGACCGGGCGGTGATTGGGTTCCGTTTCTTCTTGCCTGTGAGGCAAAAGACGCACGTCAACGACTCCAAGATGGAACGTTGAAAGTAAGGCCCAGAGTCGAAAGACTTGGCAAGTTTCTGGTATCTACTTGGGTGAAGATGACCAGTTCGACCGTGTCATTCCAAAGCAAGCTCCTGATTGCTGTTACTTGCGTTCACGACCATCACTTGTTTGTCGTTATCAGCGAGGTCCATGACGAAGAGGCTTTGGTTGATTTCCGTTTCCCAAATGATTTCAGAGTTTCGGTTAGGATCCATGATGAAACATCCATTGAATGGCCGAATGGTGGAAGTGAACATCACCATGAACTCTACACTGAGAACGCCAACAGAAAGGATGTTCGACTCAAAGGCAGGCGCGTGGTAAGCCTCGATGACTGTACCACGGTTCAAAGGTATCCAGACATGACCTTTGCCAACGAGACGAGCTGTTCCTGAGGCAGCCTGAACAGTCTCGATCTCAATTCGTTCGTAGCGAATGAACGACTTCCGCAAATGGAAGAAGTGATGAGTTGCCCCTGAGTCAATATAGGCTGAGTCCAATTTCGTTTGAGAAAGAAGAGCGATCTTACTCTTGAACTTGGCTATATTGCAGTTGAAGCCAGGTGAAGGAGGCGGATCATCATTTTTTTGCACCACATATGAACGAGGTTTGGAGTTATGATTTGAGTTACGATTATCATTTCCATCCCCCCTTGGTGCAAACCCTGAGTTCCAGTTGGATTGGCGTTGTCCTCCTTTGTGGGACCCATACTGTGAACGTCGAGAACCACCGTTGTTGCGATTAGATTGCTGCCGTCCGTTGGAGTTGTGCTGGTTATCATTATTGTCAGACTCCTCACGTTTGCGTTTGTAGCAATCTCGAGCGTAATGTCCACGACGACCGCAGTAGTAGCAATTGTCATCGTAGCGGCTCTTGGTAGCCGAGGACTTGTTACGCCGGTTTCGCTGCTTTCGACCACCCTTGTTTGCCGTGTTGGATTTCGGTTGGGTAGTGGGGGTGGACGAAGGAGCGGAGGATGTCGGGTTGTTAGGGTTCTTGCGACGAGCCACTTCAGCTTCGACAGCGTTCACAATGAAGTCGAACCCGACATCAGTTAGGTTTGACATCATGGCCAAGGGAGCAAAGGAGTTGGGAAGACTTCGAATGAGTTTGGAGACTTTGTCTTTCTCCGAAAGTTCCTCATCAAAGGTGGCAAGTTCCCCAACAACTTCCAGGAACTTAGCAACGTGCTTATTCCAGTCGTCGCTGTCCTTGTATACCAAAGTGTCCAGACGATGGCGGATGTTCTGTACAGCTTGCGCGTTGGTGGTTGTGTACACGCGCTGCAGTTCATCCCAGAGATCTTTGGCCGTTTTGTCATCATCATCGACAAACATTCGAACAAGAGCAAGCGGAGAGTCACCGAGGCAGAGTGTGATGGTGCTCTTTGCTTTGACTGACTTTTCGAACCAAGATCTCATTGCCCGGTTTGTGGGGTTGAACCCATCAAAACGTGGCTCAAGACCGGAGAGAAATGGGTCGTCTCTGCGGAGATATGCCAGAAGACGACGACGCCAGAGAATGTAGTCGGTGGGGACCTTGAGCTTTGGAAGCCTGCCAAGGAGACTCTCATTTGTGCCCGACATTGAGGCGTCCGGGGAGCGACGGAAGAAAGTGTATGATCAACCTTCTTCTACTTGATAAAGATATCGCGACCTACGGGGTAGGAACGTTTCTTCTTCTTCTTGAACTTCTTGAACTTCTTCTTCTTCAACTTCGCCAGTCCCCTACCGGTGGAGGAGGTGTGAACTTGAGGTGTTCCTGGCCCAACCTTGGGAGCCAGGCGATCGATGTAGGACGGGTCCCCGCAATTAAGCAGCTAACCCCGCACCACAACAAACAGACCTTTGAAGGATCTTCCCGCACCCACAAAGCGGAGGGTACTTCACTTCGTCAAACAAAGGAAAAACAAGGAGTAGTAAAACGTAGTGGCGTAGTATAGAGCATACGCCTCGTACGGCAGAACGCAAGGGTGGCACGAAGAACGGACGGAAAGAGGCAACGTCTTCTCTCAAGAAGAGCGAGAGAGACAGGTTCTCGAAGTAATGTTGAAAACGAAATTGTTTTGGCAATTTAAGACGTTGCATGGCCGGAGAAAATGTGGCCGATGTAGAAGGAACGAGTAACCTGTGGCCCAGAAGCAGACGCAATTTATCGAGAGGTGTAAACGTTATCAACATGATGAACGTCATACAGACGCAAAATCAAGACCGTTGTAGAAATCCAAGAGAGTGTAGCGTAGAAATTGTTGCGCAAGCATGCAGATCCGACAACAGAACAACGACAGGGTGTAGATGATAGTAGGACGTTGCTGGGATTTGAAATAGAGTTGAGAAGTGTTGGTGCCAAACCAGTGTGAGACGTAGGAAATTAGTGATCGCAATCATTTTGCGATGCACCGAATTGTATGCCACTTAATGTATAGTAGGAGAGAAGGAAGTCGTCTGGAATCGCATCGTAGTTGCAGCGGACGCACATTGTCGCTTCGCGGTAAAGGTGCAGGAAAAACAGTAATCATCATTCTTCACAATAGATTATCATCTAGAGTCTGTACTACCGTTTAGAATGAACAAATAAAGTAGAGAAGTTATACACATACTTATCCTGTCCATGTCAACCGACTTTCAGAGCCACAACAAAGTCTATAGACTTGGGAGCCCATCACGAAGTCAGTTGCGCACGGTAGGTTTCGCTTTGGCAGTGTTCTAGCCGCAACATACCTATGGGCATGAGAGCCGAGACAACCGCTAAGCAACCCGTCCAGTCCTTGAGTAGTTGAGCGTACGCGCAATAGAAGCGCGGTAGCACGCAGAGAAAGGGGCCGATCATGTGCGCAAGCGATGGCGACCCGGGGCAGCGCGCCCCAGGCGATGCTACCATGTAGCGCGCGAGCGGGGGCGAAAGGGGTCGAGCGAAGTGCGCGCATGGTTGACCGCCGGGGGGCAGAGCGCCGAGCCGGACGGTCGCGCAATTTATTTTGCCAGTGCAACCCACCGGCGCATTGCTGGGCGCCGGGCGTTGCACTGCGCACAAATGACGTGTGTGTAGCGCTCTCGCCTTGCAAGAGGCCGACCGGTATCAATATTCTGAAGTGCATTCTACGGATCGAGACAAACGACTAACGTCTACCTGGAGACGTTTTACCTCTCCTGTTTTTGCTTGCACCTCACCGTTTCGTGCTCTCTCTCTGTCACTAGCCACATTTCATCTACAACATCATGGACATGGATGACGATATACCACAAGGTATGAATTACACTTCGCCGCAAGGAGATACAGCGCATGGAGCTAGTAGCGCTAATATACCATCGGCGGGACAAGAGAGGTTGACGACTAAACTACATGAGGCCCACCTGGACATTGCTGAAGTGACTGCCGACAACGAAGAAGTTGCGTGCAGCATCTGCGGAGGAACCCCCTGCTACTGGATGCAGTTGGGTCCCTCTGTGGTAGGCAAGATAGCAACGGTGTATCCGGATATTGCGGCGTATGCCGTGAACAATAATGAAGCTCGCAAACAGGCCTACAAATGCTTTATCTACGAAAGGTATGGCATACTGGGCAAAGGAAAGCGCGTCCAAATACCTCACTGCGCGCTGGAAGGTATCAGAAAGATTTGGCCAGACAAAACAGGAGCGTACATGGGGTTCAAGAAGCATTAGTTTACGATTTGAACAGTACTTTGGCGGTAGAAAGACTAGCTGTGACTTTGTTGCGTCTGTTCCGATGTGCTTTAGAAGATAGCTTTGCTTTTGCCCGTAGGATTGCAGTGTAAACAGCTGGACGGGTATTTCGTACGGAATCTGGTTCATTGAAGAAATGAAAACAATTGACATGAAAGCCGCGACCACATTCTGTGCATGAATACATTGTGTATCGCCCTCGATCAAGTGTTGGAAGGAGACTGCATAGAAGGCAATGTACGCTCTTTCGCCCCTGTGTTTCCAGCAGAACATGGCGCGAGGCAGGCGTGGAGTTTGGAATAACGCTGCCATCAATGCTGTGAGTAGCGGATGTGATAGGCGTGAGCGCAGCTCTGGTCTCCTTGTATTCGACATGGTCGTGCACCAGCTGCTCAATGAGGTTTCGCTTCATGCGCCAGGCGTCAATGATGACTTCACCGGGTTTGGAGATCGCATCGAGCAGAGCATGGGCGTTGATGATGGCGGCGTCTAAGACGAAGGTGTGAATATTCATCGTGACCCTGCGCTCCTTCCTCAGTGTCGCCGTCGTAGAACGGAATGGGTAGAACCTATCGACGCCGTTCATGAACAGGTTATATGAAACAATAATAGATGGCACCTGGACTGTTTTGCGCTGCAACGATTCTTCCCCAGTCCATCTCTGCAGTGGAGCTAACCCGTGAACGCAAGTAATGGCATAATCGTCCGGTCCGTGAATACGAGATGTCGGTGTATCTGCTAGATCGTTCGAATAAAAAGAAACCACCGACCTATCTTTGAACACAATAAATCCCGCATTCTTCGCGATATTCTTCGCTTCAATGGATCCAATTTCCTTGTCAAACACTTGTACAAAGCGCCATTCTCCCCGTACGGCATGTTTGAGGTCGTCAATGGCTTCGCGTAGCGCTGGACGGTTGATGCCATCTATATTGGTGAATCGAACAGTGCCAAGAATTCTACACTCGCCGTCACTAAGACGGAAGAGCTGGCGCGCTAAGACGTGTCTGGTGTAGAAATTGTTCATCACAAGCAACCGTCCCTGACCAGGTAGAGGGTACTGCTGCGTCTGGTGTGCCATTTGGGCACACCACAATGCCGACGCAGATTTCTTTTGAACCAGAGTCCCGTCCACCTTGCGATCTACTGCCCCTCTGAGGTTGCGAAACAGCGTAGTATACCTTTGCACAGGACTTTGGCCAGTCCTATTCCCAGAGCCGTTGTCCTGAAAACTATGGAGATACGCATGCGTCCACCCCACGACAGCCTAGAATCTGATACCGAACTTTACTGGCTTGCACTTCATATACGAGCGGGCTGAAGTGCGTCCTTTGCATCGCACAGTATTCTCGTCTAACGAGCTGACCCCCACCAGGACAGCCATCGAAGCGGCATTTCTGGCAAAGTGCTCCAAAAGTGGCCGACTATGCCAAAGCGGATCTACCGGTGCCACGTCCGTATCATATTCGGCATATGTTCGGAGACAAGAACGAATATTCATAAAAGCGTCACGTCCCATCACCTTCTTGAAGAAAGGAATGCCAAGCAGCTCAGAATTGCACCAATAATCACGTAGTCGATTGAGACGGTGGACCGACGCCGCGAGCTCAAGACCGAGATACGCAAGCAGCTCGTCCATCCTCAGAGGTTTTGTTCGTTTACCACGCTCGAGCAGTTCCTTACTCGTCCACGCTCTGACACAGTTCAGGTAGGAGCCGTTGAGAAACAATCGAAACAGGCCCAGCTCTTTCTTGTGCGCAAAGGCGCGCCCGATAAGCTGCGGTTTCATCAAATGCAGCCCACTTCTTTTTTTCCATTTGCCACAATATTGTACACTCTCATACAACTCTGTCTTCTCCGCTGGCCCTAAAGCTCTTATGACAAATTCCTCTTCATCACCGGCGTCCTCACAAGTCTCTCCTGCGGCCTCAATGTTGCACTCCGCAGCGTTCTCGACAGAATTGTCTTCTCCATTACTGTAGCAGTGTGAGGCGTAGTTTAGCATTGAGGTCATATTTTCGTAGCACGGAGGGTAAGAAAGCAGAGCAGAGCGCGATTGTGAGAGAGCGTAATCTGGCCGTGGCCGTGTGTTTTGGCGATTGTCATGGCCTTCGGAGGATCTTGAGCTGCGAACGCGCATGACATCGATCTCCAAATTCCTTTCAATGTCCGAGGAGGCCCATGGACATACAGACACTCCCAGGAGTGCAAAGTATGAGGTTGGGCGCAAAGCAAACGTGGTAGCTCTTGATATCTCGAGATAGCAGGGGACCTCCAAACTCTTCGTTATTGGTGCCGTTGCCTTAAAATCTAGCGATGGCCAATGACGTTCAGTTTGCTTACTTCTAGTGAGCTAAACATAAGAATAGTGAACACTTGGCTCGCTTACTACCAAGTGTTCTCGACCACACCCAATGACATTCGCATGTTAAGTCTATTTTAACACATATAAGCTTTCAGTGTCCAAAGGGTTAACCGCTGGAAATATCTCGCCAAGTGCTCAATTCCTTCGCTTTCATGGAATCATTCCATCTTCGCCCCTTCATCCACTCTTTGTCTTCAAATGCCATAATGTCCAGTGCGTTCTTCCATACTTGTCCCGCCTATTCCATACATTCATGGTCTCCAACCTGTTTTGTTCCCATTGGCGTCCAGTTCAAATGAGAAAGTTCATGGCGATGAGCCTCGCCTCTCGATTGTAATCGAGTGAGGCTCGTCATGGCCAGTAAATGAAGTCATGGAACCAATCTCTTTCCCGAATTCGTATTTGAAACGCGATTGATGTGGTCCGTAGAGATCTTGACACGCCATCAACCCCGAGATACTCGAATCTGATAAAAGATTAGCTGTTTTGATTCGCTCGCATGCTGTTCTCACGGCCCTCCAGAGAGAAACAACTCAACTTTTTCTACGGATCCGACGAATTGCAGCAGACACCTCATACATTTTGCGGAATCCTGGCATCCAGTGCTTTTCAATGATTGATGTAAACCCCCCCGACGGCGATTCCCCAAACGAAAACTAACAGCTGATGGCTACTTAAAGCCACGCTCCACAGATTAGCTACCCACCGCAACCGGGCGACTGCTCAAGTTCGATGGTAAACAACAAAATCATGGGCCGTTTCTTCATCTCTTTCTTCGTGTTCATTGTATTCCTCTCCTCGGCCAGATCGCAGAATGAATTATCAACAAAGCAGCTGGTTGAGGCGCTCACCATTCCCTTGGTAGGAACCAATGAGCTTATCGCAGTTCTATTCCCTAATGAAGTGTTACGCATGGAAACACCGATCGCCGTCCGATATGCACTGTTCTTCGTGGTCTCTATTCATGAATATGTATCCGCTTGCCATCCCGTCGCATTATCGTTCCTGGGTGTGCGTCACTCCATACCTTCTCGCTTCTGTTCGTCACCGCTCTCTCTAGCAATCATCGAACGCCAAATACTTTATCGTCTGATCGAGTCAGAGTTCCCGTTGGAGGCGCCGCGATATGCAGCCATTTTGCAACGTTTCGGGATAAACGCATTGGACGATTCCACCGACACTGACACTGAAGTGGGTTGGGCAAACGTCGTCTCCAA
The DNA here is from genome assembly GCA_030374805.1 of Gracilaria gracilis. Lineage (NCBI taxonomy): Eukaryota > Rhodophyta > Florideophyceae > Gracilariales > Gracilariaceae > Gracilaria > Gracilaria gracilis. Next base: position 198,721 of record JARGSG010000068.1, read on the forward strand.
GGGGCTGGTGGAATACTTTGCCAATGATGGTTGGAACTCTCTTGGAGATCTATCAAGGAAGGACTACCTTGCACCATTTGAAGATCCTAGTGGCTACGAACCACAAAACCCAGCAAATTTGTCTCCTAGGAAGCTTCTGAAACCATTGCGATGGCAGCCACTGACTCAACAGTCTGACTTCCGTGGCAGGTTTGCCACACAAGTGCACGTTGCGCCTCACCTCGGAGTAACCGCAAAACCGCATGTCATTGGAGAACGGGAGTTGAGATCTCGCAAAGTTCCACCAGTATATGACACTCCAAATCGGAGGAAGAGCATCGGCAGAAAAGATATCCAAAAAGTGAACAAGTTCATCACGGATCTGTTTTACTTATCGAGATCGGTTAACGAAGAACAACTTGCACTGGCTTACTGGTGGGAAAACAAATTCCTGTCGTTGGGCTTCTTCATTCTTTTCTATGGAACTCGACTGAATTTGACAAATGTCACGCTTTCCAGGTTGTTCCTTGGAGAGATGATGGCTCAACACGATGCAGTTCTCCTCGCTTGGAAAGAGAAAAGACGCTATGACTACGTTCGACCGCAGACTTTGATTCGAAGAGTTCTAAAGGGCAGAAAAGTGAGGGCTTTCCGAGGGTTTGGAAAAGGGGTTGGCTTGGTTTCAGCTGAGGAGTGGGAGCCGGTTTTGCGAACTCAGTCTCACTCGGAATACCCGTCTGGATCGGCAGCAATTTGTACTGCATCGCTGGAACACCTTCAGGTGGCGTTGAGCTCTGCTGACATTAATGCGAACGTATCTATTCCCAAATTCGAGCTGAATCTACCACAGGGAGTGTTGCTAAGCCCGATCACGAGTAATATAACTATATCATTCGAGAGTCTCAAAGCTGCGAGCGATAGCTGCGGATTCTCAAGGCTTACTTCAGGGGTGCACTTCGCGCCTTCTGTTCCAGCTGGAAGTCGCCTAACGACTGGAGTTGGCGAGGCGGCTTACAAGCATGTGATAGATCTGTACGAAGGAAAGGTTCCAGAGTTTTGCACGAGGTGCATTCGTGATTAGATTTATTATGTTTATCGCTTAGTTTCGATGCTCAATGCTACTGGAATAGATTTTCTGGCATTATGGTTGATGAGTAAAGGTACGGAGATATGGTATCGAAGAGGGGAGTGGCACCGTACATACTTCGTATGATATTGAATTTGTTTTGAACATTTTAAACATCAAAAAAGGATTCAAAATTACAGCAACAGGACGCGGCTGTCGACGAGATGCGAGCGCAACGGTTGACGCGTGTGTGGCGTTCTTTGAACGGCGACCTGCGCGCGTGTTCGGCACGCGCCGCGACACCTCCTTGCACAACATCTCGAGAGCCAGCCCAGTAGACCTTCCACGTAGTTAGTAACCTGACAGACAAATAACGACTGTTATACTATAAACCCTATATGATCTATCAAAAAGTATAATATCGACCCTGTTTGTTGCGAACTACATTAAACGCTTTTCTTTCACCTGAACCACGCAACACAGTTATATACAGTCAGTCTTCTAGCATGTATCGCCATAAATGTGTAGCTACAACTAGAATAAACAAAAGTAACTGTAAATTGTACAGTCACCGAGTTTTGGAGTAGCTGCTCAGTCTTGCCGTTGTAAACTCAAGTCAGCCGCTTTGCTTAGAATAGTAGATATAACCCTTCTCTGTAGATCAGGTACCGTACTTTCTGATGCTTTCAAGTTTTGCGCCCGTTCTCGACACTCAAAATCGCAACATGCCCCAACAACCCATCCTCACATCACAGGACACCAAAACGGCCTTGGAATTACACACCGAGGCCCGTATCAATCGTGAAGAAGAACTAAACAAATTCAACGCCGAAGCGGATGTGTCGGATACCGATGAAGAATGTGACTCTAATTGCCCCGTGTTTGATTCCTTTTTTCAGAATGGAGGGTCTGGTACCATTCTCCGAATGACAAATTTCAGCTCAACAGAATTATTTCGACTGTGGAATTCTGTTGAAGGCCTCGTCCGTCACACCTGGAACACTGGCAGAGGACGGCGTTATCATAACAGTCCAAAGGATATTCTCTTTATGACTTTAACAGTCTTTAAACATGGTGGACAATGAGACTTTCTTGGTCGTATGTTACATATCAGAGGCCCAACTTTCGAACGCATGATTACCAAATTTGTCCTTATGATTGCCGAACCGCTTTGCAAAAGCTACGTCTTTGATATGGATAGAAAATGCCAGTTTGGGAAGATGATTAAAAATGGGAACACTTTCAAGAACTTTAAATTTGCTCGCTACGCCACAGACGTGTTTTTCCATCAGAGCAACCGGCCGTCTGGCAATATTGAAGAAGGAAAAGTTTACTACAGCGGAAAGCACAAGCTATATGGCTATAAAACCGAGGTGTCTGTTTTATCCAACGTGCTAGCGGTAGGATTTACTGATCATCATCCTGGTTCGAAAGCGGATATTGATCTTTTCTTTTGGAACCATGCGTTTCATGCAGCTGCAATTCAAAAGACAAGCGCTGAAAAAGATATCCCTGACATTGGAGAATTATCCGAACAGTACCCAAACCAGTGGGCGGTTCTAGCCGACAAAGGTTATCAGGGAGCTGAGCATCGAGTGCGGCTGATACATCCTACGAGAAGGCCCCCAAACGGTTTGCTTACAACCGAACAGACACACAGAAATCGACTGGTCTCGTGAGATCGAGTGATTGTTGAAAACTGGTTTGGGCGCCTAACGTCTTTGTGGACATTATTTGCCGTCAAATGGAGGTGGAGTGAAAAGATCTATGATCTCTTTTTCGAATTTGCTACTGCTCTAACAAACTTTCACATTAGGTGGCACCCACTACGTGCTGCTGATGGTGAACACTACCAAAAGATCAAGAACCGACTACGGCATATAGGCGAGCAAATTGTCAGTAAGCGCAAGCGTACACAGCAGCGATATCGGTAGAAAAAGCGAATGCGATTAGACACTGAGTTTGGAGGTGCTGCGCCTGATGACGCTACTGTTGATCCATTTTTGGAACCCTTTGAGTAGGGATTACGTAGTTACTATGTCTTTATACACGTTGGCATTCTGATACGTAAATTAATCTGGTGTGCGCGGTTGATTACAGTTTGCAAATTCTGTGAGTTTCTTCGCACTCCCTGAGCACTCACACAGTTTACAGACTACTACGCGGCTTGTAGGTACTGCACAGGTACTGACTAACAGGATTGTAGATCTAGTTGGTCGCTTGATCTCAAAGCGGCTGCAGCTCGCCGTCCCCGTCGTCCTCGAACAGTTGCTGAAACGCGAGCCGAACCCTGTCTGCAAGGAACGCAGCCTCACCGCCGAGAAGCCCTTCGATTTTCAGCAACGGTTCACCATCTCTGCCACGCCAGCTCAACCCGAAGCGCCGACCGCCAATCTCTCTAGTCCAGCAGTCTTCGGTAGAAGCGATCCTCTTAGCTTGAGAGAGATCAAGCGTAACCATAGTCGCGTGCTAGATGTCATACCAACTGCGTGAGTAGCACCCCTGCCATCCGAATCGATGAACAACCACTTCGTCGCGCCCCATGTCCCACACCTCTCTTCGAAAGTAAAGTGCAACCACAACCACCAACGCTACGGTCCATGCCGAAGTAATCGCTATTAATTTTCCTGCCGCCAGTCCCGTCTCCAACCGCAGCCAATCGTAAGGCTGGCTTGCTGAGGAACATATCACCCAGATTAGCAATCCCAATGCGAAGAATCGCAACGGAAGTCGAAAGTCGCGCCGCCATAATAGAGGTCGATACAAACAAAGTGATCCCTCCTCCCCTTCGCTGATGTACAACAAACTGTACCCTGGACGATCACGAAGAAGCGTTGATTGGCGTCCGATCTTCTCCGAGCCACTTGAAACGCCAAACTGTTCAATGGTTTGGCTCGGTAGAACCACCTCGTCATGGGTGCGAAGCTTCCAGTGCTGCAGAAAAGCGTTTACATGTCTCGTTGCTTCACTCGCATCCGAAGAGACTAGCTCGCATTCGATCACGATCGACTCATAAAGCGAGACAATCTCCAACACAGACCACTTGCGCACAGATGTCACCCTACCCGAGACCTTGCCGCTTGCCGTAAGTCTCTCGGAGTCGTTAACAGCAACAACATGAGAAAGGCTAAATCCAGTAGGTCCACAAATAAGCATGCCTTCGTCTGCGTCCATACGAAGATGCTTTACTGGCTGCTTCCAGAAAAATGAACTTATCGAAGAGTACAGTCCAGCTATCAATATGAAAAACTGAGCGGCCAAAGGAAAGCCAGGGAGGGTAGAGTGCGTGAGGAATACAAAAATTGCCGACATGAACAGCAGCCCAACGAAAATAGCCAATCTGCAACAATGGCAAAGGACTCCACACAGCGAATCAGCAATAGCAAACTGGAGCAAAGTACGGCCTGGATCTGGGTACACCAAGCGCTGACAAGGCGGCAAAGGCCTTTCCTTGGCTTGGTAGCGGCCTGTGACGCGCAGAGAGATTGACGAAGGGCGCTTGTCGATGACCAGATAGTTTACAATACCCATTGCGGGCGGCGGGCGAGGCAACGCTGTGAGCGGGGCTTCCTTCAACGATTGGTTCGACGGCGAGGCAGAGCTTCGTCAAAGAGGTGCTCTTGATTACGCCTGAGGTGTGTCGCGACATGACAGGACAATTGGACGGGGGCAGAGCAGTTACCGAAGGTACACGGTAGAAGCCGTTCGCAACGACAGGCTGGATGAGTGGCGGGAAATGGGAAAGGCAGACCTTTTGGCAACGTGATGATGCCTTGCTTAGCGCTGTCATTGCATTGTTGCCAGATGATGATAGGTGCCGGAAGCGGTACGCTGTAAGGCAATCGAAACCGCCTTGCGTGATCTGACAAACCTCCAACTTCCTGTTGGCAAGAACCGTAACAGAGAATCGATTTTGGTTCAGTTTTGAAAAGAACTGGGAAATGCGGGAAATCACGCAATTTGAAAATCTATTTACCACTGTAAGTGTCACGTCCATGTGACGAAAAGAGACAGCCTTCCAGAAGATAGACTTTATATATCAGACACCGCCGTATACAGTAGCTGCGTAGCTTCGACGGACCGTTAGCAATCATCACTAAAGTTGCATATTTCAGTTGAAGTACAAGAGTAGAAACGGAGTACTGTAGTTTAATTATTTTTTGAGCACACAAAATTGGTAAAACGAGGGGTGTAGGTTGCAAAAAATAGCCATATCTGCGGTATATAGCGGTGTTTGTTTTGTCGTACCTTGTAAATCTGTGGATTTTTATTTGATTTGCTGTAAATACACTTGTAGTACAACAGCAAATGTACCAAAGTATGCGTAGTTAAGTGATGAACACTAAAAGCTAAAGAAACTACAGAGGTTTGTTTTTTGATGAAACCGATGCCGTCAACATCGCAAGATGTTCACGTTTTCCCAAAGTAAGTTGGGCTATGGCTGAAAAGAAAAACACAGTAAGTCGATGCATAAGGTTACAGCAATGTAAAAATAACCCTTAAATTTAGAGTGTTTTTGTGGACAGCTGTACCCGGTGCTCGAAACCCAGCCACCGTTGGCGGGCCTCTTCGTGTCAGTCATCACTACGCGCTCATGTCCGCAGCCCCCTGAGCGCCCTATCACTTTGAGCTCGGGCGCGCCTCCGCGCTAGAGGCGCGCCTAACACCATTATAATAAAATACCGGAACTCCGCAGCGCCTGCGCGAGTCCCAGGCGATCCAGCACGGAGAGAACAGTCTCTTCCTCTTTCTGCTGGTCCTTGCCCCCGTTTGCTCCAGCCGGCCCGCTCGTCAACCCCACTTGCCTCGTTACCGTCTACGCGATGGACAACGCTACCCCAGTTATGGGCCCAGGTTTACGTTCCTCTAAACCACTTTTACCGACCGATACTCTGATGTTTAAGCCGGAAAGCGACCTTTAAGAGTATCGACGCGACGTCTCACGTTGGGTGTAATCCATACAAGCTGCCACGGAGAAAGGAACGGATCGGTTGTACAAAACTGTCTACGCCACTCTTGCTCGTCACTTTTATGACCGTGGTTTACCTCGTGAGCAGAAATCTATAGTTGATGAGGCAGTCGCTAAGCAACTTATCGATTTAAATCCCAACGATGAAATTGAGGCAGTCATGGACATCGTCAAACTCATCGCCGTCGATCCTCCGATAGCAATTGTAACACGCTTGATCTCATCCTTCACTGAGGTAACTCAGTGCAAGCGTCGCCGCAGCGAAGATTTGAACGCTTTCGTATCTCGCTTCCGAGGCTTGGCAGCCGATCATCTTATGCATGTTGGACTATCGACTTCCTCCCAAGTCAGTGAGGTCCTTGCAATAACGCTCCTAAACAACGCTTTAATGAGTGAGGAGACGTTAACCAACGCCAAGTTGCAACTTGTTGCACTACCGGAAGCTCGTCAAAAGGACCAACCTGAGGCGGAAGTGTCGATAACGAAGAGTTCCCATGCGTCGGTCCTCGAGTTCTTCAATAGGTTTGCCGATATATTCAACTCCGACAATGCCCTGCCGCAACCTTCCGACAACGCTAATACCGTTCGTCGCAAGGCAACTGACCTAGTCAGCGGCGCACATGGGCTTCTCGAGAGTTATTCGGAAGTCATTGAGTATCTTAATGACCGAACTCCAGATGAGAACCACATTCGTGACATGTTTTCCACTGGCCCTCGTTGCAAGCTCAACCTTGACGACGCCGTGAAGGTTATACGCAACTTGACCTTTACGCCAAAGTCGGCAGACAAATCTTATACGAAGGCTGATATTGAAAACATGGTCGGACAAAGCGTTCAGCAGGCGTTGGCAGCTTACCAGAAGCAATCACAGCCAAGCCAGAGCACCACCGCTCCCCAGCGCGCGCACAACGAACAGCGCGGCAATTTCTCTCGACCCCGCCGGTCAAACAAACGAAAGACCGAGCGGGAGGCTGGGTACTGCTTCGACTGTGGCTCTAAGACTCATTTTCGCGGGCGCTATGAGTGCTAAAGCCCGTCACACGAAACCAAACGCATTCGTGCTGTCAAAGAAGGGAAAGGCAAACATGACGCTCCGGCTAAGTGGGACAAGGGTTTTCGAAAAGGCTCCAAACCCTCCCAACGCAGTCATCTCTAACTGCAGGGGAAGGAGCCTATTCTGACCTTTTTCCCGCGTTCGCAGACGCAGACCCTATCGTCGATCCAGGCTGCCCAAAGATTATAGGGTCTTTGTACGCCATAGCACAGCTCTGCGTCTGCTTGGGGACAGAACTAGTTCTCGACGAGCTAAATTGCGAGCCCTTCCTCCATGGCTTTGGAGAGGAATGCGTAGACGCCGCACCAACCTTTGCCATATGGAAATTTCAAGGCACTGACGAAAACAAAACCCTCTTCGTGCTACCGTTCTATGTAGTACACGGTAGGGGACCAATCTTGTTGGGGAACGATGTACTATCACGTTCCGACCTCCTGAATCGGGAGAACAAGATCCGCATCCCTCAAGGGATAGTGGGCAACCACTCCGCACCTGTCCTTCTCCGAACCTACCATACCGGTTCCGAACTGACGAAGCGCACCAGACTCCTCCTCGTCCCTTCGTGCACCAAATCAGTGAAGTCCTTCTTCACCCATGCAAAGAACCTTGCCTTCAAGGGAAATGTCATAAAGAATGAGGAGCGCTTCGCCAAACGCTTCCATCTCTACACCCATTTACGCCCGAAGGACATGAAGAGAATCAGTCAGCGTTCCGGAGTCCTCACAAGGACGCTCGAAGCCCTGCTACAATTCTCTTTTGACGCATGTACGACATGTGCGAGCACTGGCCGCCCACTCGCGTCCAGAAAGGTCTCTTTCTCCCGTATTTTGAAGGAATTCAATGACCATGTCCAAGTGGACTTCATGTTTGTAGCCGAACTCGGCAACCTTCCAATCCTCCACATGAAGGATGCAGCCTCAGGCTTCTCAGCCGCGTGGTTATGCTTCTCAAGGAACATGAAAAAAGCTGCGGAAAGCTTTGTGATCCATTGGATCTCAACCAATGGCGCCCCCACAAAACTCTCGGGCGACAAAGAATTCGACTGCGAAGACTTCAGAGCAATGTGTGCCTCGCACGGCATTAAATTTTGTGCCAGGCCAGCCCGTCGCCACAATAAGCTAGGAATCGTCGAGTCCTCCAACGAGGCCATCAGATTCCTGATCCAACGCCTCGTTAAAGACCGAAAATTCACGGCTCCTAGATGGCAACAGTGCCCCTCTGACCAAGAATTGGTCTCTCACCAAGCTCAGTAATAAGTTGGTCTAGCAGCGCGTCCCCAAAAGAAAAGACCACTTGCGAAGGAATAGCTTTTGGCTCTAGTTACTACTTCTTGGCAAACTGTTCTCCTTCTAGCAGAGTGCAAATGATTTGGTTGACGTATAGTTACCAACTTTTCTGACATTTAGAATATAACGAATATTTTGGTGTTCTGTTCAGATCTCTTGTAGTCAATTCTTTCCTTTATAGGTTTTTTTCTATTCTGTTCTTTCTTTCTGCCACTCTCTGTAGCTTGATTCTTTTACTGTTCTCACTCGCCCATTTTCGACACTTGCTCTTCATCGGGCTGCTCTCTTTTGTAAACCTGCCTTTTTACTGTATAAACACGTACATCTCTACCCACTATGTCTAAAACCTCAACACTCACTCGCTTGTGGTGACGGTTTGACCTTGGACTTACTTTCGGCTTAGATTTTTCCTTCCCAAAGTGCTCGGTTTGCTCTGGAGAATGCAGGAAGGAGATTTCAAACGTTTTTCTCTGTTTGTGCTTTTGCCGCAAAAGGCGTTACCCACCAGTTTTCTGTCGACCTAAAAGTATCTGAATTTTGTCGCAGAATTCAAGGATGATTGACTCGTTTCGAGGTTGATTATTTCGTTTTTGTCTCCGCTTGGAAGTTTACTCGAAGTTCCATCTCATTGGCAGTTGATTGATCTCATTAGACGGTTGTTTTGTTCTGGATGTTGTCAGATCGTCCAAGGACGTGCATTCTGACTGGAAGAACGGAACCGCCACTCCCGTCGTTTCAAACAAATACCGATGAGGTGTGGGGTCTTGCTGGTGGAGGGAGCGCGCGAGGGCTCAACCTAAAGGGGAGAAACACACAACCAATATGGTAGTAGGGCACCTGAAACCCGCAGGGGACAACGAGGGGGCAACTAATCTATACCGTGTAGGTGTATGGTAGTAGACGTCGACGCGCGGTAAAACCTGAATAAGAGTAGAGTAGCATGTGACCAAGATGGTATAGTTACTGCCCTAATGGTGCCTGACTTTACAATACGCAAGGGGGAAGGCGAGGTGCACCACAATATATACATGGTGCACCGAGGCCGATATACCATGCGGGCATGACGTCATCGGTTGCGTTCATGACCTACTGTCATGGCCCAGTAATGTTAAGTTAAACTAAATGATAAATGATAAATTATAAGGTAGAGAATACCAATGGGGTGAAGTGCAGCCAGCAAGGCGCACAAGTAGGCCCACGTGGCACCAACCCACTGAAGTCTCATTGTACTACAGACCCCGTTCCTACTCTGAGCCACGCCCTCGTGGTTCCTAGATCCTCTCACCAAGTTGCTGGCATCGTCGTACCAATTTGGTCAACAACGCAGCCCTTGTTCTATTTCGCGCGGTGAATTGCGCTCGCTTCTACGATACGGAGCGTACCTGTTCACAATCTGGGTCACCATCGACAGTGGCTTCCCAATTCCCATTTGTGGTTTTGAGCGCGACGCGCTCCCGTTGTGTAATATCAAGGTTCGACCATCAGCACGCGGTTGCGTACAACGTTACGGATTCAGGGCTTTGAACGCCTTTCCTGCGTCAGCACACCCATTGAAGTATGCGGTGCGGCTTGGAACTTTTGTGCGGGCTGTACCGTGAAGGATTTTGGAACCCCCTTGGTTGTGGCTTGTATCCCTGTTCCTTTGAGATTCTGTCTCCGTCCCTTCCAGGTCGTTTTACCATCACTCCTCCCGGTGGCATTTGTACCCCTCTGCGGTTGGTTTGTGCTGGCGCGGGCCTCCGTGGATTCCTGCCCGACCGACAAGGTTTAATCCATTCATGGTGACCCCCGCTCCTTACCTAAACCACGTGAGTAGCCCTGGTACTAGCGTACGGGTTCACACTCGTAGTGGTACGCGACACTTGTGGGTTCCCCATGTTTCTCCATTAGAAGAGGTAACCACAAGGGAAGGTGCGCCCTCGGCGACCAATGCCGATACCTTAATGTTTGAACGAGCATGGAGCCCCGAACGGGTGGAGGTTTTGAGCATCAGCTGTGGCGACTCACCCATTGTGCATATAAACCCAATTCGGTTCACCGCTGCGGTTGAGTGCCCAGCGTCTATACCACTCCCTCGCGGTCATCATCACAAAATGTCGGGCGCCGCTTTTTCGCGCGGTCGTGGAAGCGGTATTACAAAGTCTGGTTCGCGCGGTGCTGCATTGTATCATACCCAAATCCAAACAGGTTCTCGGAGCCAGCTGGTTCAGTGTTCTTTGCACCAAGCTCAAGATATTCATGAAGGGATCCAGGATCCGTATGGTCCGGAGCCCGAGATTCCTCGTGGGATTTCCTATTATGGTTTGGAACCGTTTACAACGGCCGATTGGAATGTTTCCCGACATGGTCCCTTCGGGATCAATCCAAAAGTGGTTTCGAAAGCGACGCTGTACCGCCGGTACTAGCCGGTGGCGCCGTGAAAACCTCGCTTCCCGGCGTCTTGCGACTTCCGACTCTGGATACTTACTTGGGTTTGTTTCGTTGGGATTTTGAGCGTCTCCGCTCAGTCCCCCAGACGCTTCACCGTCGGGATACGGAGTCTCAGCCTCGTCAGGGTCGGGTTGAGTGCTACGAAAGTCGCCTACGGCACACTCCAGTGAAATAGTCCATTCCCTCTCTGTATCATAGCGACCTGCCGTACGTCCGTATTGAACCACAGCCCCACTATTACTGACGTCTGGTTGTGATTTGTCAATATGATTCCCTCCCGCAGCAGTACCTTGCGGCTTCTTCACATTTGTTGTGCTTCGACAGGCCCTACGATACCATACATTGGAATAACCGTCGTAGGTGGGGTGCGAATGCCGCCATGGAGGCTCACATCCGCACCCAGTCGTGCTTTAACCGCGTCATGCACGGGTTTCAAAACGTGGAATTATTTTCTCAACCTAATAAGGGACGGAACTCTTGGTATGGGACTCGACCCAAATGGTCGAATGCCTATGAGGTGCAGATGTCGCTTCGCGTCCCAACTCCACCAGCATTGGCCTACTTCGGGAGCTATATCACTCGTAACCACGATGGGTACTACCTCATTTGGTCGATTGGCCTCGCGGAGTGGGCCGTGCTGGTGGCCGTCCTGGCTCTACAGGCTGCCCTTGACGGTATTGGCCAGCATTGCCATTCTTGCGAAGCCGATATTTACCGTGACCGTATGCAACCTCCTAGTCGCATGTTCTTCATTCCCCCGGGGGTCATTTGCAACATCCAGCAGTTCGGACTGGGAACCATTATGAAAGGTACCGACAACTCAGTTGAGAAACTGGAGTCTTTGCTTACCCAAGTGGAGAGCTTTCCGTGGGGCGTCCAGCAAGGGTCGGAATTTTTCGATCCGGTATCCTGGAAGGTTGTTTCGCGCGCGGAGCAACGGTGCCCCGGGCCACCGACCAACCAGAGACCTCCAGAAAGTCTCGAACCACTTCCAACCGTGGTGTAATCGCCAGTCGCTACGCCTGTGGTCACTTCAGCGCCTATCCCCGCTCCGGAGGGATGCAACACGCCTGACCATACTGGTGTAACTCCTCTTCCCCCCAGTACCACAGGGGTTGATGGGCCACCGCGGGCTATCCTTGGGGATGTCATGGCTACGGCTGCGGCGCCTCTTCCCTCTCAGGTGGACTCCCAGGCCGTATCAGGTTTAATGGCTCGGGTCCTCCGAGCCTGCGTGGTGAACTTCCAGCGGGTGGGTCCTACCTCTGTGGTCGAAGCGCTTACCCTCCTAGAAAGCACCCTACCTCGTCATGCACAGTACGTGCGATAATTCTCCCAAATTGGTGAGGTCCGAAACCGATTCCAGGTCGAGCTCTACCAGATGGCTACCAACCAGGTGGCCGGTCTAGCGACGGCTATAGGCCCGACGCCTATATAACGTTTGAAGGATCCCCTCTTTGGTTCTAGCCTGAACCCTGGCCTTCTAGCCGTTCCGCAGGCTCGTCTTAACACTGGAACGTCGGTACCTCCGGTGGCGCAGATGACCGCGCCACCTCCGATGGGTCGTGACGTAATGCCAGGCGTCAGCGTGCCTACTAGTACCCCCGTGGGTCACGGTAGCGCACCGAGCCAGGCTCCAGGCCAGGCTCCTCTATTCCAGCCTTGGCCGGGAGCCCATCAAAACACCACTCCGGGTCGGCGATCTTCAGTTGGAGGCTCCTCGGGGCCTCACTCTGCTACTCACCCATCGGGTTGATTCCTGTCCCCACTTGGGCCTGTGCTTGAGCCATGTTGCTTCTGCATCTCTGCTGGTGTTACTATCCGAGTAAAGCTAAAAGTTATGCGTTTCCATGTTAGGCTCCAGTTACCATAGAGGTGCATTACGCAGCGGAAGGGGAAGCGCGAAAACAGCTCCCCATTCCTTACACCAGCGTACCGCAATAGGTGAAGATTAATGCCTTATAGGTAAACTAGTTCCATCTTGAGCCATTTTGGTGCTCGCAGTAACTATTCACCATTTTGGTACGCCGCTTCGCTTCAGTGCGGTGCAGCGAGCGGTTTCGCTTTTCCATGAGGTCAGATGTTGTGCCCCGCGCTTGCCCGAATGGCCAGCTATGTACCAAGATGGTTCTGCATGTCCTCTCACTATGCATGGGCGCACGTGCGGTGCCTCACTCTGGAGGTTACTTGCAAGGCGAATCAAAAAATTCGACCCGGAAATTACCTCTCCATATGGTAGTGAAAACCCAGAAAACCTATTTGGTCTATATCTCGAGAACAAAGCGGTTTCAGAGGCTAAGAGTGGCCGATTCGGGAGCGCGGTACGGTCGAAATACTTAGATTTATTGGCTATGCCGTTGCACGTTCCCAACCCACAATAGTGTAAACCGAAACTGTTACTCCGCACGGCGCGCCACGGGCAGCACGCGTAGACCTCGACAGTTAAAAGGTACAAATTTTTGAATGTATCCACCGTCCTGGTTTGCCCGTGTGCGACGTGCACCTTCCCGCCCGTGTCGAGCGCGTGCATGGTGCGTGTACAACGTCGCGTACAACGTCGCGTACAACTTCGGCGGTATCCGTTCCTTGTACGTACCCCTCGTAGGTGCTTCTTTCTTGTAATACCTTCCTGGTAAGCGTTCACTAATCACTTTGGTCTTCGTGATTACGATGCGTTTCCCCCTTCCTTAGGGGATTGCATCACCTATAAGGTTTACCCATCATTCGGCATGTTCTCTCCCTTTCGTTTCCAGTAGTTTACCCTGAAGTGGTGTAGTATGGCTGAGGGCGGCTCGGTAGTATCACCGTCGGCGCCCCAGCCATACCAGTGTACTGTGTACTTCAGGCCTTCTTGGGTACGGCGTTGACGTACAAGGCGTTCCACTGGGAACTCATTAGAGACCTGAGATGGTATCGGGTCACCACTTTGGTTTAGATGAGCATCGGTACCATTAGGGGCTGGTATTTCCCATGAAGGAGCAATTGTAATCCCCGCGGGTGGTACTTAGTATGGGTCTTCACCCTGTGCGTCATCATTAACCTCAAAGGGTATATTGCTTTCCCTGGGCTGAGTTCTCAGAGCAACTGCTTGTGGGTCAAGCGCGGATTCTCTACGTTCCTTTCTGGTTTGAACCGTTCAAGTTGCGACGGTGATTTGGTCTATGGAGATCGAATTCTCTACAACATCTTGGTTCACCGTTACCGTGTGATCGATCGACCGAACTACCTTGAAAGGTCCCGATGATTTCAGAAAGAGCTTGGAATTTATATCTCTATCAATAACTTCATCATCGGCTTCGTCACCTGGTTGTGGTTTAGCTTCTTTCGGAGGGTGGTCAATAAAGACATATTGACCCGGCGTGGCCGTTACTACTTGGGTTATCTTTCGGTCGTAGTCCTCCTTGTACCGCTTCTGGGATGCTGCGAGCTTGCTTTCAACATATTTGAGAGCATGCCTTAACCTCAAAAGGGTATTGAGTTTGACCTGTGACGGTGTGGGCGAGCCAGGGGCTTCTTGTCCTAGTGGGTCTCCTTCAACAACAATAACTGGTGGGTTTCTTGACAGTATCGAATCGAACGGCTTAGTTTGCGTCGCTCGATGAACGTGAAGGTTATATGCATAAGTCAAGGGCTGCACGAGCTCGTCCCAACCAGTTTGGTGTTCTTCCGTATAGTTGCGTAATCGAGATACCAATGTTCGGTTACAGCGCTCCATTTTCCCATTCGTTTGTGGGTGATAAGTAGTGTTAGGGTAGTGCGTAATACTCCATAGATTACAACCAACATCAAAGAACTTTGAAGCTAGGTTCGAACCATTTTCGGTAAGTAGATAAAGCGGTGCACCATACGGGTAGATCCAATTGTTCAAGAATGCCACCGCGAGGGCCGTAGATTTCATGTTCTTCAAAGGTATTGCCCGCTTGAGCGTCGAGAACCTGTCAGTGATTACGATGATGTAATGGTATCCATTTGTGTTTCTCGGCAGTAAACCTAGAAGGTCTATTGCGACGAATTCGAAAGGACCTGCAGCAGGAAATAGTTTCAAATATTTCCTATGCCTGCGGAGACCTCTACGGGGTCGTACGCATGACTCGCAATGACCTACAAAGGTATAGATATCAAGAGCCATGTGAGGCCAATAATACCCTTGCCTCAAGGTTTAGTACATTCTCGAACCCCCAGTGTGTCCTGATAGCCTCGGGTAGTGGGCAAGGTACAGCACACGAGGGCGCAGTTCCTTGGGTACCACCTTTTGAAGGCAACCATCGATCGGAACACGCCTGACGAAAGGAAACCATTCCGGTCAAAGTTTGAGTCTTTTGTACCTACTTGTTCAATGAGAGAGCGGCAATAGATATCGTTCGTTTGCTCTCTCAAGAAGTCCTCACGGGTAATTGGCATGACCTCTGCTTCCTCAAGTGCATATATTTCCCTAGCAATGGCGTTACTAAACCCCGCATCCTCCTAGGGTAAATTCCAGTAACCTTCTAAGGTATCAGCATCACCTCCAGGGGTTATAGAGATGGTAAAGCATGGTATATCATCCTATAATGGCTCTGTATCCAAACCATCTGTGGTAATGCAAGACATCGCATCTGCAAAACTATGCTTGATACCTAGACGGTACTGTACGTCGTACTCGAACTCTGAGGCTCGTAACCGCCATCGGGCAAGTCTGCCTGATGCGTCGGCGAGACCGAGTATCCACCGCTGGGAGTCATGGTCGGTTCGGAGCGTAAACCTCTCACCATATAGGTAGGGACGGAGCATCAGCATGATCAAGACCACAGCTAGACACTCCTTTTCGGTTGTTGCGTAATTCTTTTCTGCAGCGGGTCCCTCATGGATCCAGTACCCTATAGATAGTTTGTCGCCATTTTATTCCTCCTGCATAAGAAAAACCTCAGTTTGGGCGTCCGAAGCGTCCGTATCCAATATGTATCGTAAACCAGCTTTGGGTAGGGCCAAGATGGGAGGTGTCAAGAGCGCATGTTTCAGCGGCTGGAACGCATCCATCTACTCATTGGTAAGACATTCAAACCCTGTAGGTTGGTCTTTGAGCAGCTTCCTGTTAAGGGGAGCCGCTATCTTGGCAAATCCCTTGATAAACCGGCGGTACACATTGCACAAACCTATAAAGGATCGGATTTCTGTTTGGGGCGTAGGTTGCTTCGCCTCCTGCACACTCCGGATGTTCCGCGGCATCACTTCTAACCTTACAGGTCTGATAATATGACCGAGGTATTCTACCTCCTTGGTGAAGAACTCGCACTTGCGGGGCTTCAACATTACTCCAGATTCCATCAAAAGGTTTAGGACTTCCCTAACATGGTGGAAGTGTTCCTCTACCGTTCTGTAATATATATGATTACATCATCGATGAATACTCGAGCGGTTCTGCACTTCGCCTTGGAGAGGATTATATATAACGCTCTCTGAAAGGTAGCTGGGGCATTCCGCAACCCAAAAGGCATGCGCATAAAGTGGAACAACCCAGCGTGGCAAGTAAACGTAGTTTTCTCCTTGTCTCCTTTCCTGATAGGTACCTGCCAATAACCACAATTGGTATTCAGCGTAGTAAAGATCTTCGCGTTGCCCAACGAATCTATACACTCGTCCATTCTAGGTATTGGGTACGAATCTCTAATGGTCATACTATTCAGTCTTCTGTATTCCATACAAAACCGCATACGGTTATCATTCTTCTTTGTGACCAGCACCACAGGGCTGGTCCAATCCGCATTTGTAGGTTCTATGACACCTTCGTAGAGCATTAGTTCGACCTCATTGAGCTCAACCTCATGGGCTTTCGGAGTTGCTAGGTAAGCCTGCTGGTAAATGGGTTTCCGGCCAGGCAAGATATCAATACGGTGCTCTGTAGCCTCAATTTGGCCTAACCGGCCCGACCACATGGGTTCAAATTATTCTAAGAGGCGGGGGATCCGATCTCGGAGAGCCTGATTCTTCTCACCGATCTGGACTTTCTCTCTCCAATTCCTCACTGGGTCCAGTTCCATGGTCTGTTCCTGATCTCCAACCTTAAAGGTATCGGCGATCTTCTGTTCCATTTTCGTGTTTGTCGATAACGGGGGCGCATGTGCGAGATATGGCGCATCCAACCCTCCTCCTTCTTTGGAGGTGGCGACTTCGCCCAGCCTACTAGGTGAGACCGTGAAGACCCCTTGTAGTGCCGGTAATTCAATCCCAATAGTGGTGTTCTTGATTAACTTCAAAATATGGTTGTTGACGTTATTCAAGTACACCTTGAAGGTTGGGTTAGAAATGTTGTGAATGATCCCGTTTGCCATCAAAACGAGGTGTCTTCCTGGCAGCCTAGGATGGTTTTTAGCGCTACTAATCCTGGTATTGCACAGGAGAAATTCACTACCATTTGGGTCATAGCCATGATTGAAACCAATTTGGTGAGCCGTATATTGTTTGAGGCCATTTCGGTGGGTATATTGGACCTCGGCTTCTGACGCCAACCATTTTTGGTCTGCCTATTATCCATTATTGCAGTACGACCACCTTGACGGAAGGCGACCGTACGGAACCCTGGCAAAATTCCCTTGACATGTTTGTCAATGAAGTGGGTCCCTATTGTTGGATGTTGGCTGATAGAGGGAATACCGGATCAGGTGCGAGCTGAGGTGAAGGGATTTGATGGAAAATGAAAGATGGAGGCAGCTAGATAGAACCAGCACACCAACACGAAGGTGTCTTTCTTCTGTAGGTTGCCGTCCGGGAGGAAGAAAGGCCTTCTATGCCTACCCCAGCCAAGCCAGTTGACCGCTGACCCGACAAACGTGATTGTACTTGTACATCGTGCTAGTAGCCAAACGTTCCGAAGGAACAAGATGGTACTTACGTAAACCTGACTAGGCAATTACCCGTACTGTCCGTATATTGACGTACTGCACGCTCAAATCAATTTTCGCGCATATGCGTACACGGCTTCGTTCTAGGTTGGTCAATACACATATGCTGCATTGGTATACGTCCAACGAGCCAATGGTGGATACTGTATTCAAACAAATCCAACGCAGAGCGGCAACGGTGACGCAGAGTAGACAACAGTCCCTGGGATACAGTCTGTCGCTAGAGGATCCACCACAAAGAAATTGAGCTTCACCTTGAAGGTTTCCAGTTGTACCACAGTGGTCAAATTTCTCTCAGGTGCAGTGGGCGCTCGTTAGCGTCCACCGATGGGTTGATAATCAGGGCAGGCCAAATGTTTCGCAAGATCGCATCTGGTATGACGCGAGCGTTTAGAACTTTCGAACCGGCGCAGGTATCAAGTACACACCCATCGGGAACCTGTAGCTAATTGAGAGGTTTACTGAAGAATTAACTTTACTTTTATTGTACCTCATCAGACACACAACATTGGGTACATATGATTCTTCTTTTTCCCCTTTTAAGGTTTCTTGTTCCGGTATCGACGGGTCTGCCAATTCACGGTTAGGGGTGGCCCTTACGTTAGCCGTTCGGTGTTTTCCTGCTCCTCCTGAGCGGAACTATTCTTCTCCAAGATTGGTGTTTCCTCGACGAGATGACCCTGAGATGGTGATGGTTGAGCTTGTCCCCTCCATCCAGATCCATATAGGTACCGGTGATTTTGCTGTCTGGCACTGATTAGATCTTCCCGCACCCCTGGGGGTATTTTGTCACATCTGTTCGCCAGGTGGTCTGGCAATAAACAGAGGCAGAAAACCGAGCCACCTGTCTGGGGATCACGCATTGCCATCGAGGCAGGTCTGGTAACCGGATTGGTTGGTACTGTGGCATATGATGCTTGCAAACCACCCGTTGAGGTTTGTTGGGTGCTCGCTGCACTTGGTGGCGACCTTACCGAAGCTGATGTTACTGTCGACGACCAATTACTATTAGAGGTGGCTCGTGACTGAGCTTGCGGTGCGGTCACAAGATGAACCGCCATCCCTTTTGGTACGCGGATGAGCAAATCACTTTATGAATTAATGCTTTCTTTTGGCTCCAATACTGACCGTTTCGGTTTGTCCCTTTAAGTTGTGTGGCGGAGACGGCTTCTTTCCGTGACGGAGGGTGTCGTCGAGCCCCTGGGCATAAAGGCATGCCCATTACACTACATCTCACGGTTCTTCGCCAGGCAGTTGCGTACCTGCGAACAAATCGCTTTGTCGACATTGTCGGCGAAGAGCGACTTCAACCTACTAGGGGTAAAGGAATTACCGAATGGGGTGGCCAGATTCCAAAGGCCCAGCGAGAATTCCATTTCGGTTTGGCTAGGGCGCTGGCGATATGCCTGCAACTCAGCGTAACCTTCTTGAATAACCTCATCGGGAGCGTAAGTTTCCAGCATGAAATTAACCACTTCTGGGTAAGTCTCTATCATCTCTGTTCCCTCTTCATCCACCGAAAGGGTATTTCCACGAAGCCTTTCTTGCTCCAGGTGGTACGCTTGACCTTTAAGGTAAGACTGGAGTAACCACATGGCAGCACTTTCAGAAAAACCATTATGGTCATATGCAGTCTTGAACTCCTGTAGTAACTCAATTACCGCAATGGGATCATCACCTGTGATGGTAATATTACTCATCTGGAAGCTGAGCTTCTTATATTGCTTGGTGATCTTCTGCGCAACCTCTTGGGTGTAAGCAGAGGATCGGTTTCTCAACCGATATGACCTATAATCAACCGCTTTGGTGAACAGATCGTTCAGCGGCTGATGCACCTCTAGGGTTGTATCGGTGTCCGAATCCACGTCAGACGACTTGTACCATTTCGTCTTACCTTTACGGTTTCTCTTTGACGACCCGTTCGCCAACCTGCTCGGTTTCTTCTTGCTTATACCTTTACGGTCACCATCCGACGATGAACCAGTATCGGTATCGGATCTCGAGGAATCGGGGTCAGAGTCGTAGCCGCGACTCTTTCCATTCTTCCTCCTTCTTTCTTTACCCTTGCGGTTTCTTCTTCGCCGCCGCTCTTCGGAGTCAGACGAATCGTCCTCAGGTCCATCAGTCTTGGTGCTTTTTTGAACGTTACTTCCAATGGGTGGCAAGTACATGTCTCAAGAGCCTATCTCTATATGGCCTTCTTGATCTTACCTTACTTACTTTAAAACTTGTAAATACGCACTATCGGCCTGAATTGGCTTTATTGGTGCGGAAGAGCTAGCAGGAATCCATTGTGGTATGTGAGTAACCATATTCACCCCAGGGGTTTTGCTTTCGCCATTCCTTCAGAAACCCAAAGGTCTTGAACCACTCGGTGGATATGCTCCCGGGCACCAGTTAAGAGGTACGTTTCAACTAGTTTAGGTATGCGCTGAGAGAGCTGGTGCCCGGCTCAATCAACTACCAAGCAGGTAGTGGCGTATATGTCCATAGAGGTCATAGGATCATTAACCGTAGCGGTAAA
This sequence comes from Gracilaria gracilis, assembly GCA_030374805.1. Lineage (NCBI taxonomy): Eukaryota > Rhodophyta > Florideophyceae > Gracilariales > Gracilariaceae > Gracilaria > Gracilaria gracilis. Next base: position 218,907 of record JARGSG010000068.1, read on the forward strand.
AAGAGCTATTGCTCGGTCTTCCAACTGGGGCCAATTTTCCTCAACTGTTGTCGGCAAATCCTTAATAGGTTCAGGGGCCAACGGAGGCTGAATGCCCGTATCCTTTGAGATTCCGGCCCGAGGTTGCCGAAGCAACTTCTCTGGATTATACAGAATGGGTTGAGTGGCCGAAGCCGCAGCAAAAACCTTGTGGCTAGGTAGCGCACTAGAGCCACGAGTAATCCTCGTAGGTCTTTCCATAGTGACCAATAGTGGTATCCAATTGCTTCGCAGGTATTCATATGAAATCAAATAGGTTTGTGAACTTCCGGAATCATTTCGCAAGTCTTCTACTCACCAGTAGGGGTACGACAAAAACCAAGAAATTTTTAAGTCGGGAGACCAAAATTTCGTACAAATACCGATGAGGTGTGGGGTCCGCCTGGTAGAGGGAGCGCGGGAGGGCTCAACCTAAAGGAGAAAAACACACAACCAATATGTTAGTAGGGCACCTGAAACCCACAGGGGCAAACGGCGGGGCAACTAGTCTATACCGTGTAGGTGTATGGTCGTAGACGTCGACGCGCGGTAAAACCTGAAAAAGAGTACAGTAGCAAGTGACCAAGAGAGTATAGTTACTGCCCTAATGGTGCCTGACTTTATAATACCCAAGCGGAAGGTGAGGTGCACCACAATATATACAAGGTGCACCGACGCCGATCTCCCATGCGGGCATGACGCCATCGGCTGCGCCCATGACCTACTATCATGGACCAGCAATGTTACGCTAAAATAAGTTAGAAATTAGAATAAAATAGAGAATACCAATTGGATGAGATGCAGCCAGCAAGGCGCACAAGTAGGCCCACATGGCAACAACTCACTGAGATTTCATTGTACTACACGTCGCGTATCTTCAACCGTTTAAGGTCTCGTACCAAAGGGATGTCAGCTACTGAAGCTGTGCCGAAAACCAACAGACTTTCGCCAACGTCGTTAATTAAGCCTCATCGAGGTGATGGCCCGGCTCTTGTCGTTCCTGGTTCCGTTCTTACGGCTGGTGGGACGGCCCCAGCTGGCCCTGCCAGACAAGAGCCACCTTTGAGGTTGGCTGCTAACACCATCCGCAGTTTACCTGTAGAAAAACAGCTCTGCTCCCTCTAGGCTGCCAAGGATACCCTTGTTAAAGAGTTTTCTCTACTTCGAAAGAAGTTGGGTGACACTGCTTTGTACTACTTTTTTGAGGATGTCCGCATATTGGGGGGTAATGTCAACTCCCTTTTGGAAGCTTTCGGAGGACCCCCCAATTTTGTGGAGGACGTGGCTGAGAAGTTTTCTCGACTCTGCGCCCGCCTGGAAGCGGTGTAACAAACTCTCCCTGTTGGAGCCAATCGCCCAGCTGAGCCCGTTGCTGTTTCACACCGTGACAAGAAGGTTATTGGATCCAAATCACGCAAGGTGCGAAAGAACTTGTGGTGCAACGCCCTCAGAATGAGGTTTCCAACTACTTTGTCATGTTCCGACGAGTCGGTCGATCGCTCCTAGTAGGAGTATATGAATAGTAAAACCCACCGTGATGAGAAGAACACGTGGATTACTGATGAGTCAGAAGGTTGGCCACATACACATGGAATGGGCGCCACGGCGCGGGGGCAATTACCACTGGATGTGGGCCTAATTTAGTTAGTTTATTTAATTAGTGTTGGTGCGAGCTCACTACTGAGCTCGGCGGCGACCTCGCCGCCGTGCACAGCAAAGCTCCCCCAACCAGTTGCCTCTAGACTTCTTTGCCCTCGGCGGTGATTGCCTCCTTCCAGGAGAGAGGCCCCGTTGCACAAGGGTTGTATATCCTCTCTGCGTCCTCAAAAAGAACCCAAATGTGGGAGTCTTTACCACTGTTTGTCCCGTTCGCCCCTGTACACGGATAACCCCGTGTGTACCGTTGCTTTCGCCCTTCTTCTCCCTTTTCCTTCTCTCCATTTCCCGCTCTCGCGGATTCCATTTTCTTTTTTCCGACTTCTATGGACTCGTGCCTTTTGCGAGGATAAATTAATCCACACACGTGGTGGTCCATAGATTCTCTTCTCAACTCTCTACGCTTCGTCGTGATGGCTTGGCCTCGGCTTACGACCGAGTTCATCGTGCCTTGCCAGGGATGCTCTATCTGCGGGCTGCCCTCCTAGGGAGGAAGATCACGGACGTCGTCGTCATGTCTTTTCGCCTCTGGGGTTGCACTACAAAGTTTTCCCCCGGCTTAGAATCAGATTGTTGGCTTACCGCGCACTCGTGTGTGTTTTCACTTATTGAGGTTTCGTTTCTACTTCTGGACATTCCCCGTTCTACGGTTGGTTGAGAAACAATGTCTTGAAAGCCGTCTGAGGCAGAAACTGCGGTTACTCGCTGTCGTTTCTACGGTGGTGTTGTCGCTGGGGATATCGAATTTATTTCGCTCATTCCCAGACGTGCTGTTTTTACCTATGCTGTGAATAATCCTTCAATGACGTTGGGCATCTATCGGCGCACCAGACACTTCATTTTTCCCGGTTGCTCTCTTCTACTGAAGGTTCTGACCCAGTTCCCGCCGTGGATGCCGCAGCCCCGAGTGCTACGGTTACGCCCGCTGTCGCGGTGGTTCATTCCCCTCGGGAGAAGGACAACACCCCCCAGAATCCTACTCTGGAAGAGAGAGTACGCAATTTGCGCGCTGCTCACAAATCCCTTGTAGGGGTGCCCTATGCGCAGTGGTTTCAGGCCAGTTATCGCCAAAAATGGTTCTTAATTAATTCTAAAAAATGTATGGAAGGGGGCCCGCTGGGCGTCACATGGCCACCGGGTAAGTGAACAGTAACCCATCTGCTTCTACTACAAAGTAATTTGGCCCCGCACAGGTCCAATACTTCGGGATAGTCTAAATTAGGACGCATTATAGCCGATGCTGACTTTTGTGGGCCTTCTTTCGGCAGCCTGGGGTGCCATGAAAATTTGGCTCGCTGAAATGTTCTTTTTCGCCAGTGTTTTGGACGTCAACAATTATATTAAAGCCGCACTCAGAAATGCCCGTCCGGTGTGCGGCACATTTCTGTACCTAGCTACTCACCAAAGTCAACAGACGTCAATCGGAAGATACGAGGGTATAAGCATCTATGATAGCTTGACGCACGAGGGGAAGGTGACGGACGAATGGGATGATCGAAATGTTATCCCACACACCGTTGGCAAAGTACATTGAATCCAAAAACATTCAAGAAGTGGTGGTTCTTCTTGGAAAGCCAAGTCTGCCCCCCATCGCATTCACGTTCAAGTTCGAAACATATCGGCTTCTCACCTTGCCACGCTGCACTCCTGAATCGGTTGAACCCAATTGATGAGCCATTAAGCAAGGTAGCTCTTCCATTAAGCCAATCAATCGCGGGCGGTCTGGGGGCATTCTTCAACTGCGGTACAATTGGTAAGTGAGAATGAGAACGACTGCAGTGATCGATAATTAATGGGCTGCTGCAAGCACTGCTGACACGTCCTGTGCATCTCGAAGGACGGATACACCGGATGCTTGAGCGGCGCCGTATCACATCAGTCCTTTTCCAGCCACCACTTCTAATAACGCGATACACCGACGCGGGACATGAGCTGCACCGCCACATGTTTGTGGCTTCACTCGCCCAGCGCCATGCGCCAAGCATAGGCGGCGGAACATCCGCAGCTGATACTTCTAGGGGGACGCTGGCACACTTTGCAGACTGCGCTTGTTGGCAGACGGGTAAACTTTAGCAGAAGCAAACCTGGCGACCACAGACCCGCTTCCAGTATTGGACCTTAAACCAACTCAGCTGCAGCCCACAGATTTCCAAGCTGCTACATCAGACCCCGTACTGCCTGAGCAATGTGCCACTCGCATCGGTCGCTAACCATTACCTCTCGCTGTTGAAGGAATTCTTCCGAAATATCTTGCCAATGCTGCCCTGTATCGCATCGGCCCAGGTATTGTCAATGTGAAACACAGCCATGGCGTTCCATACGAAACCACCCACTGCTTTGACATGTCTGGATTTCTTCATGAGTACCGAAGTCATGCCACTCAAAACGGTGTCCCATATTGTAACGTGTTTCTAGCTGATTCCAAGCTAAGAGCCATTCAGGATACACCTCCCCCTAGTTTTAGAGATATAACGTTCAGAAAGAAGGATCCCTTTCGTTCATTGTTTGAAAAACTATCTCACCTGTTTGTGCCGTTTCCTATTGGTCCGCTAACAAACCGCAAAGCTGCGCCAAACATTAATGTTACTGTCGAACAATTGCCTGGTACAGGACTCGTTGCATTAACAGACGGTACAGATATCGTCAAAGTCGATGAAAACACACTGGCCGCAGACCACTTCTTCAAGTATTTGGGTATTATTCCTGATGCGCAAGGTAATTTCTCCAGTTCTCACGGACATTACGATGCCATTACTGAGGAGTAGATCTATTTCAACTACAAGTTTGAAGGCCGTCGTGCTCAGTATCACGTGTTCTCTTTGCCCATCAAAGGCAACCTAAGAGTGATCACTAGCTCTGAAGAGACACCGCGATAACTTCACAGCTTTGTAGTCACCGACAGTTACATCATCATGGCTTTGTAGCCGCTCACAATTCACCCGCTGAAGATCCTTTTCCATAAAAACGTTATGGCTGGACTTGAATACAACCAATCTGATCCCACAACGTTTGTGGTCATTTTCATATCGGAGAACAACATGTTTGCCAAGCCTACCACCGAATCGTTGATCTGTTTTTATCAGTTGAATGCCTACGATGTCGACGACGAAATTGTGATAGACATCTCTTGGTGGCATACTGCAGATATTCTTGATGCGGCCGTCAACGAAATCATGTACGGAAAATCTGTGTTGCAGGGCATCGCACCGGCGTGCATCGTGTTCGGAGGTTTGCAGCACATGGTGCTCGTATTCCCGAAGGAATCTCCATCGGTCACTGTTGACATGCTGAGCAAAACGGCGCTGGAAGCACCTAGTGTGAATCCGTTTCATTGTAGGAGAGAATACAGATATGCGTACGGTCTAACAAAACCGGCCGCAGACTCTGAGAACATGAGTGAGATTATCAAACTCGACGTCGCGAACAGGAACACGGTGGGGTGGGGTGAGAAGAGCACTGTGATATGTGAACCTCTGTTTGTTCCAGATCCGCACGGTACTGAAGAGGATGACGAATGTGTGCTTACGATTGCTTCTGATAAATTTAAGCATACAGCCAGCATGGTGGTTCTGGATGGTAAGAGTTTTAAGGAGGTTGCAAGGGCAACTATACCCGCGCTTATACCAGGAGGGTTCCATGGCAAAGTTGTACAAATTGTTTGACACAGAAAAAGGCGGATGATACCGGCCGGGTCCCTTTGTGCCATACTCATGGTGCACTTGATGTTCGACGATATAAGAGCGTACACATGGAGATAATCATAAAGGAATGAATGCACACCACGCCAGGGCGACGCTGCGGATGTGCGGTTTGTTGCAATGCGCATCGCTTTGAAAGTCTTAAGGGAGCACAGCAACACTCCTAGAACAATGATACGACGGAGTCAAAAAACAAGCGCATTTGGAAGGAAACGCTACCAAGGGTACTTGTAGATAGCGTTCACCTTTATTCCTTTTCATCATGCTCGGATCTCTCAGAGCATGTGAAACGGTACCGAAGGTATAAATACGGATCTATGGTCGATTCCTATAGAACGTTACTCTTGTACACGTACAATATGTACGTTGTATGTTATGAGGAGGTCCAATTCTGATCAGATGGAGAGCAGTTTTTACTCACCCGAGCGAGAGATCGGTTGTCGACCTCAGCAAGAACCGTTTTACCTCCCAATCGAAAATATCTTACGCCTACATGCGGCCAAGCGGCGTGTCAAAACACTACAGGGGTCGTTGCATAAGAAGCTTAGTTACAACGGTACTAGGGGTATCCAGACGATATCCACAGCCGTTCACGACGCCATTAACACCGTTCTGGACCTATTGCACCCACCAAAACACGTGTGGTGAATCTAGATTGCCCGATGCGAAAGAAAGCCCCACTGTTCAGTACAGTACTTGAGATGTCGTAATTTCCTTATTCAACAGAGGTTCAACCGCTTCGAAATATCGATTGAAAGCACTTTCCAGAATGCCTTATCCAACCACCACTTATGTCAACGCAATACACCGAAGCGGGACATCAGCCATGATGTGTGTAGAAAAGCTTATCCTTGCAACTTCATCTGTGCTCGAGCGGCTCGATAGGCAAGCTGCTTCACACTTTGGACGCAGACAAAAAGTTTCTACACTCTGAATCTAGTGCGTTTTGGGTCAAGGTCATTGATTTATGTTTATATCTCTTGAACATACCTTGATGCAGGATCGGACGAGATAATCTCCTATTCTTACCGGACAAATTTGATCATGTTTATGACCTCCTTCTGCAATTATGACGTGAGACGAGGAAGATCGTTGGCCTTTGATCACTATGTTTCGACGCAGTACTTAAAGACAGTTCCGGTTGGGCCATCTGAATCGTCAAATGTTTGCTTCGGAACGTTTGATCATGTTCTCAAACTTCATATCCACACCGGTTCTCTTGTAGCTTCAAAAACTCATTATGGACGAGGACACCAAGATATTGTGCAATCTGTGGCTGAATTGGGCGAACGAGACTACCAATCTATGTAAGGTCAAAGCTTACAGGGGTGCGGATCTTTCTGATTAACGGGTACACGCCGGACTGATGCCATGTCGTCACCAATTTTCAAAGTCGCCAAAGACCTCAACACGAACGTTATGAACAAACCTCAGCCCAACCTCTTCCAGTGGTGCAGTGACGGCACGAACGGGACCCATAATCCAACTGAGCTGGAGCTGGCCCAGAGTAAGTACTGGGTGTTTGGGTATCGTATTGGTCCAGACTCTGCTGAGCATAAGGTCAGTGTCATCTTCCATCTTGATACGGTTCTAGCGTCTGATGGTGAAGGGTGGACCTCGACCGGGAACTCGTTTTCACCAGAAGTGCAGAAAAGGGACTATCCCGGAGGCGCGGTTACGCCTCAAGATTTTCTAGTTGGCAGGGGTTGTGTCGATGACAAGGGACCGACCGTTTCAGCTTTCATCATTTTCCGTGCCCTCGCTCAGACCTACGACACTGCAGAACCAAATCCGTTTGAGAAAACAAAGCCGGAGATCATATTTAACACGTCTGAAGAGTGGGATATGTGTACTCCTGTGTATATGAAGAACCATGGTACGAAGCGATCAGGCTTTGGTGTTGTCTACGATGCCATGTAAATTGTTTGAGCTGAAAACGGGAGTGACCGACCAGTTTTTGACATCAGTAGTATGGACGTATCTGCTGATGTACCACTGTACGCTTCTGCAATGTACACATATCCCAACAACCCCTGCAATACCATTCCGGGCTGGGCGAAGGTTGAAGTGACCGGTAAGCCAGCAGCGCTTGCTGACTTTGACGAAAAAGTATACGGCATTTTTAGCAACTCTGCTTTCGATGATCCGGAGTACAACAGAGGTGAACTAGATGTGTACACTGAGACTGACGCAAGCGGGACAATCATGAAGGTGATTCTGAACATCAATGTAAAAGGCGCTCAAAATGGATCCGCACCTGACCAGAATGGCATTGAGGGCTGGAATCCGTTGGTTTTTGTCGCAAACTTTGTTGCCGGCCTGCGTGATGGTACTTTGGGAGTAAACTCAGTGACTTTAACGACGAAATTTATCCAGTGGACATGGGGGAAGTACGCATTTGGGGAGAAACATGAGTCACTGTACAAGTACGACGATGTGTTCCAGAAGGACAATGGCACAACGTATGGGGTGACAAAGAGCACAATGAAAGAGGAATCTATCAAGGTGAAAATCGACATCAGGTATGCCTTGCCGCATCATAGTGAGGCTTGGGATGGATATATCGAAGGTGAATTAGATGGTGACAGTGACTTTAATAATGTGTTCACGGATTTGTTGGATGTGTTCCACAAGTCGCTCCCGCAACTGGGCATTGTGTCATTCAGCACGAAGACTTTTTTTGGACCAGATATTCGGGTGCCAGATACAAACGAAAGCTACCTCAAATCTGAGAGAGCGTTTGAAAAGGTGATGCAGATGCCTCGTTCTCGCTTGGCTATTGGAGGGGATACAGACGCGAAGGGAAATCTCTCTTTGCTTGCGATGGGCCCGTTGTTTGACACAAAACTGGGCTCGCCGATCAATTACCACGGTGTATCCGAGGGAGCGCCTATAATTGATATGCAAACAAGTACGCAGATTATCTATAACCTATTTGAATCAGAGTTACTGAACCCCAGCGACGCTGCGTTGGGTAAGATGGTCCGGTTGAAGAAGGACGCAAGGGCGCTTGCCACTTTGAAGAATATCACAGCCAGAGGGCATAAGTATTGTTGTGCGCGCTAGCTATGCTTTCTCAATTTTCTGAGACGACGACATGCTTTGCTTCAAGTGAACAACCGTGTTCATGACGTGTTTGATAAAGCGTGCTAAAGTAAGAGTATTGCCCCTGTATCTTCGTACACGGTACATTAAATTACCTTCCTTACAGGCAGAGCACAGACAAAAAAATCTTACCGAAGGTAATGGGAACCTTTACCGTTGTACATGTACATCTACGATTGACGTGAAGACATACGGAACTCTTCATCTTTCGTCGACACCGTCTGCATCCCAACAGTAAGCATGTCTGGTTCGAAACATCAATAACAGTGGAAGGGTCTTGCGGTCAGGGGTCTTGGCGCCAAGGGTCTGGAAGTACAGCCTGGAAGGCTTCCTCGGAGGAAGTCTCTCATCATTCCTCCTCACAGTTCGTTCGTTGATACTCGGCGAACAGGACGTCGTCTGTACCGAGAGCGGAGCGAGGAAGATGCACTAATATGGTCTCATAATTAGATTTAGCTTATACTGTATTATAAGTTATGCTTGCAGTACTCTCTCCTTGTAACTTTGGTATCTACTAGCTACGCTTCAGGACCAAAAAGCTGTACAACCCTCCTACTCACCCCTGAAAAAAGGGTTACCTGAGTTCTGCTGGACTGCATCACCCGTGAAGTCTTCGATATCACATGGATTTCTTCCATTGGGATTGCTGAAGGTAACATCCGTTGCACCAGCCGAAACCCCACGAAGCTCCGAGTCATCAAGCATTGTTACTCTGGCAAACTTGATGTAAACTTGCGACTCTGATTGTCGACTCGAAAAGCATCTCTCAGTCATCGTACCGGTCAATCGAACTGTAGCACCTCGAAGGCTTTCCACAATGCTTTGCGCTGCGCTTGCCAGGTCATTTTAGTTTTGAAGAGCCTCTGCAGCTTCACTCACACTGGATTGAGCAATGAATCCTTCATCAAGATTAATGACGACAGCGCGTAGAAACGGAACGTCTAAACCCCCCCTGTAGCTTTGCAGCGCTTGATCATAAAGACCAACTTGGGAACTGTTCAAAGAACTGCGGAAAAAAGTGTCACTGCTTGCAAGAAATTCTGAAGATACACCACCTACAGTTATGTCGTATGACGCTGAATTCGTACAGAATCCTTTGCATAATATGGCACCGGTGGTTACCTGACCTCGAGATACGGAGAGGCTTCTAATTACCTGGGTTTCTTCTGTTGAAGACACTTGAACAGCGTCGTTGTTGACCTGACGCTCCACGATTTCGACTTTCTTGACGATACTTAACTTTCTCACGTCTTCGATTGGCATGGCTAACACAAATGTCATGTCGAGAACCGATGAGAGTAACAATAAAACTGCTTTCATTTTGAAGTACGGCTGCACAAAGCGATATGGAGATCAAATGTTGGGTGTTGTGTGTGAATGTTACTTTCGCAGCTGAGAAAGAATGCAAGGAGCCTTTATACTCGGTTGGTAAGAACTTCACGTGAAGTCCAGAGATGGATTTCGACTAAAGGCCATGTTCTTTATGCTGCACGTGCATACTAGTGTGAAGAATCATCGCTGACTATCGTGCTAGTTGGAGCCCAATTAGCAACACAGCAAACAAAAACTAATGTATGACTCTGAAAGAGGTTTATGAGGGTGTGCGTTCATGGGAGAAGAATGGCCACTGCTTGTTTCCGTTGCTGAACTTGGGAACCTGCAGCCTTTTCCCATGTTTTCATTCCGAAAGTGTATGAAAGGCATTAAACGGGAGCTGGAGATTTGGAGGGGAATCCAAACTTGAAACATAGAGTTTTAGATACAGACTCACCACCTCACCATGCATGCTGCACCACTGAAGAAAAACCCAGCTTGGAAAATATCTCAAGTTTCCTTGGTTGTCTGGCTAATGTATACCGAGGCAGCGCGCAAGCTCTACCACATATGTACTGCTTTTGGTAGGTAGTCCCATGCGTTTCTTGAAACGGTTAGGAGGTGAGCCCATTGAATTGACCGGAGTACGGCGTGGTAACAATGAAAGTTTTATTGCTCTGCCGAGTCACAATTTTGATATTCATTGATATCTACTGTAGCTGCTGGAGAGGAACGAAATGCCGGACGTTATCTGCTTAGCTGTGATCGCCGTAGATATGGTGTGAAGCAGCAAAGAAAGTCATAGTTGGTGTCACAAGTGGTTTATACAGAATGGCGTCAAAGAAGCTGGTTGAGTCATACAAATATAACTCATGTGTCCTGGCTATCCTGTATGTAAACTCGAACAGTCTTGGGCATTTGTGCAGATTTAAGGAATCTGCCCCCCTTCCGTTCAGTACTGCTGAACAAAAATTTGTTCAGCACGTAGGATTCTTGGACAGAGATAACCTTTATCTTTATGCGAAGACTGTTCAAAAGCCCCACAGGATACAGCTAATTTCATAATGATCTTCTTTGATTGATGCACACGAGAGAGAGGTAACGTTACCCCTGTATTTGTATCGAAGGCTACTGCGGCTCCTAGAAACTAGTCAGTGCGGAGTGAAGGTTTCAAAGGTGACTACGTGTAGCTGCTGTCAGCTGCAGCTGGCGGTCACAGAGGGTCACGATAACACCTCTGGCGGTGTGGCTTGAGGTCAATACACCGTGAGCGGCCATAGCTCAATCGGTAATCGCCTTCGTGTGCTTTTTGTGTGGGCCCGGGGTTCGTGGTTCGAGCCCCGGCCCTGCCGCTCTTCCCCCAGTTCACTACACTACGTTATTTTGTTCCATAGTCAATGTAAGCTTGCTGGTGGTGATATTTTACTTTCTCCCTCTCTCTTCTCATCTTTTTCTCTTGGTTCATCAAAGAATGACGAATCAGGGAGCCCCGTTCTTGGAGCGCTTTTAGCATGTCTCTTAACGCTCAGGTTCACCGTGACGGCCTCAGTCAACGGCTTGGCTCTCGAGTATTTGGCCATTGTGAAGAAAGTTGAAACTATTAACCATCAACTGAATACGGCAACCTTGTTTTTTCAAGAAGATGACAGATTGGTATTGAACGACCACAGTCCCTTCCTCGGCATCATAGGGCAGGGAAAGATTAGTGTGCGCTCTGGTCTTCGATCATCATTCCGCTTCGACTACAGTATAAATGGAGTGACATCAAAGTACCTTGCTGTAAGCGACAAGCTACTCACCTCTACCTTAAATGAAAGAGAGAGAACTCTTTACGGTCAGAGCAAACGCAACTACGGAGATGATCTGAACAACCCGTTCTTGGGTGAGATGGAAAAAAATCTCGATCAGCCATTTTCACAATCGGCCATTCAGGACGCGGCTTCACATGATACTATCTACAGTTCGAAGGCGATCGCGGCGAGAAAGATTATGGAGACCTTCAGAAATTCCAGGCTTCGAGTGAACGGGTCCATTTCTGCTGTTGGTGTCAGCGAAACTCCTTCTGTTGGGTCGGTTTACATCAAAATATCCCGCGTGACGTTGATAGATGAAACTACTTATCATGTGGTGTCTAGCAGCTCTGGGGATGTTTATGCTGGAGATGGTTTCTTCAATGAGCTTCCTATTGACCAGATGCAGACAGATATAACCCAGAAAGAAATTGGAAACCCATTGCTTCGAGGACAACGCTAAAGCTTCTGACCAGAATTCCTGCTAATGTTTCATTGTCCATGTATATATACAGTAGCTACATTGACGTCAAGACGTACGGAACTCTTATCTTTCTTTATCTTTAGGGGGTGGGTGGTGCAAGTGTGGTGGGGGGAGAGGTAATAGCGCTGGGTGGGGGAGACGAAGAGTAGCACGGGGCTCGCAGCTACGGTATGCGGCGCGCGCCATGTAGCGCGGCGACGCGTGTTGGGAGCAAGTTGTTGATCAGAACGGGAGGGCGTAGAGCACTCGGTTGCAGTCGCGCGGTAGACTCAGCAGAGGCGAGCGAATAGGCACAAAGTACCTTGGAAGTCCCTCCAAGGATGCCTCTAAATCCGCTGCCTTTGCAGCTGATTCAGGTCTTTTATAGCCTCGTCCGGACGTGCTCCTAGGAAGGTGACAAAATGTATGGGTGGACTCTGACGTCAGGTTGCCGAACCAGAGTTACTATCTGGTCCAGATTCTTCGTACCTGGCATTTCTACACTCCTTTGTATTTTATATACGTTGCACTCCGTATAATTGCTGCACATATGCGTTCTGTAACCTGACGTCACCCACAGAACTACTCTGCTCTATGGTCGCAACGAAGGCGCTATTGCCTTTCGGCATCAACAGTCCCCCATAGCTAACACCTGATGTTGGTTATTTTTTCTTGATGGCGCTGATTACGTTGCGCTGCCTTCGCGATCCAGACGTCTTGGTCTCATCAAGGTATTCCTGTAAAAGATCTGGAACGTCTTGCCTCAACGAGTTGTAATCTACCCGGTCCATCTCTTCGTCGGTGAACCCTTTCCATTTCACTAACAGCTCGACCTTGTTCTTCTGTCGGCGAATATCTTCGAAGTCTTCGATACCAAGCAGTTCATTGTCCTGATATGCCAAATGTTCCTGCAGCTCTTCAGACACTTGGTAGTCTTTGTTGCGGAATAGCTTTAATCGTCTTCCGTGAGCCAGCTCCTTCTTTCCAGTAACAAGGTTCTCCACTTCGAAGATGTGTTGTGCTCTACATTGCGTCACTCGAAATGGTCCCTGCCACCGTAGGCTTGTCTTTGCGCGAATGTTCTTCTGCGCAACCGCCTTGAGCACGTAACCACCTTCTGTGAAATCGATCGGCCGAACGCCAGTACGTCGGTTATGTGCGTCAACAGAGGCCTTGCGCTGTTTCCCCCCTTTGTTAGCGCAGTTGCGGTGAATTCTTCAAGCCCTGCCTGTAGTTTCTCGATGTTTAGAAGCGCCTTAGCACGGATACTGTCAATATCCTTGACGGTCACGATTCTTTCGTGGCTTCTAAGAATGGCAGCAAGAGGCGAGTCCTGTGGCAATCCAGTGAAAACAGTAAGCGGGCATTTTCCGTTGAGCTTCTTTGTCGGAGAACTGTTGAGTGCGGACTGAATGACTGGAAGTATAGTAGGGCATGCCGACTGCGGAAGTTGGAACTCCGACAATAACGCTCTGCACGTTCGAAGCAGTTCACGGCATACCACCTCTACTGAACCGTTGCTCCACGGGCAGTATGGTAGTGTAAAATGGTGATCTGCCTTAATCTTTTGCGATAGGGACTTCATGAGTTTGTTTTTGAAGTGACTCCCTTGGTCCGATATCCATGACCTCGCCACTCCGAAAGCGGCAAACCAATCCGTCAGTGTTTCCGCGGTAGTCTCTGAATCGGCTTCCTCTGCACTTCTGAGCCACACGTAGCCGGAGAGGTCGTCTTTAACTATGAGCGTGTACACTTTTCCCTTCTCACCCTTGTTCATGTAACAGTAGTCAAAATGCAACAGTTCGTTTGGCTTACTGGCATGCATTGTGTGCCCTAGCGGACGTGGAACGACTTTGCCATAGCCGGTAGCAATACAGTGAATGCATGAATTCGTAAACTCAGTGGTGTGAGTTCGAAGGTCCTTCCACCAAAAATGAGTTGCTACTGTGTTGAACGTGGGGTCTGTGGCCCTGTGTCCTCCCTTCCCGGTGTGGGCTGCGATCAAGATTCGGAGCTGGAGATTTATGTCGTCCCCTGGGATCCATAATTCTCCTGTTTGCATCCTGAAAACGTCACCAGTCGTCTTGCAACGACTTGGAGGTGCACACGTTGTGTTGCGCTGCGACTTGATGATGTCTTGCATTGAAGGCCAGTCGTAGTTTTCGTTAACTCCAGGGTTGACTGGTGCTACCATCAATGCCCGAATGCGCCCGATCTTCGCTGGTGTCACCGTTCTTGCGGTTTGCACAGCCCATCGGGTAAGCATATCGGCCCACACGTTCCGTTCTCCTGGCACGTGTTCGATGGTGAACCGAAATCCGTTCAACTTCAGGGCCCAGCGAGTCAGTTTGTTGGCTGTATGCCGTGCTACACCGGGGTTACGACCATATGGATCGTAAATGTAAACCAAGTTTGCATGGTCAGTGTATATCGAAACAGTTCTGCCAACTATGAGGTAGTCCAGTCTGCACATGGACTCAACGATAGCGAATCCTTCTTTCTCGGGTACGCTCCAACGTTCCGATGATCCACTGAAAGCACCAGATAAAAAACATAGTGGTTCGTGTGTCTGCTCCACGAGTGGTTTATCTTGTTCGTCTTCAGGAAACTGGGTCAAAATCCCGTCCCAGTGGGTATCGGATGCATCTGTGAAAAGACAGAGCTGGTACCGGTCCTTTGGAAGGGAAAGTTGGGTTGCGGCGGCTAGTTGATTTTTAACTTTATCAAAAGCCTCCTGGTGTTTGATATTCCAGTTGAGCTGCACTTTCAGTAAGGCCTTCTTGGTTCGTTTCCAGAATTAACATCATCAACACGTTCGGTGTAAGCCGATAAATCCACTTCAAACTTGATTAGCTCCGGCTGGGATGCTCCTTCCAGCGCCGGAGCTTGAATTGTATTGACAATACCGTACGACGACATTGTGCCTTACGTCCGTCCTGTTACTCTTCGATATCAAAGCGCTTTGTTGATCAGAACGGGAGGGCGTAGAGCACTCGGTTGCAGTCGCGCGGTAGACTCAGTAGAGGCGAGAGAATAGGCACAAAGTACCTTGGAAGTCCCTCCAAGGATGCCTCTGAATCCGCTGCCTTTGCAGCTGATTCAGGTCTTTTATAGCCTCGTCCGGACGTGCTCCTAGGAAGGTGAAAAAATGTATGGGTGGACTCTGACGTCAGGTTGCCGAACCAGAGTTACTATCTGGTCCAGATTCTTCGTACCTGGCATTTCTACACTCCTTTGTATTTTATATACATTGCACTCTGTATAATTGCTGCGCATATGCGTTCTGTAACCTGACGTCACCCACAGAACTACTCTGCTCTATGGTCGCAACGTAGGCGCTATTGCCTTTCGGCATCAACACAAGTAACGAGATTTACGCGCACGCGCGCTGGCGGTGGCCAATGGTGCGTGGGAGGCGTGGCGCCGCGAGACAATTTTGCTGCATTGGCTGTTGCCGCGCGGCGCATCGGGTGCCGGAGCCGTTCAACGCTTGTCGCGCGCTGCCCGTTTCGCGTATCGGCCGCGTCTTCGTCACTTGGTCGTTTGCGCCGCCCCCACCCGCCCCCCCGCTCAACTCCCCGAGACTGCTTCTTCTTAACCGTAGTCAACGCCTGCGTCGCGTCATGTCCACTGCTGTTGGTGTTTCGTCGTCGTTCGTGACGCATCCACCTTCCACCGGTTGTGTTCCCTGTCGATGCAGAGGCAGAAGTAGATGTGCACGTGCCTGCAGATGGAGCCAGTAGTCCAACCGGGTTGAACAATACCTGTTTAAAAACACTTGTCAATGAGTGGTGGTACGTAACAATGGCAGCAGAACAAGAAGATCTGGCTTACCCTCCACGCGCACATTAGCAACGACGTTATGAGGGTCTCTCAAGAGCGAATTAATACAACTTTCATGACGAGATACATGAAGGATAGCGCACGAGTGCGGCTAGCTCATCATCGAGCGTGAGACCGAGTGTGAGCGTGAGCTCTCCACCAAGCATATCGGCTACCAATTCGTCGAGTGGGAACACGAGCGCCACAGTAATCACATGGGCTACCCATATTACAACTACGAGCCAGAACGCATCAACTAGTGGCTCATCAATCCCCTTTTCAAGTGTCACGTTGAGAGCATCATGAAGCGCATCATCAAGCTGGACTACAAATATACATTCAAATCCCAAAATGAGTGTGTCGGCCTCCATGATTGTATCTCATTTTCGCACAGGGCTTCGCCGAAGCCCAGTGTGAGCCAGTCTCTTTCCGTCCTTCCAAGTGATGACCCGTTTGTTCCGTCATTTTCAATCGTCTCTGTGGCACCGAGGGAGCTGCTGCGACATAAGGATTGTAAGTGGGCGCATCGCGAATGGACAAATATCTATCTCATTTATGGCATTAAAGTGCTGCAGATAATCCAATCATGCGTTTTGTCCGTATGATACATCTGAAACATTGCGGTAAGCTGTCTGAAGCGGTGAACATTGCAGAGCGACTGGAAGAGCTGGCAGCCGATGGGCAGGATCATTCTGGGCTTTAGGCGAAGAACATTACAGCGGAAGCTTTTCATGGTGTTCAAAAGCGTGTGGGGGGTAGGAGAAGTGCGACCATTTGACAAGTAATTGGGCAGATAGGTAAAACCAATCTTTACAGAACTGGTTGCAAAGATGAGCGATGAAGATCTCTTAGAGATTATCGATTCCTACAACCCACGGGCTCGAAAGAGCTAGATTAAGGCGCATTTACAGATCGATTTTCCCATATCATGAGCACCGACTTCACACAATTGGGTGTTCTTCGAGTCTCCATTACAACGCACTACAACAAGTTGACGACCACCATGCTGATCAGATTGCAATGCAAGGATTGTGTTTTGTTGTTCATGCGCCAGTTTTTGAGCATTATAGACGTGAAACGTGCGACGTACCTCGTACACATCCGTCACTGTGTGAACTTCATAAACACCCTGGCACTTGTCACTGGAATAGCTTGGATTACCTTCTTTCTCTCCCGCCGGTCTTATAAAAAGCTGCGCTTCTGTTGTGCACGCAGCAACGTCACCTTGAAGAGAAAAGTTGTTGACGAAATATCAAAGCTCACCTTCACAATAACCTGAGTCAGGTTACCTGACGCAGCAGGGTTAAATAGAATCAGTTTTGCCGCGTGGAAAATGCGTCCCATGCAGTATAATTTTGTGCGCATATGCGGCATACTGATGTTCGAATATGACATTATCATTAATGTTAGGGGTGTTACCACCCGAACACATCTCTATAAAAGCCGCTGCCAACCTGGTAGCGGTAACCTGAAGCAAGGCAAGCAAGCAAAAAGCGAAAGGTGTGCCCATCGTGTTTGCTGCTCCCACTACCGACCTGTAACTAGTCAACAGCTTCTCTTTCAAGGACCGGCTTTTTACTGTTCGAAATCTTACTGCTGGAGGACTGCTTTCTTTTCTGATATCGACTTCGGGCATTCCAATTGTCTCTATCTTTGTGCTTCGACCGATATCGGCGAACTTTTTCAACATTTCGACTTCGCTTATCAACATTCAGCTATGTGTTATTGCAAATCGTCTTGTGTGAAGTTCCAGGTAGAATCAAAGAAGCGCGCTTACATGTTGAGCTTTCTGCGGAAAGATCGGATCCAGCGAGACACATATAGTGCACATGTTCGCTAAAACCTCTTCTTTTGGGAGCTTCCTGTGTCTGAACGTAGGCCATGAGCTTCACATTAGAGGGAACCATTTCTTCTAACACGTGAATATAACTCTCCCCGTTTTCAGTTCCTAACTCTTTCTGTGTAGTAGCACGAGAAGTCTTCGCCCTTTGAGTGGTACAGGCATTCTGAACTGGATTCTTACACACGCTACACACAACACAACTTTCCAGCGACCTATCGAGTGCATGTTTTTCCTTGATAATGGTACTCGGGGGGGAGCCGCGAATGATATGAATCGCTTCTTGGCAGATCAAACAAAAATGGTTTGGATCAGAGCCAATTATGCCACCGACCACCCGGCACTTACTTCGACTTTCCTCAACACAAAAAACTTGCTGAGGCGGTATTTCTGACAATATTGAACAGCTGGATTTGAGAGAAGAACAGCTCTGCTTACTTCTGAAGAAGAAGAGACAAACTTTCTTTCATGTCACTGATTTGGCGTATGGTGAGCTCGCACAAACCCTTGGAAAGAATTACTCGCGTAACTGCGCTCCTCCAATGATGGTCAAGCAGTCGCGTAACCTGGACCGAAAACGCACCCAATCACATTCGTCGAAAGTGAACAAATCAGGATGAACGTTAACATTTGATTCTCGACAAGAGAACGGAACTCAGTCGCTGCAGCAGCGAGCAATTTAAAGCATGGTCCTCACAAAACACCTCCCGTTGCACCCAAGTTGTCGACGATCTCGAGCGCTTTATTACTCTATGCCAGTCCGTAAACTCGACAGAAAATGGCCTCTGAAAGTCCAATACGAAAGACTGTTGTCGTGCTTGGCACCATATCCATGTTACGAACCTTGGTGTCGTTGCGACATTGCAGTGTCCTATGTACCTCATCTTCTTTCACATTGAATACTCCATCCCCGTGTACGGAACTCTCATATATGACACACCATTGTCATGCTCTTCCATTCTCATGGCAATCTATTTGTAATTCTGGCATAGCTTGGAGTTGTTCTCATTCACGGACTCTCTCTCCATTGATGACGAACGATATTTTGGCGTTACCTGCTTTGAGCACGGGTCTTGCAAACAGATTATCATGGCATTGAACATCATGCAAACCTGTGTAAATCTAAAATGATACCTTTGGCGTACTACATTTTTTGATCCACGCTGTTGAGCTATATTCTGACGAAAAACCGGAAAGACCTACGAATTACATGTTGTGCAGTCTGGCTGCCGGACCTATGTCTCCGCCCGGGAGCAGAACAAACTTTAGAGTGCACGAGAACAGTTCTGCTCCAATATCGGAGGTCGGCGACATTCACCAGTTTGGTTTCGATTTGCGTTCGATCAAGCATCTCTCGTGATGCTCATCCACCCTGGAGACGAACTGAAATGATTTTGAACTAGAAGCCTATATATATTTCACCAGCGTGTGGTATCATGATTCATCTATTGTCCCAGGGAGATACAAATCCGTACGGTTTCTTCTGTACTTTGCGGACTGTTCAATGAAGTATCGTCGGTTGGATATATCCAGGTATCCTACCAAACGTGATATACGATGGGCTGGCTCAATGGTTACTTCTGTCCGACGTCGGTCTCGTGTATACAGAATATCGAACTGTTTGTTGTATACACAACCATACTGCCAACGAATCTCGGCCAATGTTAACTTCAGTCTGACCCGCTGAGCATTTAGTTTCACTTCAAGCAAACCATCATATAATCCTTCAACGTAGCCGTAGTATAAGTCTATTGCATTGGATTCTTTCCGTTGTCCGTCGACTTGAGTCTCAGCAACACTTCTGGAATCGCAGTCTGTTTCACATCGCAGAAATTCTGCTGCATTACAACACTTTTGACGAGCTTGTGAAGCTGATCTCTTTTCTTTCATTCGAAATGACTCTGTGGTTTCAACGGAGAATCTCCCTTTCCCTTTCATTATGTTTGCAGATTGATACCGTTTGAAAGTGATGACCTTATACTGGATACCGTCGTAGTTGGAAAACTGGTGATTGAGAAATTTGGCAATGGCAGACCGGTGTTTGCTAGTCAAATCAATATTGACACCTGATCCTCGGCACTCTACACCTGTTCCATACTCTTCTCCATCTTCTGTCGTGCCCATAAAGGTGTGATTGTCGTCATTATCGATTGAGAGCGTTCGTTCGCCTGAGATGTTTGGGGCGAGCCCACCGTTCATTATTCGGAGGGCAAACAAAATATGGGTCTTATGAAACAAATGGGCATGGACGCTCCTCTTTGACGTCATACGTCTCCCCATATCTCCGAGCAATCGTTCAATGAGAAATTGAGATGTAATCGGAAGTGGCCCACATTGTCTCATGAGCTCTGGGAGATGAAGAATTGCGTGTGTGCTTGGAGTGAAGCAATACGAGTCGGATATATCTCGGTAGAACCAAATAACAAATCTGGCATACAATTCTTCCAACACCTCTGTTAGCTCTGTCGAGACTAAGGCATCGCAACGGTACTGAAAGCAGAGGGAGATTGCTCTGGATGTTAGCATACATAAGCTGAGCACTTCATTCCGAGCCTTATGTCGGTGGAAAAATGGGATGATATATAGCTCTAAGTGTCGTTTCAGATCTTCAGCTTTGTACTTTTCTAAATCGCACAGAGGTAGTGGTGGTCGGCCCCAGAAGACCGGAATACCATCTCCACAACTTTCCATGTCTCTATTAACCCTGTCGAGATGCACCTGCGGCACACAGTACTCTGGCAACTCTTGGAACTTATCATGCCTAGAATGGCGCCCCAAAAGAAGTTTCAGAAGATGTTTTGTCCATCCCAATAATACCAGGTGCATAACATCGTAAGGAAAGCTGTACTCGAAGTCCAACGACAGATTTCGAGAACAACAGTCATTCTTAATACCGGTACGCTTTACGAGTGCTTTCCGTTCTGAGGAACGATCTCCAAGCACTTTCAAGGACTTCCAAACTGAAGTTATGTCGGTCTTATTGCGGTATAAGTGGCATTCTACTCTTGTTATATCCCCGACTCTGTATATTCCTTCAACCGCACCAATTCTTCTGTGTGCAGCTTCTTGAATGATTCGTGCTGGGGTACTACGAAGCGCGCATGAAGTCTTACATTCAGAGACATAAGTCTTACGCTTCAGGCAGAATCTGCAGAATACTGTACCTGTATGTCCGACATATCCTAGCAGCTTGGTGGCAGCCGGCCAATCAGCCGTAAAGAAAAGTACGTGAGATCGAACTGATCGAAGCTTTCCGTCGGCGCATTGAACTTGGACACCATCCTCTAACTTCTTGAAGTCGAGCAAGATTTCATGCAGGAAGATTTCAAAGTATTCAGTCACGTGAGACCCAGGAACGACGCCAAGAATCAAAACATTGTTTGCTCGAGATCTTTCGGATGGATGGTAGTAGAGAACTGTACAAACGAGGGGCCATGAAGATATTGCATCTCCCCTTCTGTTCTTCGCACATTCAAAACCATCTGTGGAAAAGGACAGGAATATATTCAAGTTACTTTCCGGGTCTTCTTCACTCACCAACTGCTTGTAACACCTTTGGAACATCTCCTCATCGAAGTAATCATGTACCTCCGATTCCTTCCCGCTTATGCTCTTATTCCGACAGGTCACATAACCTTCCAATAACTGACCAAATGATTGAGTGGCAGTGCACAGTGCCTCAATGGCAACGGATGGTTTCATAAACCAAAACTTGGATCTTCCTTTCATGGATTTTGAACATATTGGGCATGAAGAAGTATTGCGAAGCTTCCCAGAGCAAACGGCATGGCCATCTGGACACGTTCTTACGAATGACTTATGTGCCAGAGACTGACGAATAGCATGTTTTATCATGGACCGATAAGAAGACCGTGCTCTAATTGGATGTAATGGTAACATTCGTTCCATGTTTCTCTGCGATATTCCTGAGAGTTCTGCAGCGAATAAAAGCTCCTTTAATCTCCTAAATTCAGTTGTGACTATGTCAACCCCCTCGTCTAAGTCAAGACTGCCTAGGTCCGACAAGGCTCCAGGCATATGAAGCACTTCACTGCTTGGTGTGATGGACATCGTGAAATTAACTGCCAAGTTCAAGCTTTCTACATTCCCGTCTTCTGCGGGTTCTGGCTGAGATGAATATCGAGTTGTGTTTTCGACGACTTTTGGCGCAGCTAGTTCTTCATTTGCGCTAGACTCTTCCTCTCCAGTCTCTGGCAGGAATGATGGAGTAATAACTTCGTCATTTTCACACACGTTGGAGCCATCAATGTCCGGATATAATTCGTTTTCTACAGTGTCCTTTCTTACGGTGGTGAATGTCGGTCGACATGCTTTTTCCTCTTCACCACCCTCCCATCTGCATCTTCGCTTTCTGGACGGAGATAGCACCTGCACATTATCCCCTGAACCTATGAATTCCTCCCGATCATTTTCTACCGATTGAGAATTAATATTTGACCTCTCAAGATGCAGTTCCCAACTGCTTCTACGACGGTGTGGTACATTGAAGGAATCTTCCATAGGCTTCAAGAAGATTACCAAGAGTTTCGATTGAACCGTATATCTAGTACTTCAGAAAAAACACAAAGCGTCTCAGGAGCAGAACGTAAGGAGCCCTAATAACCGAGTAGCACAATAGTACCTATCGTGCCTTCCTGGATTTCTAAACCAGTCGTAATATTTGGATTACTGAGATTATGGCGCAATTAGGCCATGATTTTTGGGCTTTTTCAACATGTTCACGTTTTTAGATTCTTAACATCGCTTTATAATCCAAATTTCATCCTAGATTTGAGCGGAATTGGATTGAAAAGTACTTCAGACACCTCTTTCTCTTCATCTCCTCTACTCCGCGCGCTTTTCGGTTGACTTCACCAACATCCCATCACTGTTCTTTGCAGCCAAGCACCGCGCTCCTACAAATGATGCCTTCCGTCCGACCAGCCATCGGATCCGACCTTCACCCCGACTCCCCTTTTCCTGAACAGTTCTTACCACTGTTCACTTGGTTTATTTCTTCGGAATCTTGTTCCTCTCTCGTTCATCTTGCGAAACCTTCCCCTCACCGAACAGGTACAACGCTTTTTACCATTGCATACGTCCACTTCACACGTTAGCACATCACAAGCATTTCTCTTCTGCACGGTAAGTTTTTCACTCTTTCTACTCCTTTCGAACTTACGCGCATGCATAATCAATGCATCTTCCCAATGCTGACGACTTCAGATATGCCCTACGGTTATACATTTCATATTCAACCAGACTACTCACTGTAACATGGGTTCGAGAGCCACTCCAAGCGTTACAGTCGACTGCCATCGTTCGTCCGGTTTCATAGGGTCCATGTCTGGCAGTCATGTTCAAGTGCAACAGAACTCCTGCGCCGGATTTGTTATTCCTACTTGCGTGGTTCTAATACCCACAGCAGCAGAGAAACGACGCATGAAGCCTAACGACCGTCCAAGGAATCCCACGGGTTCAATCATGTCAACCCGTGAAGTATTCAACATTCTTTATCGCAGAAAGATGGTGGAACTCAATAACTCTGCCCCGACAAATGAGCAGTTTCCGCTCTACACAGAGCTCGCAAACGATGTAAAGGACACCATCAAGAGTTTTCTGTACAACACACTGAAGTTGCACCGAGGCTCTCATACTTATAGCTCCATCAAGGTGAAGTTTGCAGACAAACTAGGTGACTTGAAGTGGGCGCTGGTTGCAAAATATCCGATTCTGGCTGCGGCTCAGAGCTATTGGGTGGTTACATTTTTTGTCAAAGAGACGATGCAGCGAGACAGGAAAGCGGTAGTCGAGGCAGCGAAGAAGGAGGCGAAGAAGAACAAGGGGGCTACTTCCGACGGGGGTACCCTTTCCAACACTCCGCCCCTTCAAAACAACACCACCCCACCTCCAGCTCCCGATCCAAGCATTGCGGACCATCCGGCACATGATCCATATACTGCCACGCCTCGCGCTGCACCATCGGTCCCGGTCACTAAACGAGAAGTACTTCACAATGGAGTCACTGCCGAGCCCGTATCTCTAGCAGCGCGCAGCGTTGTGCCACACCCCACTGCTCTCTATCCCCAGACTGCTGAAGAGAACACACAGCTCGATGTTGAACATGACAGGGCATCTGATGATGGAAATGGAGACAATATTCAACCGGCAAGTCGCATACTACAGTCGACAAGGAATTCAGTTGGCAGCGCCCGGCGTACACGTAAACGGAGGGGTCCTCGTTTGTCTCGCAAGCGTACGCGTGAACAAGATTCGGAGCCCGACTTTGACGGCCCCATGGAGTCCGGATTGACTCGCAAGAAACATGTTGGGCTTGCGCAGCGTTCTCGAAAGGTACGTAAAGTGCAGAACACTGCTCTCACTGGCCGTCAATGTGCTGAGCTTGCGAAGCGCAGGAAAGAGCAACATTCTGAGGCAGCTTGAGAGGGGGATAGAGTGTATGCCAGTGGAAATGGCACCAGTTCGGGTTACGAAACGGAGAGCAGTGGCATTGATAGTGACTTCCACAACGGGTTTCAAGATAATCATGTTCTTCCACGTATCGAGAAATCGAATAAGAAGAACAGGAACCCCAGAGGTCGCAATCATTAGCCCTTCAACACTTCTTTCCTCTTCTTGGTGAGTTGAGTCATGGAGCCATTGCCATATTCGCCGAACTGCACGCGCTAACCCTTCTAGTCCTCCTATACATTACGATACGCAGATGCTGTTCTCTTATGGATATTCTTACCGCGATTGAAAGCTATTCGTTATTCTCCTTCTCTTTCTTATGGCTGCCGGTATCAAATGATGTTCTTTGCATGGATTTCTCGACGTAGCTGAGAATAACATGAGAGAAACAGTACTGTTCTGTCCTTCTCTAAGCACCATCTAGACATCAAATGGCAGTAAATCTGGGTATATATTTTGACAAAAATGTGAGCTCTTTCTATCCCAATGTTGGTCATCGTTCAAGGCCTTTACCAAGAACAAATTTGTACCATTAATTTACCATCGTAGATACACTTAACCGGCATATTTTTGTACTGTTTTAGACCCTGCATGGTACCTCACCACGCGACCACAGTTCGGCCGCATATTGTAGCTTTCTCGTACTTACTGCAACGTACTTGTTGGTGACATTCACGGTCCACTTTCGGTCACTTATTGTACATAGCTGTACATCACCATACGGCAACATAATGTTCTATCTCAGCCATACTTCGAGGCTTATTTGGGTCTACAGATATGTTTTTAAGTCGTCCATCTCTTGTACCAATCTCGCCTCTCATTAGTCGGCCATATTTTGGCCACGTTAAAGGGCAGCTTATTGCCCCATTTTTGGCCAATTTTGGCACATTTTGAAGCAAGAATTTAAGGCTATTTATGGGCCTTTTTGAGGTCAACTTTCGGGCCAAAGTCGGCCACGCACTTTGCCCACTGGGGGTGGTTAATTTTTTACGCCAACTTGTGGATAAGTCTCCTGCAAAGGAGGTTTCTGAGGATCTCCGTACGTTACGGGGTGATGTATATACCATGCTGGAATGCTTTGGTGGACCCGCCGCCTTCGTTGAAGCAATCCAAACCCGATTCGATCCTGTTAGAGCCCGTCTGGAGACCTTAGAGCAAGCCTTCGTTATGGATGCTACTACTCCGGCGCAGTCGGCCGCTGTATCGCACAGGGTCAAGAACCGTCCCCAGGAAAAACTTTCCGTCATTGACATCTCAATATATTTTCAGCATGTCAGGCTTTTTTCTTAAATGTTCAAGGCATTTTCAACGAATCAATTATTTCAAAAACAATTAAGTCATTATATCTTCATTGGATTTTGATGCAATGAAAACTTAATGACTTTGGACTTGTTCTGATGAACAAAAAAAACGAACAAGTGAAAATCTCACGAATACCGATTGGAATTGGATGGCACCAGTTTTCGCTGGGGTCTGGAGACCTTAGAGCAAGCCATTGTTATGGACGCTACTACTGCGGCGGAGTCGGCCGCTGTATCGCACAGGGCCAAGAATCCTGCGCGCAAGAAGAACCGTCGTAGGTGGAAGGCCCAGCAGGACAACCAGGGTTCTGACTCGTCCACTTCGTCAGTTTCGCACCCAAACAACTCGGACAATGCTGACTCGTCAGACCCATCGTCTGATGATGACCGTGAGAAACGGGCGTCACGCTCGAAGCGGTCTACAGTCACGCATGGTGCTGTTCGTGCTCGTACCAAGGGAAGGCAGCACTCCTGCTTGAAAGTGCTGAAGCTCACGAACCCTTTATACTAGAAGTTGCTATCATACCGTTATTACCTTTTGGAAGACTTTTCTTTGGATCGAACACCTCGTGGCACGGGAAAAGTGAAGGACTGCATCAAACGGATGCAGCTCTCACTTCTTAACAAGTTGTTAACTGGAGATGGCCCAATCTTGAGGTTAGATTTTCTCGCCCACTTCGTCGCGGAAGCCAATATACTCGGGATGAATGAGGGACAGGCATACATTGCCGTACTCTATTTATTACGTGGTGTGGCCGAGAACCACTATTACTCTGTAAGAGGCTCTTCGCGTGCCTCCGAAGGAGAGGTTACCTGCGGGCCCCAATCAGTGCAATACTTGCTACGGTCATAAGCCACGAACGATGCCATTCAGTCGGCAATACGCGCTTTGCGAGACACACGTCAACGCTCAGGCGAAACGGAAACCGATTTTTCGGTACGCCTGAACAAGGCTTTCCACTGTTCTGGTGATGTCTATCCCACCACAGAGCGTTGTACGATGTTCATCGATAGACTTGACACGGCCATCCTGACTTTGGTCGCCCGCTTTCGCGAGGATAAAAGGAAGATCACCTACCTAGAGCTCATCCAGTATGCACAAGCTCAAGGTGACTACCTACGTGCCAGAGCCCCGAGTACTCGGTCCAAGTCCGCCAAGGCGTTGTTAATGGAGAACAAGTCACCATCTGTCTCGCTCGTTGCGGATGAAGCACCTCCAAAAAGTACGATAACGTCCAACTCGCCCATTGCGGTACCGATTCCATTCCGACGACGGACCTCCCATTGACGACGGACGCCTCCTTTGGGTCCGCTCAGGAAGGCACCGTGATTTATGCCGATGCCCCCCGAGTTCGCAGGCCACATATCCCGTACTCGAACAGAGGAACCCGCTTTCAAAGGCCAGGATGGCAGGATGGCTGCCAGACGGGGCGTTTCACGGATAACCGAAGTACATCGTCAGGGTAGGCAGGCTTTGATAACATTATTATGCCATCTCTACTACACCCATGGTCACACGTCACCTCAGTGCCTTCTCTTCCTTCGGGATATGGCCAAGGTGACGTTGAACTATGAGGCCCTCACTCTGGAGGAGAAGCGTTCCGTCCCGATGACGCCGTACCTCCAAGCCAAGACGGACTTCGCCCACGTCATGCCGACATCGTTGAAACACCAGCGTGCTCCGGCACAGCCGGCTTAACCGGTAAGCACCAGTACACCGCGTCGTGGACGATCCAAACACCGCTGTCGCGGAACCCCGAGGCCAACGGGCCCAAGCACTCATGGTCGAAAAACCTGAGCAGCCGATGCAGGCTGAAGCCCAGGGAAACTTAATGAGGGAGTCTCCCATTCCGGAGAGACGTCCTTGAAGCAAAGGCTGTCCACGTTCGCGGCGTCGCCGCCTCGCTCTCCGGTGAAGATCCTTCCGAGGAAAGACAGTGCTGACACGGACTCGGAACACTTGGGTTTTCTCCATCGACCGTGGATACGGGTAAGAAACAACCGGTTCCCGGATAGAGTTATTGTGATGGCCGAGCGCAGTGATAAGGTCTAGGCTGACCTTGGCCTTTCACTCCAATTTATGGTGCGATATCTCACTGTCCTAGATTCAGGCGCAGGTTTGAACTTCATCTCTGGAACAGCTATGCCCGCGCTTTGCGGTCACACCTTCGCTGTGGCGACATTTTTGACGTCGCTGACGAGCATAACAACTCGTTTTCAACGTTAGGATACATCTATTTGGTAATCGGATTAGGTTCATGCGTGGTGAAACTCGAATTTGCCGTTTATTGGTCTCTGGACGCCCCAGTCATTTTGGGGGTGACTTCTGTGACCGCTTCGTCGATGCCATTAGGAACCGTCAGAGGCGTATTGAAATGGATGATGGTTCGTTCGTTTCGATTGTTCATAGTTCTTTGAGGCATGCCTCCAAGAAGCATGTACCTCTACCTGCAACGCAAGAGGCACCACCGAGTTCCCAGGAATCTACGAAGATTCTTGTAGCCTCCGCGACATGCGTCCCTCCAGAATCTCAAGTCTGGGTACAGGTGGACTCCCGTCAACATAGATTTCGATTCATCCAGCGATTGTCGCCGTTGTATGACAGATAAACTCTCGCAATTGCCAATGGAGTCGCCCAAGTGGAACTGAATAATCCGTTTTACATGTTGATAGCCAACCGTGGCAAGACAACCCAGTACCTTGTGAATAACCAAATGAATGGCTCAGTTATGCCGCATCCAACTGGGTTGGTACCTACAAAGGTGACTGCTGCCGAGGTGCTTGGGATCGTTCAATCGAAGGAGGGGGAGGAATCTGTATCTCATTCGGCTCCGGCACCGAGTCCCTCGGGTCAGTCACCTGTTAAGACAGAGAAGACACGCGTTCCAACAAGTTACGATCAATTAGACCCATTGAATAAAGTGGAAGAACTGAACCTCGGACATGTTCCGGAGACACACCGCAAAAACCTGCGTGGTATTGTGCGTAAATTCACCAAAACGTGGGATGGTTCTATCGGAGAGATAAACGCCACGGAACACCGGATTGGTACTCTTCCGAATTCTAGGCCAGTAGCCCAACATCATTACAGGACAAGGCCCAAGGCCAGAGAAGAAGATCAATTTCAGGTAGACAAGATGCTCCGTCCAGGAGTTATTGAACCGGCACATTCGCGGTGGGCATCACCAGTGGTACGGGCTCCCAAACTGGATGGTTTCTGGAGCTTTTGCATCGATTATCGTCGTCTGAACGCTGTTACCGTCAAGGACATGTATCCTATTCCATATATGGATGAATACATCGGTTCTCTCGAAAAATCCTACCATATTCATGGCATTCGATGCTAATTGAGGATACTGTCAGGTGCCAGTGAGAAAGCAGGATCAGGACAAGACTGCGTTTGTCAGCCATTCTGGCCTTTATGGTTTCAAACGGATGCCATTTGGTTTAAAAAATTCCCGCACTACTCTTCAGCCTGCTATTGATATCCTACTGGCCCGCTTCAAGTAGCGTACTTGTCTCGTTTACCTTGATGACATCATCGTCTTCCCAGATAATCTGGATGATCATCTCACACATGTGAGAGATATAATGGCCAGTTACGGGATGCCGGAGTGACACTCAAGCTGAGGAAATGCGTAATCTTCACGAATAATGTCAGGTGTCTGGGTCACATAATCCGTCCAGGATGTTCCCAGATCGAGTAATCTCGTGTAAATTTGCTGAAGCAGGCATCGGAACCGACCACTCAGACTGAACTGAGATCCTTTCTAGGATTAATCAACGTCTATAGACAGTTTATTATCAACTTCGTGTACACCTGGCACCCATCAACGTGCTTCTGCGGTCAACGACCCAAGCTGGATCATTTTACGTCCGCTCCGATGGAAGCGTTTACCTCTCTTAAAGAGGCTGTAGCAATGGCGTCAATTTTGTCGCTACCGAAACAAGGACTTTCATATACCGTGAAAACAGATTTAAGTGACTACCAGGTAGGCTGAGCCTTGTTTCAAACCACCTCAGACAAAGAACGCAAGCCAATTAAATATCGGTCTCATTCGTTGAATGTTCATGAGAAGAATTACTCCGTCTCATAGAAGGAATGTCTTGATGTAGTATTGGCATAGTTCACACTACGTCCCTACCTCATGGGTTCCCATTTCATCATTTACACGGATCAATCATCATTGAAAAGGCTACTCTCCATCTCTGAGGCTTCTGTCCGCTTAATGCGTTGGAGACTGCGTCTTGCGGAGTTCGACTTCGATGTCGCCTACAAGAAGGGCGCCAACATTACACAAGCCGACGCTCTTTCTTGCCTACCCCAGGGGAAGCGTTAGCCGTCGATGAAGTGGAAATAACCTGCTACGCAGTTGATAACTACACAGTAAATGAACTGGAGGATATTGAAGAGAACTGGCCAGATGAACTGGATCATGACGTCGAACTAGATGAAATAATCGCTGTTAGCGGAAGCCAGCGACTCATCGGAGCGCCGCAACAATTCGTGAGGAGGAAATTCCACCGGCCGACGCCAATTCCACGAAGTGTTAACTATCGTCGGAAGATCCACGGAAAGGGTATCAGCACCGTCGTAGTATGACGCGACGAGTTCCTCCTTAAACACATCTTTATGATGAAAACACGTAGCAGTCCGGAAGAAATGCGCGTGAATGTGAGGGTTCTGCCCAACCAACTCGTCGTAAGACTGCCATAGCACCTCATGCATGATGTGGGCGTGAAAGTGTTGCACTGCAGATAGAATTTTCCCGCCACCGGCGTTAGTACCATAAGAAGCCTCAGATTCATTGCCGATTCGCGGAAGAAGCACGGAACGAAAGCCAAAGAAGTAACTCAAATTTAGAGGTTTACCGCTCATGGCGTGAGAAACTTGAGGGATTGGAAGAAGGTTGTTGTTTTGACCTCGAGAGCTAGTTGAAGATTGTTTTGAACAAGGTTGGTTCTCGCTAGAGCGAGGTTTGCACTGTGGAATTGTAGTGAATTGGTCTTCGCGAGGAGAGATGGAATCCGAAGTCTTCTGACATACGCTTTGACGCCCATCGTGGGAAGTTTGGCTCGCCATCGTGACGGCGTGTCTCACTCTTAAAGAGAGGGATATGAAGTACAACACTCGTTGGGGGCTATTTGACAGACTTAGTTATCTTCTGCATGATGGTTAATATATGCATATGAGCAACACGGCTATTAGCCTGTTCCCTCGCTGAGGTCATTTCCACAGATGTACACGTGGGGTGCAGGGCTCGAAGCGCCGCTTGGAATTGTGAGTAGCACATGTGTAGAACGGAGATGCCGAAGGCAGTGCATCAAGCATCGATACTTAGATATTTTCTAGATTATTTCGCCCGGCGCACCGACTGTCAGTAGTGCGCCGAGCTCATTACTTAGGCGGTTAGGCAGTGCTTTCCCAAGTATATCACTTCTTGCAAAGGAAGGAGATCTGGCTCTAACTATCACGAATTCGCGGACTGTTCAACTCCAAGTGGAGTGACAACCGTGTTGTTCACGTATAGCTACCCACCGTTGTGGCGCTCAGAGTACAACCACTATTTTTGTGTCTCTTTCCGATGTATTGTCGTATACCCGCCCCTGCATAGGGTTTCTTTATTCTCCCCTTTTTTCCTCACTCTCTGTGGCTTGCTATTTTTCCCTTATCTCAACGGCCGGTTTCCGACAACTTGTTATCGCCATGTTGCCCTCCTTCTAGAAATTGTATCGTGATCGTGTGAACACGTACATCTCTAGCGACTACGCCTACACCCCCAATACTCCGGCACTTTTCGTGACGATTTGACATCCGATTTACACCCGGCTTAGATGTGTCATTCTCGGAGTGCTCCGTTCGCTGTCCTACCTCACTGAGAATGAGAATCCGAACGTATTAATGTGTTTGCGTTTTTCTTGCCAAAAGCGTCGCACTACACAACTCGAACACGCTCAAATCCTCCCCTAAATGATGTAGCACAGTGAATGGAGCAATCCGGGAATGACACAGCTGAGATGGGCTAGAATGCGAGTTCAAACATTCACGGAAAGCCTCGGAGCGTTGAAGGTGTAGTATTAGTCGGTAGAGATCCAGGTGTTCACACAGTCACGAGATATTTCCTCGAAAGAGAGTAAAGTGGTGGCGAGAAGGTGTCAAACAACGAGTCACTGGCGACAAGACAATAGGACAAACCCAAAAAGAGAAACAGAGAACCAAAGGAGTGGGAAAAAGAGAGAGATAACAGATAAACCCAATACAAGGTCGAGTACAGGACAGTTGGTCGGAACGAGAGACACAAACAGTAGTTATGCTTTGAATGCAATAAAATTTGGTAACTATACGTGAAAAATGGGGGTTCCATTCCACTTGGAGAGGATATCCAAGTCTATAGCAAAACAGTACAAACTCTCTCATGCCAAAATCACGACGCTCTCCGCACGTTTGGAAGAGCACTCAACGACTACGTCCGCGGAAATTTTGTTGAAGAAATAGCAATCAACTAGTGATGGAAATCGTTGAAATCGCTTCGTTAGTACCCCGACAACGGCAGACCCTGGCGTCTCAATGTCAATGTTGAACAAAGCGCACAGACCGAAATTGAAACCAACCAACAGTCATTCCTGCGGGCAATCAATCTATAAGGATGCCCAAACAGTCTTCGTAGATGAGTGAATCCATCCTTTGCCGAACGTATCACAAATATTCACCGGGCCCGTAACGGCTAAATCTGGGATCACCAAGGGATCCGTGATTACATTGTTTTCCACACCCTTGAAGCGCATACGCTTTCCGTTGGATCAAAGGCTTTGATAGCTGAGTAGCACCTTCTCATGAGAACACTCGATCTCTCGACTCCGCACCACGAAAGCAACCGCTCTCTGTGAACAACCCACTCGACCAACGCAGTGTTTCCTACAGTGGCACTAAGAGAGAAATTTCTTCCGATCCTACCGGCAGCAGCCCGCAAATCTCATTCTATGGCTCCCTCACATCCAAAAACTACTTGTTCTACATGCAATCACTCTGAAAAGAGCAACTACTATCCATTTCCAAATCTGCACCCGCTTCCATTCGAAAGAATATTAGCTCGTACGCAACGCAGCCGGAACTGCTGGAAATGTCTTTCGTCTACGCGATCTTGAAATCGCTTCAAAGCGCCCTCTTGTTACTTCAAACGCAGCAGCCAGCTTCAAGGCACTCATGGACATGTATCCGGTGGATATAATGAAGGCATCCAAGGACCAGCCTGGACATCTTTTGCAGCTCTTGACCGAAGGTCCTTTAGCCGACCCAAAACTCACGCCGAGAGACATTCCAATCTCTAGCCCATCAGAAGCAGCCGCTATCACTATCAGGTGGCAAGTTGACGCCAGTGCCTGAACCAACCGATCCAAACAATGGCTGCGTCACCGGTTCTCGACAGTCCCCCGCCGGTGCCGCCACTCACACTGCCCCAGTTGGGACAGACAGAAGCAAACCTAGGCACCATCTCCGCCCTAATTGCAAGCCAGGTAGCTCCCAGCCAGCACCGCATTGAATCCAACAATTAAGAGAAGAGCAGCCTCGTAAGAAAAAAAGAACCTAGTAATCCCGCAAAACTACATTATTGGTCCTGAAGAAGCGGAGAGTGCGACACTCCACCACTATCTGGGAAAGGGGATATCTTCGGCGAACCTTTTTGTAGACAAACTCCTGGGCCCTTCGGTTCTCAATATGCTCACGGCGGGGGGACCAGATATACAAGAATTTCTCTCCAGCGAATTTGAACATTGGAAACGACCCCGAAACGGGCAGCGCTTAGCCGCTGAGATGGAAGCGGAAACGCTGGGACGCATTCTGCATCTAAACATGTTTACATATCCGACACTCAAAGACGCGATAGAACGCCTCTCCTCAATGGCAGTCGCTTTCCGCCGTCTTCTCGCCATCCTACACGTAGAAAAGTGGGTATCTCACGGCGACTACGTGAACAAGAGAAAAGCCTGGGAAGAGGCAACTCCTCTCCTTGAAAACGTACCGCAAGGAACCGTTCGATTTTTGACCCTCCTCGACGAAGTCATCAGGAGCCTAAACCAAAAAAAGAAACGATGCACAGCAATCAGGTCAATCTACGAAGCTCGCAGCAAGAATCGAGGCGGGAAACATCAAGCTGCGCGACGGAATGCCTTCCCCAACCAACCAGCTTCCATCCCGCAACTGAGCAGCCTCAATCAGTGCTTTCCCATCCCTCATCGAACCTTCCCTACACCCACCTCCCCGAAATCTCGCACACCAATCAAAGAGCAAACGAAATCTTTGACTCCCTTTCTCTTCTTTACCACGGACCTTATCCTGACGTAACATCCGTAGCCTTCAATTCAAAAGCACCAAACCTCTCCCAAAGCCTTGTCCAAAGTTTCGAGCTGCAAAGGCTCCAGCCCTTCAACCGCGCCGCAAATGTCGAAACCCCCACCTCTTTACCAATTCCTTTTTCTCCATTCCTATCGAGGAAATTCCAATTTCACCAAGCCCTACAGCATTGCTTCGAAAACCCAAAAGCTTCTTTCCGCCGCGGTCTATTCAAGCGAATCAAACCGAACCGCCTCTCCGTGCCATCACCCCGGAAACCACCATCCCCACATCAGGCCCAACTATGGCTATCTCGGCTGCACCCGGAGATGATCGAAATTCTTCTGCGGCAAAAACCAGACAGCTTTTACCAAATTTTACAAGAGGCCGTGGGCTCAAAATGGGAGAAGAAATTCGCAACACTCCCGGACCCAGTTCTTCATGCAAGCAGGGCTGATTATATCAGTCTGCTTGAAAAGGCGGATGCTTCTGACATGATTGGTTGGTCGCGTGTTGACCAAGAACATCCAGAGTACTCTGCGATGGCCGAAAAGTTGGAAATGACACTATTTGCAGTGAAGAAGTCATCGGAAGAAGACCGCTTGATATCATGACCATGTATCCAGAATGAATTGCTGCCAGAGCCCCCGTACAAACCATCAGCAGACCCGAGTGTATTCAGCCAATTCCATTGCGGCACACAGCAACTCTCTGATTTCTACATCAACGTGGTCAATATGTTTCACAATATAACACTCCCAGAAAGCCTATCCTGCCTTTTCCCGATGCGAAAGCTACCGCTTACTTCAATTCCTCCTGACCTCCAATCCAAGCTCCGACAGCGCTTCCGAATACAAGATGGCACACGTGGTTTATTTGTGGTTAGAGTGCCAAGCGAAGGCTGCCATGGGCGTCAAGTGGTCCGTGTAAATCGCCCAATCCTTTGTTCCATCTCTTCTACAGGAGGCATTTCATATTCTTAAGCAATCGAAACTCTCGCCCTCCCTTACCACCGTCTTGCACCCAATGATAACACAAAGCGCACCCTGCTGTCTTACATTGCAGCATGCAGCTCTGCTGCAAATTATGGACTAAATATCAGTGGTGGTCGCAGAATGGCCTGAGGAAGCTGTAAAGGCCCTTCACCGCATGGTGCGCTGTACTTTCATTTCCGCCCAGCTTCCTATCACGGACTCAAAGTCCTGCCTAGTATGGCATATCCTTAAAGACTATATACCTTTCATTGGATGTACATGAGATCTTCAGCAGGTCGTGCGCCCCGACCAAGCAAAGGTACACCAACTAAGCGCGCAAGCGATGGAACTTCTCCAATCAACATCCATTCAATACAATAAGTCGCACTATTTTTTAAAGAGTGCAATATGGTTACTGATGTTGAAAAGAAGGCTTTTTATCGCTAATGAATGCAGTGTTAAGGATCAAAGTCCCTGCTACCACTCTCGAGAAGATTCTTGTACACCTCAGGGTTCACAAAGAAATTGGAATGATTACTGCACTCATGCCACTCATTATCTCACAACCAAATCTTCCTGTTTCCATCATCATAACTCTGTTCGACGTCTCGTTGTTCGTCGGAGCCGTGATGTACGCAGAAATAGACCGAGATGACGCCATATTTTTATGGGAGCAAAACCAAATCCGGTAAGTTTCACACGCTGACATGAATACAACGCCACTTGTTCTTGGTAAGCGTTACAAATAATCTACCAAAAAGTTCATTGGAAACTAACGTGTGTTATGAAATGGAAGAAGGAAGAGTACATTATTTGACTTGAAGCCTAAACGGCAGTTCTTGCCCTAGATTTTCGCTACAGGAAGAAAATATTGAACCAACGGTTATTGTGTTTACAGACCCTTAACGTTACGTGATGTGCTATGGAAAAAGGGTGTTCATCTTCTATGCCTATCTTATTGGGATGTCGCAAAACAGCTGCCATTTATTTGGAATTTAATATGGGGCGAACTTTTGTTCACATTCCGTCACAAATGAACGTTGCAAACAAACCATCAAAGTGGTTTAACAAGGACACAACTACTCCTCGACGGCAGCAGAACCGCTGATTCTGTCTGATCATCATTGGGTTGAAGACAGCCGGTCTTTCTGAGACTCTCTGTGTTCAACTCAGTTCTGCTGATTGCACGAAGGGGGAGATGCTTTCTACCCTGTGGACGTCATTTTTGTGGCCACGTTGGCTAAACGACGCGGGTGGTGACAACCCAGAACAAGACTAGAATGCCAGGGGGTACCAGCCTATGAAGGCAATGAGTAACAGCGTAAGCCGCTGAATAGCCCAACCTATGAGTATTGAGATGGCACACGGTGGTGCCAGTGATACGTATAACGAACAGAGCGAAATATTCGCGCCCTGTCGGTGAATAGCTACGAACGGCTGAAGTCCCCAACAAACTTCAGAGGGAGACTCGAACGATACGGTAAAAGCTCTACGTCAAACTCCAGGCGCGTACTTAGTAGGCTTACAATTAATCTGGAGACCAATTATAGACGAACGAAGGGGGAGCCAGTTCGCAGATGTAAGTGACAAGTGGTGAAAGTGGAAGGGAAAGGCCGGACCACTCCGCGGCCAAGCAGAATGAAAGAAAAAAGGAGGAAACAAATCAATGGAACGAGGGAAACAAGCAATGATTGCGTTTCTGAAAGAAGGGGGGGTTTGTTGAGCCTGTGTTGGTGGTGGTGGTGGTGGTGGTGGTGGTGGTCGAAGATGAGAATCTGAAGTTGGGCATGGCTTATATAGACGATGGAGACCTTCGAATCCAGCTGAATATCGACGGTACAATTTTGTGTAAACCATGAGTAACAAGATGTAACCCAGATGCAGTTTTCATGCATGATTGTGTAACCAGTGTAGCCTTACTAGTTGCTCGCAGCCACATAATAGTTTCTTCGGGTAACAGACAACTTGTCGCAAAGATAATGCTTTGTTGGCACAATTTCCAAGTCCGCGAGAGTTTATAATCACTTCAATCTGAAACCTGATTCGGGAAGATCATCCGTTACGTACACGATACAGCAAGTTTCAAGGGAATCTATCGAGCAGTTTTCGCTGCCGAAAATAGCATTAGTGGGTGCGGGAATTTGAAGGGGTTATATCCATGAACATCGCCATTTCACCTCTTCTCCGTGTATTTCCTTGTTGTCCGGGTTCATTCCACATCACACGACTGATTACACAAACTTTGCACTGATAGTGCACGATTTGTACATGAAGGTGTACTCGTAAGAACATTCCCTCCGTCCTTGGATATATCCTTAGAGTAGAGTTAGTTGGTGGTTAGGTCATTCTCAGGAGGCGTCTAGGTGATATTCGTAGTGTGGGGAGGGTGCCGGGGCTTCTCTTTGCATTGAGTGCATGCTGCGTTGGAAGTCCACGGATGTACTTCGTGTTGGCGTTCACACGGTGACGCTTCGGTTGCACGTGTATTTCAGGGGTAGCGGGGAGAAGTGGTATGCGGTCGACTTCTTCGTTGCCAACACCATGGCACGTTTCCATCCTGGTGCTCCGCGTCCCGTCGTCATTTCACCTGACAGCCCTCATGGACTGCCATTGCCGTTACTGCCGCCGCCGCCCCCGTCGCCGCCTCCGCTACTGTCGCCGCCGCCCGCAAACTCCCCGCACTTCTCGCCGCCGCCGGTACCCCGAGCCGCCTCGTCGTCTGGTGGGGACTCCGTTCGCTTCGTGCGATATGTCCCTGCCGTGCACAGTCCGAGGCGTGGAAGTCCGCCGCCTCGAGATGCGGCCAGGCGGATTAGTCGCCGTCGTCGCATATGTGGTGGAAGTGCCGCTGGGCGCCCTTCCAGCTTCTACCTTCGCGGATGGCACGACGTCATCCGCGTAGTCGAAGAGGAGCTGCCTCGCGCGGCTGTGGCCATCCTGGCCCGACTGCTCCACGAGTTGCGGGAAGTGCACGAGCGATATGGGATATAGAATATAGAATATAATGCAAATTTGCTACTGTATGCAATAATAAATATACTCTGCTTTCTGCTTATCGCTCTTCCTCCTCGCCCTTCTTCCTCATTTTCACACTTTCACATACCCCTTCACATCTGACCAAAATTTCAAGATCGAGCGTACACTGTCTGAAAAGCCAGAACTAATGCGTTTTCGTTTTGATTCGGAAAGCGTATGAGGATTTTGCTTTTTCATTTTTACCGTGATAATATTTACAGAACGCAGTTACTTCCGAAATTTATTTGAACTCTCTCTAATAAAAACTTGCATATTTTTCTCTCGTCTAATGGGATCAACAGGAAAAACTTTGTTTGCCCTTCTGGCTGCTAGACATTTTTTTTTAAAGCTGTTAATTTTAATAAAGTGTTAGTAATGTTTTGGCTGTGGTCAACTATTTTGAAAGACTTTGGTTATATATAATATGCATTGCATTTTCCTGATCTTCTTAAAACGATTTTGACAACAAACACCGTGACGCTGCCGTTAATGCCTGTAACTAGAGCATGGGGGAAATTTTAAAAGTACTTTGAAAATTTTGAAGTCATTTCTAGGTACACATCTGTTTTGTATCATGCACCTTTAATAAAGTAGAGAAAGAATTTCTTGGTACACATGTGCTTCATGTTATGCACCTGTAACAGCATACCTCCTACTCATAAACAACCTGAGCTAATTTGGAGCAAATCAAACAGTTTTTTCAGAATAAAACCAATTCTAAAGCTCCCACTAGCTATTTTAAGGCAGAAAAACCCCAGGTGGATATGAACTTGAAATGTACTGCATATATTTAGATCGTTATCTTTTCTTTGGAGAACGTATTGCGGTGCAATAGAAGTTTTTAAAAAAAGTGCCGTGTCAAACGGAGCACTTTTGTGAAAGATCACTCCAAGAATCGTTGTTCACGTTTATCAGTTGTCCGGCCAGGCGCTTTTGTACTCCAGTTGTCTCACAGTTTATTGGCCCCTTTCGCTACAGTTGTGGTCCCGAGTTCGAACCTCACCAGTCGTCATCGCCAGTTCACACGCTTTCCGAAAATTACAAAGTTCCGCCGATTCACCGGGGGGTATTACACGTGAGAGCCGTCTGCTGCGAGATCAATCTACACATCAACACATCTATACATCAAAGAACATCATGGCACACCGTTTACAAGTTACATTCGAGCCGCGCTGCTTGGCTCCACCGAGTTTGACCGGGCAGTGTAAAAGCTCACTACAAGCACATAGATATTCAAACTCGGTTTGGCCTCGAACGTGAGAGCTCACTACACGAATAGTTGTCCAAGTTCATCAGTTGTCCGGCCAAGCCCTTTTGTATCCCAGTTGTCTCACAATTTTAATGTCTTTCTGGGGACGAGCCCTACATTAAATCACGAGGAAACCAACAAACTAAAATGGAAGGAAAAGAGCCAACTCGTTATGCAGCTGATTTGGAGATACGTCGCAGTTGATATCCAAATCAGTCTGGAACCAAGCAGCAATGAAATACCATACTTTTGTGTAAACTACCAACTCATTCAAATTGAGCAAGAAAAAAAATAAATACAAAAATTTCACCAAAACTTTTCTAGAGTCGTTCGATGTGATTAACATGTAATTATAAAACACAATTATAAGTACAGGCTTTTGACAAAGATTTTTTTGCATGTCTATTTTTCATGCAGTTGCAAAAACCCAATTTCTTTTTGTGATGCTGCAAATAATAGCAGAAAGCTTTTGTTATCAAATTAGTTTAAATTTTTGGAGCCTATATATACATGTATTTAAATAACCTCCAAGCAGTTTGAGTTTGTGTGCAATAAAGTAGTATTGGAAACCGTTTCATTTTAAATAACCGCCTTTAAAAGTCAAATATGTTACAATAAATTACCTATTTGTAACAGAGTTTTGTGGCATTTTTCTTTGCAAAGCGAACGTTGCCAAGTTTTCATAAAGTCGGTAAACTAGTGCTACTCATAAGTTAAAATATATACTCCTAAGGAATATAAATTGCACGGATATTACTGTTCTGTAAACTGTAACTGTCGTCATTCAGTACTGAAAACGATTTTAATGCATTTTAGTGAACAAGAGAAACAAAAGATGTTTTATTTGCGTAAAATTTTATCACTAATACTATAGTTCGATTAGTTTTAATATTCTTATTTAGTTTTATTTTTACTTCGCATAAGGTTGGCCGCCAATGGCTTCCCAAAACTAGTCTCCTGAAACTATATTCTTTCCATAAATTTATCTTAGAAAACGGGAATGGATTTGTTATAAACTGAATGAATGGCTTATGTGATTTTAATTAGACGTACGGAACTAAAATGTGTGCGCAAAACATTCATTTAAAGATATTGTCACGTCTTAAAATCGTATTAAGAGTTTTAAGTAACAGATATAATTGTTACAGGGTTCTTAAACACTTAATAAACTTTATACTTATAAAAAGAACCGAGGCTACCTTTTGTTCATTTCGTCTTTAAAGGACATTCAGTTTTGTCTTTCGAACTTTAACACTTTATCTTGCAAAGAAAGAATAACGTGCAAAACGGTACTTCTAGTTTAGTGCGCACAATGCGTGAAATCGGTTTAAATATTATTGAACGTCAGTTTTGAATTGACTGTAAGGCATTGGATGTACGTTTTGGACAGCACAAGTAAAGTGCAAAAACATTGAAACCAGATAACTCTTTACTGTCATTTGTAATTTCTACACCTAATTTGCTTGCGCTACAATTTGTAAAAAAGACTAATCTCAAATTACGAATCTCAACAAGAACCCCTTGTTTGTGAATTTGCCGCATGCTCCCGGAGCAACGGCATAAGTACACGTGTAGAGTAATGTTTACGTGTCTCTTGCGCTCTCGCCTTGCGCGAGGCCGACGCATGTCAACATGCTCCGAGACTAACGTTCCCTCGAGAGTGGATCTCGCCGCACAAGATTGCCTTGTGCCAACAAACACCGCGCCGCTGCAGCCAATAGCCTGTGGCTATAAACGATCTTTTGTTTCCTGGTGGAGGAAGAATCCTCCTGCGGTGCCTATCCATACTGCCAACTTGCAGCCAACAAAGAGCTGCAAGCAAATTCACGCGACGCTCTGCGCCACACATTTAATTCGATGAGTTGGCCATCGTGAAGCCTACAGCGGTATCATAGATACCTGTGCCAACTGGGAGCGGCAGACATGGTTGTGCGCCCTTCCGTTTCGATTTGTAAATACTTTTGGGAAGCATTGCTGCACTGATGTGCATTCTTTACTAAAGACCAAAAGACCACTCTCGCACCGCACCCAAGTCGAACATATTCATTCACGGTCTGTTCGCAGCAACTCGTTGTAGTATACCGCCATCGATCACCGTTTCTTCATCCTCCCGTCGTTTGCGTACCGACAAAACCATGGCAGAGGTTGTAGCAGCGGCCGCCGGAGTGGCTGGCGCTTTGGTGTCTTTTTGTGACAAGGTTCCTGCTTTCGTAAACCGCTTGCGCGAACGCCAGGACCTCACCAGCGACAACCGCACCAAGCTGGATCTACTTCAACGCCATGTAGCAGATGTTCAACGTCTGACCCCCACGCTGGAATCAGTTGTTGCCCAGGATCCCATAATGGCCACCGTACTACACACGCATCTCACAACCATGGAGGAGGACTTCAAGGCACTCGACAAGTGGCAGTCGCGAATCGCATCTGCAACGTACACCGATCGCGTCAATCGCATGAAGCAAATCTTAGATCAGTGTCAACAAAATGTGAACAAGTGCTTGGAGTTTCTAAGCGAAAGAGTTGCACCGGTGTCCAGAGAGCTTCAACAACAGTCCATGCACCATGCTTACGTTCCCGATTGTAATGTGCCTCTGAACCCACCACGACTCGTATTGGATTATGGCTCTACTTCAACATGCGAAGGCAAGCTGAAGGCCGCTGTGTTGCAAGAGGGTAATTCCAGGATAGTTGGAGTAGTAGCCGTCGGGATGGGCGGTGTTGGTAAGACATGTGCACTGCGAGGCCTGGCGGAGGTTCAAGATATCAAGCGAAGGTTTACTGGAGGCGTGCTGTACATTCAACTAGGAAACCATGCTACGTTATCACAAGTCATAACAGGAATTGCTAAATTGGTGCAACTTACTGGCAATGAATCTCTGGCCGAAAGGTTGAAGGGCTCGAAAGATTTACAGGAAGCTGTAGATGCTGCGAGGACTTGGTTCAGAAACCAAACATGCCTCTTGCTCATCGATGACATATGGCTGGTTAACGGCATTTCTACGACAGTGCCGAGAGTTCTGGCAACACTATTGAGCGGAAACAGCCGTCTGGTGTACACGACAAGATCTCAGAAGCTCATGGATGCATGCGACAAAAACATTGAGTTTAAAGCGCTGGAAACGTACAGCAACAAAGCGCGAGAAATGTTGATGGAACATGCGAAGTTCGAGCGGAAAGTGTCCTTGGCCCAAAGGAGTGAAGAAGCAGTAAGAGGTTTGCTGCGTATCTGCAATGGGCTTCCGGTGGCACTTGGAGTTGTGGGCGAGACGGTACGAAGAGAGAGCAGACAATGGAAGGATGACGTTGAACGCTCTTGGGAGCATGTGTACCTTCGGATTCTTTCAAAGGAACAAAATATAGCGGACTGTGATGCAGAGGCCTACGGTTCGGTCAGGATTATTGTAGATTCGTCGTTGGACTTTTTGCAGTCTGATCGCGATGACATTTCTTTCGACGAGATGTTTCGCGCTTTGTGTGTTGTTGAGAAGCAGCAGAGGGTGCCGATTCACATGTTACGAAACTTGTGGGGATTCAGCGATGTAGAGAGAACTGATGAAGTTGCGAAGGCGTTCGATGAGGTGAATCTTGTGCGTAGGTTTAGGCTCAACTCAGACGTATGGGTTGAGTTGCATGATGTCATCCTCGATATCGCACTTCGAAAAGCCTCGGAAAGGAACGAGGTGAAGACATGCTGGCGATCACTCGTTGATAACTACATCGGGCACGAAGAGTGTGTGGGTGAGGAAGCACAAAAAGCGGAAGTGAAGGGACCATCGGAAGAAGGAGGTGTTGAGTCGCTTTCGAGAGAGAAGAGTTGTTTGAAGCGTTGGTGTCGCAAAATGTGTTGCTACAACGTGAGCGGAACCATTGATGAGAGCAGCGAGCAGGCTGTGGAAGAAGTTGAGCTAAGGGCGGAAATCGAGAGCGGAAAGTGGAAATGGTGGAATATGCGAAATGATGATTATATCCGCGACAACGTGTGTCGGGCACTCCGGGGTGCGGGATACGAGAAGCAGCTTTTGTGGCTGTTATTGCAGCCGGAATGGATAGTGGATCGTCTGGTATACAACGGAATTTCGGCAGTGGAACGCGATTTGAGTGTGGGAAAGAAGGTTGCAGAAGTTCATGAAGGTGGGAATGATGAATTGGTGCGGCACATGGAGATGGTTCGGAGAGCGGCTCGCATGGGTTGCACTTTTGTGTTGGAGAACAACACCGTGAGAGAGGCTTGGTTTCAGATCCATGGAAGACTGTTGAGCTTCTCGACAGTGTGCGAGACAACGAAGCAGTTTGTTGCAGAGATGGAAGCACGTGCACCGAAGCCATGGGCAAAGGCTTCGGTGGGATTTTTGCAAAGGGCAAGTACGACTTCGTTGGACATTGTTAAAGTTTATGGCGTTGCTTATTCAGTTCAAATGGATGAAGAGAGGCTTTTGTGTTGCTGGGTCGACGGAACAACAGTCGGGGTTACACAATACAACTTTGCAAGCGGTTTCTCTGAAACACAACGACAGAAGTGCGAAGAAATTAGGAAGGACATGAATAACTATGTGTTGCAGAACTGTGTTGAGTTATCATCGAATTTGAAGATAGTGGTAATCGGACTTCCGCATGGGGCGATATGGATATGGAATACGGAAACGGGGCAGACAACGCAGAGTCGTAGCTGTCATGATGATGAGGTACTGTGCGTTGCTGTCAGTGACGACGGCAGTTTGATAGCGTCAGGTTCCCATGACGAAACTGTTCGTGTATGGGAAGCCAGCAGCGGATCATCTGTGGGACACGCACTTGTTGGTCACACGCGTAGCATTGACTGCGTTGCGTGGAGCAGCGACGGGAGGCGTGTTGCGTCTGGCTCGAGGGACGGCACGATTCGTGTGTGGAATGTGGAGAGCAGAGAAGTTGTGGGGCAGGCTCTGGTTGGACACACTGACAATGTGAACTGTGTGGCGTGGAGTGTG
Organism: Gracilaria gracilis; assembly: GCA_030374805.1. Lineage (NCBI taxonomy): Eukaryota > Rhodophyta > Florideophyceae > Gracilariales > Gracilariaceae > Gracilaria > Gracilaria gracilis. The sequence goes on from JARGSG010000068.1 coordinate 262,919, forward strand.
GACGGAAAGCGAATTGTATCCGGTTCGGATGACAGAAGCGTGCGCGTGTGGGATGTGGAAGGCGGACAGCAAGTGGGAGCGGCGCTGGTTGGGCACGGCGGCTGGGTGCTTTGCGCTTCATGGAGCGCGGACGGCACACGTGTTGTGTCCGGCTCGGACGACAGCTCCGTGCGCGTTTGGGACGTGAGCAGCGGACAGATTGTTGGACAGCCGCTCGTTGGTCACACGGCCGACGTGTATTGTGTGAGGTGGAACGGAAACGGAAGACAAATTGTGTCCGGATCAAAGGACAGGAGCGCGCGAGTGTGGGCTCCGGGTGAGAGCGGAGAGAGCGTTGCACAGGCGCAGTGCGGACACACAGCACCGGTGAATTGCGTTACGCTCAACCGAAACGAGACGCGTGCGTTGAGCGGTTCCGACGACTGCACGGTTCGCATGTGGGATCTGCGAAGCGGAGCGGCGGTGGGAGAGGCGTTTGTTGGGCACACCGCTGCGGTGGCTTGCGTTGCGTGGAGCGCGGACGAGCGGCGGTTTGCGTCGGGCGCCAATGACAAGAGCGTGCGCGTGTGGGACGCCGACAGCGGCCGAGCGGTGGGGGAGCCGCTCGTTGGGCACACAAAATTTGTGCGATGCGTAGCTTGGAGCGCCGATGGAAAACGTGTGGCGTCGGGCGGAGTTGACAAGAGCGTGCGACTGTGGGATGTGGACAGCGGGCAAGCGCTGGGAGCGCCGCTGATTGGTCACGAGGACCGCGTGATCAGTGTGGCGTGGAGCGCGGATGGGACGCAGGTGGTGTCCGGCTCAGAAGACCACACGGTGCGCGTGTGGACGGTGCACAGCGAGCGGCGTTTGACACACACAATGTCGGCTCACGACGGCGACGTGTACTGCGTGGCGTGGAGCTACGACGGCAAGTGGGTAGTGTCCGGGTCGAGGGACAAAACTGTTCGCGTGTGGAATATGGCGAACGGAGAGGAGGTAGCGCGGCCGCTGCAGCACGACGCGGCGGTCGGGGAGGTGGGCCTGAACGAGGACGGGTCGTACGTTGTGTCGCGGGAAGGGTTCACAGGAAAGGGAAGGATTTGGCGCGTGGGCGACGGTGCGTGCGTTGCGACGAGTGACGACGAGGCGTGGGGCGCCAAGCTGCGCGCGCTGCAGCAGCAGCGCCTTTCCACCTCCAGATACGCCTTTGGCTGGAGCGGGAGCCGTGCAGTGACGCATCGGCAGGCAGACGGCAGCGACGTGCGGCTCGGATCGAGCGACGGCTACGTGGATCGCTTCGGTGAGCTGTGGTACTCGGACTCCGAATTTGGGCACTGCAGAGTAATTACGGAGTGAATTGGGCGCGGAATAATTACAGAGAAATTGGTGTTAATTAATCGTTTGCCCCGTATGCGCCACCGTTTCCCCATCCACACTTTACAGAACTTTACACCGTTAGTGAGTAACTTTGTGGTGGTAGATACTTTGATACTTTGGACTACTTCTTACTCTGCACGTTGTGCTCAGTCAACCACGCAAGTCTCGTTGTCCGCCGTGCGAAGCATCCGAGTTGAGGCCGAGTTGAGGAACTGTAACGCGCCCGCCGTCACTTGTCGCAAAATCTGCGTCGCCGGCGCCTGCCCGGCCGCCAAGTGCTTCAGGCAGCGCCCTGCGCTCGCACTTTTCCCCCGAACTGCGAGTCGCGTACGTAGCGCAGCGGCTTGCGCGTACGCCTGTGGCAGTCCGTCACACGCCGCAGAACGGCGTGTAGATCAGCTTCATTGTCTCAAGTCTCTATTTTGAAACAATAAATCCGATATTCCTCTTCATTCTAACGTAGCCCTTGTCCATGATGACCGCCCATCATTAACGTTCAAAACCTTCTCCTTCTTAGTTTTTGTCCATGCCTCTTTATGAAATTCGAGGTTTTCCTTTACTGATAGGTTTTCCTTTACTGCTACGGATTCTGGTTAGATCCAATCTACACGATGACGCTCACACTTCCACATTTTGTCCGTAAAGTTTGTGCTTTGAATTTTTGGCCCCCTTCCTTTGAACACTGTGGTCGATTTAAGGGCAAGGATGAAACATCAGTTGCACACTGACAATACTGAAAGGTTTAAAAAACTTATTCTCTTCCGTTACATGTAAATTTTTAAAGAATTTGCCAATTCCCATGACTTAGTGTACAATAAAGTCTGTTTCAGAAAACCTGCCAGAAGTATTCCCAGATCTGTGAAAGGTTCCTGTCTTTATTCGAAATAAACGCGCGAGGGAGTCCCATGTTCCCCCGACTTTTCAACCATTCAAAGTGTTAAATAAAATGTTGAAACAGAAGATGGGCGATTCATTTCTACCACTTTTCTTCCGAGCGGAAGACCTAAACCTCTCTGATCTCTTAAAAAGATCCTGGAGCTCATTTCAGGTCAATTTCATAATGTTAATAACCCCAAGTTCTACAGCTTCGTAGAAAGTATCAAAAACTGGGTGTTCTATAAGTGTGTCTTTATTCTAATCATCGTACTTGTTTACTGAAAATTAACTGATATCTTCTTGACAAGCTTTTTCAGTTTCTTGAAAAAACTTCAAGCCTATTTTCCGTGAGTTTTGGCAATTCTGTGGCGAATGCACGAGTATTTTGTAGTTGTTTTGGGGAGTTTAAGATTTGTGTACTAGCAACGTGCTATAGTTTATGTAATTACAAATGAGGCACCTATCTAGGAACGAAAGAGTTTATTAAAGGCTTTCGTGGGTGCGTAATGTGCAGCTCTTGTCTCGTATGGAACAAAGACATGAAAAGTCAATGACAGTTCCGTATCCATCTTTGATACTAATGAAAACGTCTCATTTGTGGTTTTGTACTGTTTGGTTTTGTATATGGGTCAAATTACGAGGACAAATTCACAAAAAATATGAAAAGGTCGCGAGAAAAGCGAGGAGCAAAAATGATTTTTGTGTTGTCAGCGCAAAGCTCCTTCTAAAGAAACAATCGGGCAAACCGGCTACTTTTATCCAAAGCACAGCAAGACTTGCTGAACTTAGTTCTCCAAAAACTATTAAAAACTACCGTTATGTGCTAAAATGGTCTTGTGCTATAATTTTGGCACTGTTGTTTCATCTTACTGTTTATAATGTATATAGGAAGAAGACAGTAGTTTAAAATTTAACTTTTTTTATAGATTTTGACATAAAAATATGCGCGTTGTCACATGGTGCATTTTTCTTACTCTCTAAAGTCGTACCGTGATTAAGATCACTACCCTACCAATAAAATAGATTTGAAGCCAAAGAGAACTTGCACGCAGCTCGTTACGAGACCTATCGTAAAAGGCATCCAAAAAATTTCCATAAAGAGCAAAAATGCTCCCAAATCAAAATTTATAGCCTTAGAGTAAATACACTACTGACATACCTATTATTTTAAGTAAGTATTGCAACTAATAGGTTTGGTAATTCTAAATGATTACAGATTTATCGTCTTTTTGTAGTTGTCAGAACTTGGAACTGATAATTATCACAGTTTGTCTTCAAAAAAATGTAAATAGTTGGCGTTTGGGCAAGCAAAAAACGCAGAATTAGTTTTGTATCAATAAACGCACATTGTCTAGGAGCTTTGCAGGTTTTCTTTGCAAATTGTACTTTGAAAAGCCCTAATAACGGTGGGCATCACTTTAGTCACACCCTAAGCACCAAAAACAAGAGTAAAAGCAGAACAAAAATCAAAAATAATGATATCTTGCTGCACTACATACAGCTCACAATCACTTAATGTGCGCTGTGGCTAGTATATTGGGATGCATTGGTCATATATGAAGACCATTTTTACAAGGGACTTTTGATGCTTTGCCACAATTGACAATATTGTTCTCAGTTTCATTTTAAATGATTAGGTGTTGTCGACTTTGACACCAATAATTTTGTTTCTGCAAGCTGTACTTCAAATGAGTGTTAAAAGTGTACCAAAATAATGTTTTATTGCAAACTGAATGGTTTACAAAAACAGCAAATTAGGCTCTAATCGCATCATTCTTGAGTTTTACTAACCGCATTTCTTGTTCAGGTTCTCATAGCATTCGGTGCTTTAGGGTGGTGTACTATCCCTGAAAATGTAGCAATTGTAAAGTATTGACAAATTCAAGAAATTGCATCACATCACTCAACGTATACGCCCGAAAGTTTGTGCTAAAAGATAGACAAGGGAAAAGTGCTATATTGAATTTATTGAATTATTTTGAACCTACACTGTAACCTGAGGTTACAGTGCTTACAGATTACAGTTAAAATCTCAAATTTACAAATTGTTGGAGCGAGGAACGGGAGAAAGACCATACCACGTGTATCATGTCGGCATGTTTACTGCCATCTATGAATTGTATGTGGCTGATCTCCGAGATCTGTGCCGTACAAAGCAGCGATTGCTTGAAGGCGCGCTCACAACTCCTCGTGCTCGCCACTCTTCAGCCTTTCACCGCCGCCGCTCTTGGTCTGTTCCCCTCCGCCGCTTCCCTTACCGACCTTCTTAGTGGTTTCTTCGATTTCCCTCCCACCCGTACCCATTAAGACTACATTTAGTCTTGTTCTATTGTGCAGTGGGGACAGACGACGAGAAACAGTCGTTCTGAAATTACAAAGAACGCACCTCATGTGTGCCATCCTGATTGCGGAAGAACATATCTCTACGGTAGAGATATTGCAAAACTGGTACAAAACCGTTGGTTCTTTTGTCATAAACGTTTTCACTGCGGCCGTTGAGCGTAATAAACGACAGTTCTTTTCTACTTTTAGTTTACAACTTGCTGCAGGATCGTAAAGTGCTTGAACATTAGATGCTCAAATACTTTTCTTACGTTTTGAATCCCTGGTATTGTCCACAAGACACTAAATTCCCGCGAGCTCCAGAAGTCGAATGTACCAGCACTTCTGGTAGATCTCCAGAACAGTAGAGCTACTGTCAACGCTACTTTTCTAGCTGAATTTCCCAATACTGGTTTTGCAAATTGGGCTAATTGCCAGTTTTCTAGCCTGTAGGAGCTTTGCGATGAACCAAAGAATATAGATGGATTGTACAATAACTCTAGAGACGAGAACGGGGAGGCGATTATCGATGGAATTTGTATTACTAGTCTGTGTGTACGCGCCACTGACACCGATCAAAACGACTTGAGAAAGGCGCGATTGCTCAATATGGACTTGCTCTGAACTATACTAGCACTTGCAGATAAAGTATTCTCGACCATTCTTTCCGCGATCTTGCATCGCACAGCAACTGCAGCGTTTCCTCGCCATCACTCACGCATTGAAATATTCGAGTTTGACGGGGCAACGTTCCCAAAGACTCGATGGAGTTGTTTTCTGCAGTATCTACGAAGGTAGTGAAGCTCGCTCGCTTGTTGAAGGAAAAGTTTGGATGTTGTAAGTGGATTTATTTGAACGAGAGTGAGCGGAAGGATGATCTAATTTGCGCTCAGCGGAGCTACTTAGCTACGCTGGATCTGCCACCGCGTCGCCGTCGTTCCGCTGCGTCGCCGCCGTCGATCGCGTTTTGTTCCGCTCTCACATCACACGCTCGGCGGCAACAAACTCTTCGTGCTGAGAGCGCGCACGATGAGATGCTTGAAGCCACCTGTAAGACAAGCGTCCCGCCGACTGATCTTTGTGCGTGTGCAACGTGGTGCCACCCTTGGTCACCGTCTATGAACTGGCCAGCCATGCGGACGTGGCTTCCGTGTACACGTTCGCAAGGAGACACACCTGTGCCCCGTGACATATTATGTGATTTGTCCAGGGGCCGGCCCTTTACCTTGAACGGACCAAAAAGTGCATAATTTTAACGAGAAATACCAAAATTTCAGGTTGAAGATTCCGACCCCCGGAGAATCTACGCACTGTGAGGAATGTCAGATTTCTCCCGTAGATCCTCCAAATCTATGAAACGAATACCGTAGGATCCTCCGTTACAGGAGTAACGCTCCCAAAACCTCTGCATGTCCTCAACTCCCGCCAAGTGTCTGGAACCTCCGCTTCCAACACACTCATTCGCCCAACAGCTCAAATGGCGTGACGCGGTCGCAATCCAAAAAAGCGCGCGCAACTCTGCGCTTTTCCCACCAACATATGTTCCTCGCCCGGGCAGCTGCCAGCCAACCGCCACTGCCTCATAGACAAGTATCTCTCCCACTGCCTTCACGCCCAGGTGCCGACCGTCACTGCCACATAGCGCATCATCCCTCCCAACGCCGCCACGCTCGCCAACGCTCCCACTGCTTCGAAGCCCATCCCTGCCACTGCCGCCGTCACGCTCGCCAACGCTCCCACTGCTTCGAAGCCCATCCCTGCTACTGCCGCCGCCACGCTCGCCAACGCTCCCACTGCTTCGAAGTCCATCCCTGCCACTGCCGCTACAATCAACAACGTTTTGAAAACGTAAACGCGCATCCCTCTTACCGCATTCACTTGCACAATCTTTCTTACCGCCGCTGGGTCGCACGCGTTTTACTGGCCACTCTCGTTAGCACCACCGCCGTTAGCTTAACGGGCCACTGTTGATTTTCGTTGCTACTGCTGCCGCCCACTAACAGCACCACTGGCGACCTCTTTTGCTACCGCCGCTGGCAGTTGCTTTTGGTACCGCTGCGACCGACATTGTCTTTAGAGGGCTGCTTTTGTTACCGCCGCTGGAGATTGCTTTCGCTACAGTTGCCATCGACATCACCCTCTGCTGGCTGATCCCCTTGCTCCCGCCGCCTATGATATTGATATTATCACTTTCGCGTCACTGAATGGGCCACCGCCGCCGCGCGCATGAATAGCTCTTTATGGCTCCTCTTTTTCTAACTTCTGGACAGCTAACTTGGAATGTCTTTACTTCTTGGGCCTGTACTGGTTATCCGGGTGATGTACCACAGACAGTGCTCTCAACAAAGCGTCATTTGGAGTGCGAACAGTCGTATCTGGAACAGTGGTGGCGACTTGCTGTGATTTCTTATCCACACGTTGTCTCTTACGTCCTCGTTCGAGGAATGACTTCTTTCGCTTTCGCGCTTGGGCTCCCAATCCGGGGTTTGGGTTGACAACATCGATGGTTTCTACGTCGCGGGGGTCTACAGGAAGGTCTGGTACACGGCATGGGGCATGCATCGTGGTTTGAGGTCTCGATGGATAGCGCCCATTGTTGAGGTGGCGCACGCCTTCCTGAAGGTAGTTCATGACGCTTTGAAGCCCTACGGTTCCATAGTTCTCCGCTAAGCGATGCATTTGGTCATATAATGCTTTGCCGTTGGAGTACGATACGTCGGTTGACATCTGTGTTCGTTGTTGTCGCTCGAGCTCCGTCAATCGATCACCCATTGTCTTTTCTGAAGCTTGGTTTCTGTCTTGTGCCGTACCAGACAATTGGGATCCTCCACTTCCAGTGTCCCCTCTATAGGCCCGCTCCCGTAGCTCTGCGGCTGGTCCTCCTTGCTTTTCCCGCAGTGTCAGGATATCTCTCATCGTCCAATTCTCGGGGTTACGGCTCCAATAAGGGTGCCAGATGTCCTCAATTCGGAAACGAGCTGGAAGGGCATCTCGAATATTGGGCCAGCGATCTCTAACATCGTCATACACGACGTAGAGTCGCACCATATGGGAGCAAGGGAAGCCCCATGCGGTTGTGTCACGACAGCTACATCGCCCAGCTACTTTGTCGTCGAAACCTACTTGCTTGTGTAGGTACAAGTTGTACTGGTTACTGTTGGTATGTTGGGCCTGAGTGTCTCTGTCAGTTGGATTTGTTGTGGTGAACAGGGAGAGGGTAAACACAACTAGTGGCTCCCCGGACGACACCTCCAGATCCTCCATGTCAATGTCGTAATTGAATGGAGCGTCATGGGTGGGTAGCAGGACGGCGTCCGTAACCCTATAGAAGGCGGAGAACCGGACGCTTCGTTGAAGGAACTGCTTGATGCTGTAGGATGTGAAGGTAGTCAACAGCCTGGTGGCGCTATTCATGGATAGCGGGAGTCCTGACTGGACGAGCCTATTCCGCAGAGCGGTATCTCCCTGTGATGCTTGGTGTCTTCGTTCCTCCTTTAACCTCTTTGTGAACTGGGCAATAACAAGAGGTACTTCAGAAAACGGGACGTCCTTACTCAGGATGTTTCGCCGATATCGCGAGTGCGAGGACTCGCTGTAACCGCTACCCTGGAATAGAAAGCGGTACGGCACTTGAAGATCCTTGTAGCACCGGATGAGAAGGGAAGGATTCTCACGGTACAGGAAGTTATACCATTTCGGAAGTGGGGTTGATGGAGAAAAGTATTCTCGCTCCAGGGTGTTCCTCCTTTCCTCGAACTTCTCCACCGTAAGGCTCGCCCGAAGCTCATGTAACTGCTCCCTCATATGCTGTCCTTCTTTGCCTCTACCGATCAACTTGCACCATCGTTGCGTGTTTCCCATCTGGTTCTGGTTCAAGTGCCAGTCATCCAAAAATACGGATGAAAAGGGAAACACGGACCTTATTGCCGCAATTAAGGCGGCGCACTGATCTACTGCGAAGCAAGAAGGGGATATTCGCACGCACGCTTTGAAGTGCTGGAGGACCCAAGTAAAGCTCTCCTCTGTCTCATTTCCTATGTACCCCATGAAATATGTAGTCATATGTCCAGCATTGTCCCTCCCATTGATGCTGAAGAGAGGCAGATTGAAGCGGTTTGAAATAGCTTTGCAGTCCACTGAAACACCTGGTACGATTCCGTTACGCTCGTAGTCAGTACACCAATCCTGCAAACACCACGCTACAAATTGAAGTCCGTTTCGATCGTCCGTTCGACAGAAAACCTTGTGGTTTGGGTTCTCTGACTGTATTTGGATGAGGTTGTGATATAATCGTAGACACTCTTTGTCCTTTGGATAACGCGAATTGTAGAGGTACTGCAGTCGCTTCCGAAATAGTTCCCTGTCTACAGTGACATTGTATTTATCCTCCATCAATTTGATTACAACGTCATATTGCAGATGGAGGTTGTTTCGTAGATGGCGGGCTTCAACCTCCGCTGTAGGACATAGTTTGCGTAGCAGGGCAGGTGGAGTAGAACCGTGATTGTGGTGCGCTCTGGCAAACTCTGGAGAGAATGCGAACTTCTGTGTCCCGGATGTGGACACTCGAACCCTCCGAATTTTGAAGCTGTATGGGCACTTGTACTCTTCCTGATACTGAAGTGAACACTTCAGGTACCCCCGCAGTAGCACCTTCTTCCCCTCCTCATCAGTTCCATACTTGGAGTCCGAATAAAAAGTTTAAACCCGAAGTACTCTGCTATATATTGTAGATGCTGCAATACCTGATGTTGCGTGCTAGCATCTATTTGATCCATATAGGCTATAAAGCCCCGACGCACCCACTCCTCCGCTGGATACTCTTCACTTGAGGTGGAACTGATGGTATCAACATCGACTTCGGACGGCGTAATTCGCCGCTCCACATCTCCGTCCTCACCGCCTGCTCCACCCTCCCAACCCTGAGATCTGGAAATGTCCCGTGCAGGAGTTATATGTGAATTCTACGACATAAGTTAAGCTAGAGATTAGAAGACATGTACTGCAATAGTACTGTGCTTTGGTCTGAAGACGTACCTGCTCTCCTTCCTGGCCAACGTTTTTCCTAACTTCATCGGTAATATCGATGACAGAGCTGTCATCGGATGCGCAATTTGGAGGATCAGGCTCCACACAGCACACATCGTAGGAACCTCCAATTGCATTGCTTTGGTCAGGATCTCCAGGGGCTATACGGCTCGCTTCCACATCTAGGACGATAATATCGTCATCCTCACTTTGTCCACAGATTCTCCCGGGATCGGGAGTGCTCATGTACTCCCCATCCTTTTTCAACTCTGCATTTTTATACATCCAATCCAACGCACTTGAGGGGCGTGATGGCAGTGATGCGAGGAAGTCGTCATCATCGGGCAAAACCTCCCTCACTGTTGAACAGCTGGCAGCCTTCTTTTTCTTGGGAGGGTCGAAAGTAACGAAAGGAATGCGTAATGAGGGGGGTACACTCTTCGCTATTGCAGCCTTGACAGCATCCCTTCGCTTATTCTTATTCCCTCGATACTCACGACTTAGACGCCCGTGGTTGTGAATGTTTGCACCAGAGAGTACCCACCCCCTTTCATTCCTCAGTGCCTTCGCCATGAAGGCAGCCTTGCAACCATAACCAGGCGGCTTTCGTTTGTATTTCAGACAACGTAGACGGACATTCAGTCCGTATTCCCGCGATCTCCTCATAGGTTTACAGAACTGAACCCCGTATTCATACCCATCCTCCGCGCATAAGTCGTAGATATATCTGGGGAGGTCCACAACAAACATCTCTGCAATCTCATTGGCATTCAGACGCTTTTCAGAAGCACCACCACCATCCTGAGTCCTACTTGCACCATCATCCGCACTCCTAGCGTCCACTCTTCCGGTACTGTCCACAACCTCACTGTCAGTCGTGTTGTCGCCACACATGCCCGATTTTTCTGCTCCTCCAGCTGCGTTCAGGCGTGCAAGGTAGATCCTCTCGCGACGTTCGAGATGGATCTTTGCAACGGCGTATTCGTTCATGAAAGGCATGACGTGAGTTATGGACATAACCAAACGCACCCTCACCTCAATACACCCCCATCGATATCTCTCGGTCAAGTTGGTATCATGGCCTGCAATAAATTGCGCACTAGGGATAGCACCGTGGGTACGAGCGAAACATCCCATCATGGACAAAACGTAGGCCCCGCAGCTGTGCGAATCTGTCTGTGTCGCGAACCCAAAAACATCGAGCATGTAGTTTTCCTCTGCAACTATCCAATTGATTCTCATTTGCTGAGAGTGGTCAACTATTTTCATGATCAGCTCTCGACATTCCACGGGACATTCAAACCTCATACTATCACTCCAGTATATGCGCCACTTCTGTTTTCCAATCTTTTCTGCTACAAAGGCCGCCCAATGTTTACGTTCAACTATGACCGGAACGACAATCGTCCTAATCTCTGTAGGGCTCGGATACAGCTTTTCAGTGAACCTCTCTTTGTAGCGATCAAGTACAGCAATTTGTTCCTCCGGCGACATCTTTCGGTACGAACTGGCTACATTGCTGATACCACATTTCGTATCTACAGTCACGAGTAGGACACCGACACGAGGCTCCAGTTCCAAGACCCCGCTCCCAAGAAGTACGTTGCAGAACCACGCGTTTCGATCACACGAAGACATCAAGTGAGGGCTCACATTTCCCTTATTGTCAACTGAGTTCTTCAACTCCAGAATTAGATAACACCACAGCCCTTTCAATTCCTTAAACCCATCTTTTTCTATCCTATTGAATTCCACCATGGTATGCTTCTTCAAGTTCTCCAAAAACGACGAGATCTTCTTCACAATTTGGCGTATGACCTTCTTCTCTTCTTTCGTGAGCTCTCGATCTAAATCTTTCTTCTCTCCCATAACTTCCTCTGTTGTCTTTACAGGAAGAAGATTTTCGTCGACCTCATCCCCTGAGTCCTCCAATCGAGGATCTAAGACACTAAATATATTAGCGTCAAGAGGATCCTCGGGGGGGTATCTCACAGATGTGTCGTCTGCGGAGCGGAAAGTGATCATGGTTTCTGAGAATGGGTACACAGGGGCCAACGCTATGCGACGAAGACGGGTTTAGATAAGCTGAATAGCAACAAAGAAGCTATTTCGCGAGAAAGACGGCGTCTGCAGCTATTGAAGCGGAGTAGCGACGGCTGGGCGATCACGATTACGCGAGAAAGACGGCCTCTGAAGCGGTTAAAGCAAAGTAGCGACAACTGGGCGATCACGGCGTCTGCAGCTATTAAAGCGGAGTAGCGACGGCTGGGCGATCACGATTTTGCGAGAAAGACGGCCTCTGAAGCGATTAAAGCGAAGTAGAGACGGCTGCGCGATCACGATTCAAGAACATTAACAAAGAAATGCAGGAAAAAGGGTAGCTCGTGATATCGAACCTTAGGCAGCTGCCCGGGCGAGGAACATATGTTGGTGGGAAAAGCGCAGAGTTGCGCGCGCTTTTTTGGATTGCGACCGCGTCACGCCATTTGAGCTGTTGGGCGAATGAGTGTGTTGGAAGCGGAGGTTCCAGACACTTGGCGGGAGTTGAGGACATGCAGAGGTTTTGGGAGCGTTACTCCTGTAACGGAGGATCCTACGGTATTCGTTTCATAGATTTGGAGGATCTACGGGAGAAATCTGACATTCCTCACAGTGCGTAGATTCTCCGGGGGTCGAAGTTTCCACCCAATGTTTTTGGCATGTAATGTACGTAAGAAGTACTACGTCGTGTGGCTAGGATATTGCAAAAAATAGAAGCTTAGTCACTTCAACATCTAATTATTCATGGGCTCTATGTTCGCACCATCTTCATAATTATGTCTTTGTCTTTCATAATGCTTTATTATTATGCTAACTGTTGTTATTATTCGTTCCGAAACTTTGTAAGCTTCTCAGGTCAACGTCTATCGCTTCCGACTTGCTTTCTGCGAGCGGTCCAAGCACGCAGTCATCTGCCATTAATTCCTTCATTGCAATGTAAGCAACTTCCGTAAAATGCGTTGCGAACGAATTTGTCACAATGTGTATCACGCTGACGAGTATAGCGCAAAGCAGAAGCCATCCGTGAGAAATTCGGTACGGCTTCACGATTGCCATTAAGGCGTTTTGCTGTTCAATAGTATATGGTCTTGTGTAGATCCATGGTTGACCGCTGGAGTTGAGCACAAGGTCCAAATCTCGGAGGCCGGATGTGACTGCGTTCGTAATGGTCTCGGCACTTTCATTCCAGTTGGGACGATGAGCAAACTCTATACTTTCTAGTGTTCCTGATGTGCCAATATGCTGCAGTGTTGACCACACTGCACTTCTTACATCTATGAAGTCATAGCCAAGTCTGCGCCTAATTCCATTCAACACGTTGTTTAGAAACAAGGTGCGTTCTTGTCGACGCATAAGGTCTGGTCGAAAGGGCATTGTGTTCATGTTCAGTCCGCTCTTTGAACGCAAAGACGTTGACAACTCCACAGCCGAGTACGTTCCATTTAGAGAATATATTTCAAACACTGTCTCCCCAGTGCCATAAAACACCGACACCCGAATAGTGTCGCGCAGGGCTGCATCAGGCTCTTTTGGAAAAGGTTTCACACACTTCAACACTTTGCCAGACTCGAAAAGCCCACGGGTGGATACGAAAAAGTCATCACAGTACGGGTCAGAATGGTCTTGTACAGGTTCTCGGGGCGGGCCATGCACTGGCGCCAGAACGGTATCAAAGTTGTGATCGGCATAATACTCGGAGCGAACACTTGTACCTGCCAAAATGGTGGCGAGCTCGACCACATATAGAAAGATGAGGGCAAACAGAGGCCCAAAAAGCAGCTTACACCTAATTTGAGGTGTGCATCGACTTGATGCGATTGGTACAGATTCTGTAAATGGTTCACGCGTGGTAAAAAGACGAGAAACAAAACGAAAGGAGTTGAGTCTGGAAAATGTGATGTACGAGGAGTACGTGTTGTGATCAATTCGAGAAGAAGTTTGAATCAAACTTTCCACGATATTATGTAGTTGTGACACAATAATTAAAGACAGAATCCCAACAATAAACTCGTTTGCGAGCTCATTTGTCGAGAATGAATTAAAAAACGTTAAAGAAGGTACTCTGAAAGGTGCAGTATCTCCATATACGGGCTGAAACGTTTGCGGTACATTGTTGTGCTCTGCGCTTGGCGCTTGAAGTGTTGCAGTTTGCATATGTGCAAACTCCAAAACAGAAGAGTTATTCGAGGCAGAAAATACAGCCGCATGTCCAGAAAGGTTCGATGATATGCAAATGGGCTCAAGGACTGCCTCCCGCTCCGATTCCATAGAACGGTAAGAGAATGTTACCCGTACATAAAACATCACTGAGGCACATATTTCACCATGAGAACAGCTGGAGGAGTTTGAGCAAAGGGCAAAGTTGAGAGGAGTACAAACGCAAGGGAAAGAAGAGGATTCGCAGGGGTTATTTTGAACACCTCGGCTTCGAATATTGATTCGGATAGACAACTTCGAGTTCCACGGCAGTGTTGGTGCGAGAAACATTGGTCTCCCGATAATCCAAACCCCAGTAGCGGTAGTACTGAGTCAAAATGTTGGCTTAGGATTGATCTGTTCCGTTCTTGATAGTACTTTGAAGAGGTACAAATGCCAGATGTCATTCCAACTGAAGCATCCCATTCACAATGCTCTCCTTCGTCACATTCCATCGAAGATTGGCAGCTATAGTTCGCGTAGCGCGGTGCTTTGAAACATTGACAAGGAGGGGATGCACAGCTGAAGCATACGCGAGGTTCAACGCATTCAGCTGAACCATGACATAAATCGGCGGTGAGACCGGGAATGTTCGAAGGAGGAGGCGTTGAAAGAGGAGGCCAGCGCTCGTGCAATTCCTGGAGAATCACGTTTACATCTTCGTATGTCACAGGAAGTTGTGAATCATCGAATTGGGCGCTAGCAACGATGAAGAACCATGACAGTAACCAAAGCGATGAAGGTGCTGCCGACATCACTAACTTGGACTAGATACCAATCGGACAAATATGCAGGTGCTGAAGAGTGTCAACTTGAGTTGGGTGGGCAAGTTTGCAAGTTTGGTAGGGGATGCGACAATTGGGAGGCCAAGTTATGTATTGCAAATTTGTGCACAGAGAAAAGCTGCATTCCAAGTATGAAATGGTGAAATGGATGGCAAGCAAGTGCTTGAAACAATGCTGCTGGCGGCGCTCGAGTTCTGAGGACCACGAAATGGACAGCGACGGATTTGTGTTTCGGTCTTAAACTTTATCTATTGCCCAAAAAGCTGTACGTATGTGAAGGCACAACAGTGGTGTGTACAATATATATAATAGCGACTTCAATTGTTGTCCGGTTCGCTCGGCCGACTCGGGCGCATCGGTGCAATATTGGGTTGCTTGTTCCTCTTTTTCTCCATGACAGCGATGAGAATAATTGTAGCGATGTATACTCTAACTGAACCAATAAACGCGTTTGCTCTGCCGTGACGTTGCCAACAAGCTGCAAGCTTTGAGCTTTAAGTGGAGTGAGATTGTAAAGCAGGATGAGAATGAGTTATCTCGACAAACGAGTGAAGATAAGGTATAAAACTTATAACCACGAGTTGGTGGATATAAATCGCTTATCGGAGGCGGCTTGCCTATATCACAGTCACTCGGCGTGAGTCTGATATAGGGCAAACCGCCTCCCCAGTGTGGTTGCTATACAACGATTTTTAGGAAATATCGTCATACAATTTGCTGTGAACAGCGTTCTATTGCAAGCGGTCAGCCATGCGCCCGTCACGGTCCGCCCTGCTCCCCCTCACCCGAGCGCTACAGATTTTTGTTGCCGTGTTTCTGTTGGGAGCATGTGAAGCACAACAAATTGTTGTTGACAACAATGCATTGGTGGGAGTTGTCATGCTTGCGTTGTGTGGTATGTTAATACCGGAGCGCCTCATGCAAGGCAGAAGCGCCACATGTGGCCACGTATGCGTGGCACGTGTGTGCCGTGCTCCGTAGACTGCGCAGTAACGAATAAATTGCACTGCACTCGGCCGGCGGCGTCATCCCGCCGACCGAGGGCAGCGAGCATTCCTGTCTTCCCCTAACTTCTACCGCGCTCGCTACATGGTAGCATCGCCTGGGGCGCGCTGCCCCGGGCCGCCGACGTCTGCGCACATTTTCCTCCCCTCTTTTCCGCGTGCTTCCGCGCTTCTACCGCGCGTACGCTCAACTGCTCAAGCTTTCAACTTTGGAGGGTTGCGCGTCGCGTATGCTAAGGCTCGCCTGCCCAGAGGTATGTTGTGGCTACGGCTTTGCGCGCGCAATCTACCGTGGACAAATATCTAAGTGATGGGCTCCCAGGTCTGTAGACTCTGTTGTGGCTCAGAAAGATGATTGAACTCTGACAGGATAACGACACTTTACTCGGTTTTTTCTTTGTACTGTTGATGTCTACACAAAATATGAGTACTAATGAACTACATATGATGGTTATGGTTTTCTTTATGATCGTGAAAGTCTCTCTTTCTTATACGAATTGGCGAACACTTCGCTTCGTCTCATTCGTTCCCGCTTGCGCAAAGCCGCATTGCATCGTCGAACTCCACTTGTTTCTCTCTACGCTGCGTTGCTCGATATTCGCCACAACATGGCTGCAAATCAACTCTGCGCAAGCCATCTGCCCCAAAAAGTCCGCAATATCCTTCGTTCATGCTCATTGCACCAAAAGTATCCGGCACTAAATGCCCTACACTCCACATGGACTCTTGAAACTGCATGAAACTCAGACCTACTCCTATTTTCCCGCAAAAACTTAATCGCGTCATACTTTGGAGGTGTCGTCATATTCATCTCTTGTAAGAAGTGTTTTCTCCAACAGGGAGCCCTCACACAACCTCCTCTATATGGCAACCACTCAATACAATTCTAAACTCTTTCAGTCCTCACGTATTTTCTTCCTTGCGCAACGTTTTTCTCTTTTTTCGCAATCGCAATCGCTATGGTCTGGACTTTTGAAGAGGCGTCTCACACACACCGCTTGTGAGCTTTCACGTGGCTGGATATACTTCTTTCTGCTCTGGGTTCACCTTTCTTGTTTCGGAAGAATCCTAACATTCGGAACTGGATTTCGTTTATCCGAAACTCCATAACATCTTCGACATCCGTGTTTGTCGCGCAGCGTTGAATGTCTTTCTGCCTCTGCGCGTGGCTAAACATCGCTGCAAGTACTGATTATTGTCAGGAGTGAAGTACCTACCGCTACGCGGTCGTGGGAATATCCTCCGAAGGTCGGATCGTTGTGGTGCGGGGTTAGCTGCTTTATTGCGGGGACCCGCCTTACATCGATCGCCTAGCTCCCTGGGTTGGGCTAGGGTCACCTTAAGTTTTAAACCAGAAGAAGAAGAAGAAGAAGAAGAAGAAGAAGCTTGTGAAGAGGAAGAAGATTGCGGATCCCTTTCCCGCTCAAGTAGGTTGCATTTTCTTGCGGAACCCTTTCCCGCCTAAGCAGGTGGATTGTACTTTCCCCGTTCACTTACGATGTCAGGTTCTCAAGAAGGCATCCTTGGCAAGCTTCCAAAGCTCAAGGTACCAACTGACTACATCTTGTGGCGCCGCCGTCTACTCGCGTATCTTCGTCGCGACGACGCATTCCTGACTGGCTTGAATCCCCGCCCCGAGGGATTCAACGTGAACAACCGGACACACAGATCCTGGTTTGAGAAGTCGGTCAAAGCTAAGAGCACTATCACATTGTGCCTTGGTGACTCCCCTCTCGCACTCGTCCGAACATTTGTGGACGATGAAGAGAAGTCTGCCAAAGAGTTATGGGACGAGCTCAAGCGTGTATATACCACTTCGAACACGCAAGCCGTCCAAAACATTCGTCACAAGTTGGACACCCTAATGTACAAAGACAATGATGACTGGAACAAACATGTCTCGAAGTTCTTGGAAATTGTTGGAGAACTGGCCACGTACGACGAGGAACTTGCGGATAAGGAGAAGGTTTCAAAGCTCATTCGAAGCCTTCCAAATTCCTTCGCCCCTCTGGCCATGATGTCCAACCTTACTGACATTGGATTCGATTCTATTGTCAACGCAGTCGAAGCAGAAGTCGCTCGGCGCAAGAATCCGAACAACCTTCAGCAAACCCAGTCCACTACAACCCCAACATCGACACAACCCAAAGCAAACATGGCAAACAAAGGTGGACGCCGACGACGCCATCGTAATAATAATAATAAGTCCTCAATGGTAAAAGGCCGCAACGATGACAACTGCTATTACTGTGGTCGTCGTGGACATTATGCGAAGGATTGCTACAAACGCAAACGCGACCAGTCGGACAACAATCAACGTGACAACTCCCGCTCTGACCGTCGACAGCAGACCCGCTCAAACGGTGGCTCTCGTCGATCGCAACGCGATCAAGATGAAAACCGAAGTGGACAGCGGCAGTCTAACTGGAAGTCTCGCTTTGCACCAAAGGGGGATGATGATGGAAACCGAAACTCTTACCCCAGATCCTATGTGGTGCAAAGAAATGACGATCCTCCTCCCTCACCTCCGTTCAACTGTAACATGGCGAAGTATAAGAGTAATGTCGCACTCTTATCCCAAACCAAGGTGGAATCTGCCTACATCGACTCCGGGGCCACACATCATTTCTTCCATTCGCGTAAATCATTCATCCGATACGAGCTTATTGACATTGAAACTGTCCAGGCTGCCTCTGGCACAGCTCGTCTTGTCGGAAAGGGTCACGTCTGGATCCCTCTCAATAGTGGAACTGTCGTTGAAGCCTATCACGCTCCTGCGTTTCAATCGAACATTCTCTCAGTGGGAGTACTAAGTGTGGACTTCATGGTGGTTTTCACCTCCACCATCCGCCCCTTCAACGGATGCTTTATCATGGATCCCAAACGAAACTCACATATTATTTGGGAAACAGAAATCCACCACGGTTTATACATCATGAACCTCCGGGAGGACAACAAACAGGTCATGGTGGTCAACGCCAGTAATAACAAACAAGAACTGGCTTTGGAATGGCATGGGCGAACTGGTCATTTGCACCCAAGCAGGTATCAGAATCTCGCCAAATCCTTCGAGTCCGTTCCCTACTTTCAACGCTCCATCCTGGATTCATTAACGTGCGTCCCCTGCCTCACTGGGAAAATGAAACGGAACCCACTTGTGGCTCGCACTCGATCTGTTTCCACATCACAGCCGTTGGATCTCATCCACATGGACGTGTCTGGAAAGATCTCGCCCTCTCTCTCAGGGGCAATCTATGCCCTAGCAATACTGGACGACTATACCTCGAAGTCCGATGTATTCTTTCTCAAAGACAAGACCGGACCAGGCATCTTGAAACATCTGGAATGGTACAAACGCCGTTCGGAGCTGGAACTAAACCACTCGGTTAGCTTGAAGAACGTTCGCCTGGACGGGGCCGGGGAACATAAGAGCAACGAGTTGGACAAGTTCTGCTTCGATCATGGCATCTCTTTGGACTACTCTCCAGCCTATGCATCGGAGTCTAATGGAGCTGCGGAAAGGCTCATCCAAGAACATTGGACTAGGACTCGCGTTCTACTTTTCGCTAGCAAACTTCCGATCGCCTTCTGGGCTGAAGCCATGAATCACTCGAACTGGTTAAGGAACCGAGCCCCATCCTCACGGATACAGGGACGGATTCCTATCCTGGAATGGGACCCAATAACCAACATTGACTTCGCACACATTCCTACTTTTGGTCAGCCTGGCTACGCCTTCACATACCGCTCCAAAACCGTTGCCAACAAGAAATTCCTTCCACGGTCCATATTCTCTCACTTCGTTGGTATGCAGAGCGATAACACTCTTTTCCGAGTATATGTACCGGAGAAGAACTCTGTCGTGACATGCCGGAATTTGGACTTCAAGCCGATCAACTCCTCTTCTCTGCCAAACCTCACCACCCTCCTAGAAGGAATTACGAGACAACAGGAAACAGAGGAGACGGAACCCACTGCACAACCTGGCACGGACTCGCCGGACTTGGAGGAACATCTGGTAAAGGCTTTAACTACTATGACCCAGAACTTCCCACGGGTATGGGTGTCGAAAAAGACTTTGGATGATCCGTCAGTCCCTCACTCCTTCAAGGAAGCCTGCAAGGACCCGGGATGGTGCGAGGCCATTGATCGTGAGATGAACGCACTCATCAAGCGAAATACCTGGGAACTCATTCCTCGGGAGGCCGACATGAAACCGGTTCCTTACACTTGGGTTTTCAAGGAGAAGATGTTGGATGGAGTTGGGAAGAAATTCCTAAAGAAAGCACGCTGCTGTCTACGGGGTGATAAGCAGAAGCCTTTCATAGACTTCGACTCGCTCCACACCTACGCCCCTGTCGCATGTCACGAAGCTTTGCGAACTCTGCTCGCCGTCTCTGCGGCAGAGAACCTAATACTGGAAGGAGCCGACATATCAAACGCGTATCTCTACGGCAAACTTGATGTGCCAATTATCATGGAGCAACCGACGGACTCCTCCGGTCTTCAAGCCAGACCTGGGTATGTCTGCAAACTCTTCAACTCCCTTTACGGGGCAGTGCAAGCCGGTGTAATATGGGGCTCGTTGTTCTCGGACACCTTACTATCATGGAAATTCGTGACCTCCGCTCTCGACTCGAGAGTTTTCATGTTCCGCGAAGAGGACCAATTCGTCCTCGTGGCCGTCATCGTGGACGACTGCGTCTTTGCCTCCAACAGCGTGGATCTTCTAAAATACTTCAAAGAACGGCTGGCCGCAACATTCGACGTAAAACTCTACGGAGAACTGAAGTCGTTTATCGGTTGGAGCATCCAACGTTCCCCTCTTGGCATCAAGGTCAACCAATATGGCTATGCTTCGTTGCTACTGAAGAAGTTTGGCATGCAAGGAGCCAACGCGGTTGGTACTCCACTGCCATCAAATGCGGACCTCTTGCCTACAAGGGAAAACGAGAAAGCACTCTCACCATCTGACCATGCAAACTATCGTTCTGGAATTGGTGGACTATTATACATCTCTATTTCTACGCGTCCGGATCTCTCCTTCCCGATATCAGCACTTTCGAAACATCTTCATAACCCTTGTGACCGTCACATGGCAACGTTGAAAAGAATTTTTAGGTATTTGGCAGGAACATTGCACTATGGGCTTCACTTTCCTGCGAACAAGAGTATATCACCAACTTCAATTCGTGCGTACGCTGACGCCGATTGGGGGGGATGCATACAAACTCGTAGGTCCACGACTGGATTTGTTATCGTCGTCAACTCCGCACCGATTATGTGGAAATCTAAACGTCAAACAGTGATCGCACTTTCATCGGCGGAAGCAGAGTACGTAGCCTTGTCTACTTGTGCTAAAGAACTCACATGGATGCGCAAATTGTTTTGGGAATTTGCCCATCAACAGCCTTGGAGCGAGGAGTTTTGGTTCGAACCCACCAAGATTCTGGAGGACAGCTCGGCTGCTTTGTCTATGACGAAGAACCCGCAGATCTCAGGTCGTAATAAGCACATTGACATGAAGATGCATCATGTGCGAGAACTATATCAAAACCAAGTTGTTGACCCTAAACATATTCCCAGGAGTCTACAAGTGGCTGACATATTGACCAAGTGTGCTCCTCTCGCAGACGTGCGGAGGATGGTCAGCCTCATGAAACTTGACTCGTTTTAACACAGAACTGTGGGAGCAACTAACTGCGCTAACTTTATTCTTGTTTTCTCCTGCTAATCCTTTGTATTGGTTTTCTTCTGGTGTTGTACATACTGCAGGTGAAATCTTCCAAGTGTGTTTTGTTTTCTTTATTATGTTTCATGATGTTTTGGTTTGCAATCCTTCTCGTTTTTCCCGGGAAGGCACATTCCTTTTTTCCTACAAGGTTTTGGATGTTGCTTGGGTTTTTGAGTTTACTGGTGCAAACGTTTTACTGTATTTTTTGTTGCATTTACGTTGAGGCACAGAGTTTGTTACACAAGATACATTTATTGTCACCACCACGCCCCTCATGGCTGAAAGACGCCTTGTAGGGAAGAGGCCGGTCTGTTTGGAAAAGACGCCTGTACTTCATGATGAACAAATTTAGTTGTTGGTTCTGGATCGATCTCTAGTGAAGGATCTCCACTAGTGGTGTGTAGGACAATTGAGTCGCTTCGCCTTGAGGGACGGTGTTAATACCGGAGCGCCTCATGCAAGGCAGAAGCGCCACATGTGGCCACGTATGCGTGGCACGTGTGTGCCGTGCTCCGTAGACTGCGCAGTAACGAATAAATTGCACTGCACTCGGCCGGCGGCGTCATCCCGCCGACCGAGGGCAGCGAGCATTCCTGTCTTCCCCTAACTTCTACCGCGCTCGCTACATGGTACGTACGATACTACGCGGTTGGTTCCTCTGGAGTGAGCCCTTGGCATATCCATACCCTGTAAAGTTATATTATATCGATATCTTGGCTCACTGCAGAGGAAGCAACAACCATGTTGCGCTGAGAAGCAGGCGACAAAGCATATATCTGCTCCGCAACAAAAATTGCAACTCACTCCACCCAAAGCACTATATAAACACTACTCGCTTTCATGAGACCGCGCTCACTTTGTGTGTCATCTCCGTGCGAACAGCCTCCATTCCACCACCATGAACTTGGCTCTAACTCCGTTCCTTTTGGGCTTTTGTCTTTTCGTGGTCGCTTCATATGCCGCTCCATTCGCTTCGGACGAGAAACAAACGGACAACACACTGCCGGTGCAACCCACCAAACTCATGGCATCACAAGATACGTCATTCGCCCAACGCGTGGAGCACATGTTTCATTTGCCGTTTGTGATGGAAAGGCAGCGCCGTCCGAGGCGTGATGAGCGCCGTCCGAGGCGGGCATGGCGATTTAGAGCGGAGAGGGAAAGAAGGCCGAGGAAGTAAGCAACTATTATTGTGTTGTATGCAGTTGGCGATGCATTCAGTCATGTGTTGCATGCGTAGCATATGCAAAACCAATTTAATGAGTGTTGGCAGGTGGATGTGGGCATTTTGTGATGCGGTTCGTTTAGGGCGCTTATTTCGTATTCATTTGCACTTGAATGAATAGCAATGACACAAGTTAATAAAAGGCAGCAATTGCAAAGCTTTGAATAACCAAATGTGAATCTACTTTGCAAAGTAATTTTACGAGCAAACACGCTAACGACTCACTACTTGGGTGTACTGCACATGCTGCTTTGTCTGCAGAGCAGCATTTAATAACAAATCGAACAAGGCGTGGAGCCGCGTGGCCTCTCCATTTTGAATACAACATTGTGGGCGTCGTTGTTGAAAAACAGAACTGCCGTTTTCAAAACTGCGGCAGCCACAACAGTTGAGAGAACAGTTGCAGCTTGGATGACCAAAACAACTTGACAGCAACAACAAGCGCCTTGTAGTTTCGTACCGATAAACACCAGGAGATCGAGCAAAACGAAAATGTCAAATGAGCACGTGTTACCGCTGGTGCAGGCGGTTGCAATTGCTGACAGCGCATGATCAAGCCAACTGTAAGCCGACTGGATACTGTTGCGTGTACAACGTGGCAGCGCCCTTGCCCAGCGCATGTGAGCTGCGCAACCAAGCACACGTGGCCATTGTGCCCACGTGCACACGCAGGCGTACGGTGATGCTCAGCGAGCGAACGCGAGCCTGAGCGATAACCTTGTCTATCGCATATCGACCACGCTTATCGCCGCAGGCGATACAAGGGCCCTGGTGCCCATCTGCGATAACCGCAGAGGACCTTATCGATACCCCCACGACCGGGAATCGGTCCAAGGACACCTTAAATAGCTAGCTGTGAGTCGCCCCCATCAGTAAAGTCTACTCATCATGTTTTAAAGTTTTCAGTCTATTCACTACTGTTCCCACTCTCACCAACCGCATCCCACCTGCGTTATGCAGCCAGTTTGACCCAAAAAGTAGACCATCAATCGATTGACCTCTTTTGGACCAAATCTGACATCCATCATGGATCCCAACCAACCCGTCTCGCCGCCTCCCGATCAAACAAGACCCTCCAATTCTGAGCAGATTTCACCGACCGTCGCCCCCGTCCCCACCGACCACACTGAAGCCGCCGTCTCTGACACCATTCACACCATCACGCTTCACGATGCCTCTAGCCCCATCCGACCGTCTGGCTTATACGATTTCCTCCCACCAGCTCGACTCAATACAACCCACCAGCGCGTTTTCGCTGCCATAATACGCGAAGCGCTCCGAAACAACCCCTCTGCCGACCAATTCATTGCCCAAGTACGTTCTGACCTTGACCCTCTTCTCCTTTGCGCACCAAGCATTACCAGCAACTTCAACTGCAACCGCGCCCTCGAGAACAAACTCCGTTCATTTGGTCTTCACGTCCCCGGGAACCACATCTACAAGAGCCCAACACTTCGCGTTGCTCACGCCATTTTTACTGGGTTCGATGACGACTCCTTCAACACAGTATTCCGACACGTGATGTTAAAAGAACGCCATCCTTGGCATGAAACCAACGATCCCGATCCTACCGATGCGAATCCACAACCTGCTCCCGCTCCTCCAAACCAGCCGGATACCTCCAGTGACCCGAATCCCATCTCCTACCAATTGCTCACACCTCAAAATGTGCTAGCAACCACGGCCCCTGCCGTCAACCCCTCGCCTGAAGCCGCACAATCCCCCCGTGGCTCTACGTTGAGTGCTGTTGTCAACAGCATGAACGATGTCCTGAACCGCTTTAAGGAACGACAGAACTCTGACGCCGCTGAATTCAGGAGAATCCTTGCTACCATGGCCACTGAAGGCCGTGAAGCCCTGTTAGCTTCTCAGAACCCCCCCGACGCCCAACCTCCCCCACTCACCCAACCCCCTGCCATCTCCGCGCCTCCCCCTCCCACCGCGAATACCGTTCAAGACGCCAACGCTCAGCCACCTCCCCCGTTACCAGGACAGTTCCGAACTCAAGAACACCCACCTACACACCCCGTGCAACTGCAATCAGCTCATATTGAGGCAGAAACCACAACACGCCCTGTCGTAAGAGAAACGTCCCAGTACACCGACCCCTCGTCCTCACGAGCAATCACGATACAAAAGGCCTCCACCCAAGCGTCCACCCAGTTTAAGGATAAACGCTTCAAAGGTACAATTAAGGACTCCTGGCCCCATACTGTACGCGATTACGAACAATACGTCATCGACGTATTCAATCTGACCGGTTCGGAAGCGCTACTTCTACTGCCATTCATTCTGGAAGATGAGGCTCGAGATTACTATGATCAGGAAGTACGCCCCATTGTACGCGACTACGGACAAGCCAAATCTATGATGGCTCTGCGTTTCGACAACGCTGCCCCGCAGCGTCGCATCCTCAGCTACCTACAAAAGCTTCGTCTACCTGACTTTCTGGACGGCAATACATCCATCAACGACGCTTTTGGTAAGCTCACTGCAGACATTCAGGCAAATTTCTCACGCATTCCAAAGGATTTTCAAGGCGAGCACTTTAAGCGCGAACTTTTACTCTCCGCCGTTGAAGGGCAGGAATGGTGTGCTACCGAAGTGCAGCGCCCAAAATCTACCTATCCCACGTACCAAGATCTTGTCATGGCTCTCGCGGATTGTGCACAACGCTTCTGCACCAACCAAAAGAACACCGGTAACGAGCGTGCCGCATTTGGCAACGTTGACAAACCGTCATCCGTCAACTATACCAACCCCCGCTATGGTCGTCCCTTTCACCACCGTTTTCGCTCTAAACCCTCTCACCACCGCTCGAACAATCGCCATCATCAACACAACCATAAGGCGAACGATCGCTGCCATTACTGCAAGAAGAAAGGCCATTTCAAGCGGGACTGTCCATACTACCGCCACGGCCGTAACCTTCATCGGAACTTGTTTACGGAACTGAACGATTCCAACCCTGAGGGTGTAGACAACGGTGAAAATGAAGAGCGCGTTGCGTCAATCCTCCAAGCAGCACTGACCGATTGTACTGGCGGTATCACCGAAGAAGTACTCCACAACGCAGTTCAAATGTTGGACGATAGCCCCCACCCTTCGGACGATGAAGACGACTCACCTGGCGACGAAACAAACACTACAACTGTTGACGTCACTCCTAGGGTCACTCACTTTCTCCAATCTTCTTCCGTCTTGCACACGACGACGAAACCCGAAGAAGCCGACATTTCCCAGCTGGCTTTTTAATGGGAGACAAGACCCGCCAACTCGTCTCCGCCATCAGGCGAAACAAAACAGCTGCTCACACAAATATCAACCACATGTGGTCTGTCGACCCCCACTGTGCTCCTTTCGAGCTCGTTCCATCCACAGATCCCCCTCCACCCGTGCGACACAGCCCAATTCTTTTCCCACTTTTGGTCTCAAATCAGAGAATTACCTTGCTCCACAGCACCCCCACCTCACCGCCCTCTATTTGTGCACCAACACCTATCTGCACCGAATTCGACGTGGAAACTGTACCCAAACCCACCTCGTTCTGGTCACAGTACTTCGCATCCAACATCAACAGCACCTCCATCCCTTCCTTTCTTGGTGCCTGTCTTGATTCCGGAGCCAGCAAATCGGTAATTGGCTTATCGCAAGCCAGACTCTTCCTGTCAATGTCCAACCCCTCCCTCGACCTTCATGATCCCTTTGAATCTTCAGCCGAACACTTCAAGTTCGCTACCATCTTGCCTTCAATGGGTACCACCAACATCAACATACCGTTACCCGATGGAACAGCAATGGCGCTAGCTATTGACGTTGTCAACGCTACCATCCCACTGCTCCTTGGTTTGGATATTGGCGAAGCCCAGCACTTCATCCTCGACATGAAGCTGCGTCTCCTCAATTGCGGCTATGCAGATTGGACAATCAAGCTGACCAAGAAGAATGGCCATCTCTTCATAGTATGGGACATTGAACACCCCTTTTCTATACTCCACACCTCGTACAGCCCATACACACCACCAGAGCTCCGCCGAATGCACCTCAACCTTTACCATCCCTCAATCTCGAAGTTGTTGAACCTTCTCAAGCGCGCCGCTCTTCGCGTCACAGACTCCCAAACCAAGCAGCTACTCGACACCATCTCGAAAGCTTGTGCCACATGTCAGACGCTTAGGACAAAGCCCCTCCGCTTCCGTGTCTCTATACCACCCGAACACATCACCCTCAACAACAGCATCTCCCTTGACCTCATGTATCTCCACGACCATGGCAAGAAGTTCGCAGTACTTCATATTGTCGATCTGGAAACCGGCTTTTCCAACGCAACCTTCCTACCTGGCGAGTCAGCGGAAGCTGTGTGGAATGCTTTCCTTTCCTCTTGGCTCACTGTGTACACAGGTGCACCCAACTCCCAACGTGTTGACCAAGGAAGTGTATTCACGTCTAAAGCCTGGGGTGATCTCAGCAACGCTCTTGGAATTTCCCCCATCACCTCTGGTGTTGAAAGTCACAACAGCCTTGGGCTGGGAGAACGATACCACGAGCCGCTGCGAAAGGTATACAACAAAGTCACAATTGACTATCCGCAAATGTTGCGTGAAGTCCGACTACGTTTGGCTATCAAAGCCATCAATGACACCCTCGGTCCTGAAGGCCTGGTTCCCTCTCTCCTTGTCTTTGGCACGTTGCCACGACTTTCCCCTTCACAGTCCAACCACCGTGATCAGAAGACCCGCCTCCAAGCTTTGGAAACCGTTAGAAGAGAGTATGCCACCGTCGTTGCAAAACTCAGAGTTTTGGAAGCTCTCCGTGCACGCGTCCCTCCTGCTGCACAGTTCCAATTTAAGGTTGGATGCTGGGTTCGTGTCTACAGGGAGAAAACCAAGCAGTTCCTTGGTCCCTTCAAAGTTGTTATCGTCGACAACAAGCAACTACACGTCCGCACCTCAACTGGAGTTCAACAATTCTCCACTACACAGTGCATACCTTCCGACCTATCCTCTGATACCACCATCGTCAACAGGTTCAAGGCACAGTTCGACGCATTCATCACACCCGAACCCAGCGCACCAAAGCAGCCACCCTCCATCCTCGTCACCGACATACTCGCTCCCAACGATCCCCGCCGTGACCTCCCACAATTCGTCCCTGCACGACAATCTGAACTACAAGGTTTGGCAGACCGCAAGGTGTACAGTGTCATATCCCGTGCTGATGCAATCTCCGAATGCAACCAACATGGCGAAACACCCAACATCATCGGATCTCGCTGGGTATTAACCATCAAGAACCTTGAAACCAATTCCCCCGACCTACAAAGCCCGTCTAATCGCTCAAGGCTACGCCGACCCACGAAAAAGGCTCCATTGTTCACGACTCCCGCGCCCTCCGGCTCCAGAACATCCGCCTCATCACTGCTGTTGCCAGCACATTACGCCTACGAGTATGGTTACGCGACATCACCCTCGCATACCCTGCAAGCGCGCGAGAAGATCCAGCGCCGTGTCTACCTCCGTCCAACCCCAGAACTAAATCTCCCAGTCGACTCGCTCCTCAAACTTCACCGAACTCTTTATGGACTCACCGAAGCCGGCGATTATTGGTACCCACACACTCACCGATCACACTCTTCACGACTTGAAGATGACCAAATCCTTCCCCGATCACGCTCTCTTTATCAAGCGCGACAACAAAGGCGACCTACAAGGACTCATGGGTACCTACGTGGATGACTGCCTCCAGTCCGGTTCAAGTGAATTCGAAGCGTTAACGGACACGACAACGCAACAATTCGACTCAAAGCCGAAACAGCACGACTCGTTTTCCTACGCTGGAATACACATCGAAACTAAGGCGGATTACATCGAACTACACCAACGACCACAGATCCACCGGCTCCGCACCATCAACCCCTCCGCCTCTTTCAGCGACTTCAAGTCAATGTTAATGAAGATCAACTGGGTTGTTTATAACCCGACCTGACGTCGCCTGTCGTAGTGCAAAGCTTGCACAAGTAACAGAAGCTCAATTCGATCCGACTCACGTGAAGGCCCTCAACTCCATTGTTCTACATTTGCAGAAGAACAGCGAGGTGTCCATCAAACACTACCGCCTGGACGCAGCAAGCGTTTACATACGCGTCTACTCCGACGGCTCCTTCGCGAACAATACTGATCTCTCTTCGCAACTGGGCTACATAATCACGCTGTGTGATTCGTCTGGACGTTGTAGCATTCTTAATTATAGAAGCTACAAGAGCAAGCGTGTTGTACGCTCCATACTTGGCGCTGAGATCTACGCATTCGCTGACGCCTTCGACACAGCCTTTGTGATCAAGAAGGACTTGGAAGCATGCCTCAACCGCCCCATTCGCATGTGCCTGCTGACCGACAGCCAGTCTATCTTTGACACCATCACGAAGTCGTCTTACACACGCGAGAAGTGACTTATGATAGACCTCACTGCAGCACGCGAAGCGTATCAGCGCGAAGAGATTTCGGACATCAGACACATCAGCAAGAAGGACAATCCTGCCGATGCACTGACAAAAACCAAACCGTGCAACGCCCTCGACAAACTACTCCGCACCGCGCGTGTCGACCATCCTATTCAACAGTGGATCATACGCTCGAAGGGAAGCGTCTTTTCGCGTTCCGCTAGAGAAAGCGAGAAGAAAGAGAGCGAGTGATGCTCAGCGAGCGAACGCGAGCCTGAGCGATAACCTTGTCTATCGCATATCGACCACGCTTATCGCCGCAGGCGATACAAGGGCCCTGGTGCCCATCTGTGATAACCGCAGAGGACCTTATCGATATCCCCACGACCGGAAATCGGTCCAAGGACACCTTAAATAGCTAGCTGTGAGTCGCCCCCATCAGTAAAGTCTACTCATCATGTTTTAAAGTTTTCAGTCTATTCACTACTCTTCCCACTCTCACCAACCGCATCCCACCTGCGTTATGCAGCCAGTTTGACCCAAAAGTAGACCATCATACGGGTGCAGCGAGCGCGTGTGGCACACAGTGTGCCACACACATATCTGCCCTTTCTATTGGGCGTGCTGCGCGCGACCTTTGTCGTCCACAAAGCGGCGCGGCGCGCGCGGCTCGAGAGCCTACCGCCGCTGCAAGCAGCGGCGGCGCGACAACTCCTCACTTGGGGGTGGCCACCGCCACCCGGCGCGCATACAAATGGGCGCCCGCCTCCGGCCACTCATGCCACAACAACAAAACAACAACAAAAACAACCACCACCACCACCACCACCACCACCACCACCACCACCACCACCACCACCACCACCACCACCACCACCACCACCACCACCACCACCACCACCACCACCACCACCACCACCACCACCACCACCACCACCACCACACCGTCGCCGCCGCGGCCAGGGTGTGACCGCCACCACACGCCACGCAACGCGCGCGCCGCGCCGCGCCGCGCGCGCAACCCCCGCCCATGCCCTTCATCGTCAGCGCGGCGCCGGCCGCGGCGCGCCGTCAGCGCGGCCCGTGCGCGGCGCGGCCGTCATCGTCGCCGCCTCTCCGCGCGTGGGCGCGCGGCGCGCTCATGGCGCCCCGCACGCGCAGTTGCTTCATGCCGCCGGGCGCGTATTCGTTTATCGGCGCCACCCGCCGTTGGTGGCCACCGGCGGTTGTCGGCGCGCACCATGATGCGCAGCAGCATGTGCCACGCCTCAGACATTACGCACATCTGCGTGGTGGGCGGCGGCAACGCGGCGCAGGTCCTGGCCGCGCTGCTATCGCACGCGCACGCGACGCGGCGTGATGCGCCGCGCGTGTCACTACTGGCGCTGTTTGGCGACGAGAGCGCGCGTCTGTCGGCGGCGGCGCGCGAGGCGGGCGGCATCGGCGTGCAGCAGCCGGACGGGCTTGTGGAGTGCGGCATGCCCACGCTCATCACGGCGCACGCGGCGCACGCGCTGCGCGACGCGCGACTGGTGCTACTGCCGCTGCCCACGTTCGCCATGCCGCCCATGCTGCGGCTGATCGCGCCGCACGTGACGGCCGGCGCGTGGGTGGGCGCGCTGCCCGCGCAGGGCGGCTTCCAGTGGATGGCGGCCGACATCCTGCGGCTGCGCGACGGGCGAGCCGACGTGACGCTGTTCGGGCCGAAGAAGCTGCGGTTCAACTGCCGCACGCTGCAGTACGGGCGCCTGATCAAGCTGTTCGGCTTCAAGGAGCGGCTGTCGCTGGCGAGCATCCTCAACCGCGCGCCGCTGGCGCAGCGCATGGCAAGCACGCTGTCGCAGCTGCTGCCGCGCGTGCAGCTGCACGCGGTGCCCAACTTTCTGGTGCTCACGCTGGCCACCAGCAACCAGTGCATCCACCCAAGCAATCAGTTGACGGCGCCGCGGCGCTGCACGCAGTTGGACGTGCTGTGGCGCATGTGCGCAGCGCCATTGAAGCCAAGCGATTGGAGCACAGCAATATAATGAAGGTCACGTGTTCCGCTCTTTCCAATCAATTAGCGCTCTCCCTGCTTTACACACATAGATACTGTAATATCTCCACCCAAACCCTCACTTTAAGAATAAAACTTATACATATCTATCCAATCAAAGCTGTGCGTATATTCAAAACGGCGACTTTGTCACATCGTGTGAAAACCCAATTGTACACTTTTCAATCTTATTTGTCAAATATTTTTCATTCTATCGTCTTTTTCCAAATCGTTGCGCTTTCTCGCCAGTTTTACCCAACGGTAGCCAAACGTATTTATAATGATGGCATTTTCTTTCACCCCCTCCTCCGTGAAGGTTGTTCCTATTACCAAATATCCAACTAGTTGGCGTTTAACTTGTAATGTTTTTTTTTAGTTTTTCACTCCTGGAAAATAGAGAGCATTGGGCTAAAAGAGGTAAACTAAAAATATATATCTGTATAAGGCCATGTTTTATAAAAGTGTTTGAAGATACACTTACGACTAGCGAGCGTCTTTCCGTTAAACAAAACAACATAATTTGCTTGCCTCCTCGACGTTTCTAGTTTTGGCTCTGTACTAATGTAACAATTCTGTACCTATACATTGTATCACATTACACCTTTTCGAGACATAAAAAGATTATCGAGGGAACAACACGCAATTGCCAAATTCAAAAACAATCTAATATTATTTCACAGCAATAGTACAAATATATCATAAAACAAAAAATATAGATTGACTTGTACAATAACTCTAGAGTATCTAGTGAGGTCTTAGGCCATAGTTAAGACCAGCCCAGGTTTAAAAGCTGAGTTTGACCCAGTGTATCAATTGGCGCACAAATAGACTACAATGATGCTCAAGCACCGAACAGATTGTCAGTACTATGTAAATTTGTCTACAGAGTGAACAAATCTATTTACGGTTTATCTTCTTGTAAACCAACTCAATCTCTAAAATGAAACAACAAGATCGAGTGGAACAAGTTTGCAAGCCGGCTCGCGATGCATACCTTATATAACTTTGACATAATTTTGAAAAAGTGAAAAACAACAACATCTCTTCGCAGTGTAGAATGATGCTTGAAAGAAGGAGCGCAATTTCTTGTTTTAGAACTGCAATCATTGTTCCCGTACAGCTCCCGTACAGTTCATTTTAGGGCCCAAAAGTCATATGCTCGCTACAAGTGGCGATCTACTCCACCAGTTCAAGCCAAGCTTCAGTATACATATTCATATTCACGATCTTGGTCTGTAAATAGAACTGCAACGTTTTATTCCTCATTTGTAGCAACGCTTTGAAGCCTACTATAGCCGGAGGGCTGCCTTCCACTCTACTCCATTTAGGAGCACAGCAGCGCCAATATAAAATAGAACTTGTGCCAACCTTTTGAGCGTCCGTGCTTTCAGAACGACGGACAAGATCCCTTGCTCGATTCATTTGACAGTTGTGTTCTTTACTATCGGGCGACGCGGAATGGAGACGGCAGATGAATGTAGCGAAGATGGTGCCATTGGCACTGTTGAATCGGAACTGACTACGCAACTCAATGGCTCGTCTATGCCACAAGCTGAAAGCTCCGTGCCGAGAAGATGGCCTTATTCTAAGCTCAATCTAATGTACAAGACCAAGATATGCAGACAATATGAGAAAGACGGTCATTGTAGCTACGGGCTAAAGTGTCAGTACGCGCACGGATCTCACGAGCTGCGGCCGATCCAGATACACCCGCAATTAAAAACAGAGCGTTGCCGAAATTTCGTGGATAGCGGCAAGCGCTCGTACGGCGTGCCATGCCACTTCTTTCACGGCGAAAACCACCTGTTTAAAACGAATGTGGAGTACTTCAAGTGCATTTGCAGGATGATGAAGAATCATCGCTTTCTGTTTGATTTAAATTGCTGCAGTGATGCTGAAAGTGAAGAGGTTGATGCCACCATATGTGCAAAGGACGAATGTAATGGATGTGCTTCATGCTCGCCACTTTCACCGTTTTCAAACGGATGATGGTGAATGCGTTTATTTGATTTGCTCGAGAGAGTTGGTCTCGTCGCGAGTGCAGTTTCTCTCAACAGCAGCTCACTATGTTTAATGCAAACGAGAATAAATTCCGCGTTAATTGGGGGTACAAGTGGACTTTTGGCGTGGGTGCAGATTTGCAAAATCTTGTTGTTTGCCATGAGGGAAGAGGCAAAAGTGCAATCCCGAACACAAGAACGATGTTATTTATATTTGTCTCTTTAGTTTTGTATTATTTTTGTCATGTAGCTTCCAGTGGCACAAATACAAAGCAGTGGTAATGTGGAAGGTTTAAGACATGTGAGCGCAAGCACGACGGTGATGTTCAAGCTTGGAAGAGACAAAAGCTGAAAGCTCACTGATTGTGCTGATGGTGCGTATTGGAATCGCGAGCCATGACATTTGGGGGGGCATGTTGGTGGCGATGACGGTATTGGAAGATTGAAGTATTGTACGCGCGGGTGGTACTGCTGTTTGTTGGGGGGATGTGATGGCTTGATGCAGGTTGATTTGCTTCATGATCATGTTGACTGGTGACTAAATTGAGTATGGCGCTACGGGTGCAATTGGAA
The DNA here is from genome assembly GCA_030374805.1 of Gracilaria gracilis. Taxonomy (NCBI): domain Eukaryota; phylum Rhodophyta; class Florideophyceae; order Gracilariales; family Gracilariaceae; genus Gracilaria; species Gracilaria gracilis. The sequence goes on from JARGSG010000068.1 coordinate 296,535, forward strand.
GGGCAGTTTAGAATGTGGGCGCAGAGAAGGTTTGGTATGGCTGAAGTTGCGTTTACGTACCTTCTTGATGCTGCGCGGGTTGAGAAAGCGGAAATAAAGTGCGAATGAAGCAAACAAATGACAGCGCCCTACCACTGTAAAGGCGGTGAGCGCACTTCGCCGCACGTGCGCCTCACGTGCCGCGCACTTCCGCGCCGCGCGGCGGGCGGGCGTGGCGCGTCGCACGCTACGTCTGCAGGTTTTTCGCGGCGCAACGGCGCCCGCGTGGCAACGTCCTCCCTCTTCCCTGTTGTCTCCGCCGCCACCGCGCCTCCGCTGCTGCTGCTGCTGTGCTTTGGGCCCGCCTCGCGCACCCGTGGTTCACCGCCTTTCATCATGCAAGCCACCGTCGTCGCCGCCGCCGCCGCCACCACCACCCCGTGGCGCGCGTACGCGCCATCCCGCCCGGCCGCCGTGCGGTCGCTGCCCACCTCGCCGCTATCCACGCCGCCCAAGCCGTCCCCGTCCCCGCCCCCATCGTCGCCGCCCTAGCTACCAGCGGCCGCGCGCTCGCTGACGCGAAACCCGCTGAAGAAGACCGAGCTCTGCCCCCAGTTCGCGCAGCAGCAGCCGTGCAAGTACGGGCGCAAGTGCCAATTTGCGCACGGGCGCCAAGAGTTGCGCCCCGTGCAGCTACATCCGCACTTCAAGACCAAGCTGCGGCGCAACTTCAAGAGCAGCGGCGCGTGTCGGTATGGCAGGCACTGCAGCTTCCTGCACGGGAAGCGCGACCCGCTCAGGAACGCGGTGCTGCGCGAGGATGTGCGCCGCGCGATGGTGCACGCGCTGGCGTGAGGGGGCGGGCGGCTGGGCGCGGCGGCGCTTGATGTGACAGATTGTGAGTGTTGCTGCTCAAGTGAGGGCTCGGTGGATGGCTTGTGTGTGTCTCCGTTGGCGCAGTTTTGTTGGATTTTGCCGTTTTCAAAACGCTGATCACACCGTTCAAACATCAACTATTTGAAGCACACCGTTATATTTTTGCATGCGCCGAACAAGTCATAAACAATTCTACACTCATTACATAACGGCTCATCTGTGTTGTATGTTTCTTTTGATTGCATTGCTTTCAAGGCAACCTCCTCATGTTGCTGTAGCTGTCCATTTCATCGAATGCCCACATGGCTACACGCGTTAACACGTACTGCAAAAGCTTTTGTTGTATACCATGTGGCTGCAAGTACAAGCTCACCACCTGTGGGCCACGCGTGGAACACATTGCGCCAATATACACAGTTGTTGACAGCAAACACAGCGGGACAGCTTAGATCATAGCAATCATTACGCCAACTTGTGTGCATTCGCTTCCAAATAGCTGTTGTTCATACTCCTTGTGGTACACAGCAAGATCAGCGCTTTGTGCTCACTTGCCAACCAGCCAGCTGTTAGATACGCCTCCAAACGTTGTGTGGCCATCGTGTATACCCGTCGTTCACACTCTCTGGCCACTGGAACGTTTAGCGTAAGCGTGCTGACAGAACAGTTGTTGAGGAAGAAGCACCGTTCGGCTGGTGGAACGTAAAGCGCGTGCCACCAGCGAGAGCATGCGCTGTCTGCGGTGCGGCAAAACTGCAACGGCAGTTGGGGATGCAAGTTGCAGCAACGGAGAAGAAGAGATGTGAAGAGCGGAAAAGGTATGATGCAAACGCATGGAGCAACACTGAATGGAGTGCCGAATTGGACTGGATGTGGCAGCAGCAACCATCGCGGTGGCACTCGCATTGCAGATCGGCGGCTGTGTGTTGGGCCGTAGGCCGAAATACACGCCGTAATTTGCGTACAAAGTAGATTGAATGTAGACCAATAAACGTGCAGGGACTCACTTCGATGGCCAATCCATGCGCCGTGGTACTCACTTCACACCCCCTTTTCATGGGGCCGTCAGGGCACATTTGCGGCCACCCAATCAGAGCTCCCCATTTCCTTGTACAGCCAATAATCCTACGGGGGTCAGTGCGAGCATATCTTCGACAAATACCTGCACGCCAAGTCATGGGCTGCAAAAAGCGCACCAAAATTCAAACCAAAATCCCAAACCCACCGATGTATTCGCATCCGCGGGCACCGTCTAAATCGCCACCGCCACCATCGTCCCCGTCTGCACCGCCGCTACCTCCGCCCCCTCGCCCGCCACCGTCACCTCCGCTGCTTCCCCCCATCACCGCCACCTCCGTTGCCTCCCCCATTACGGCCACCTCCGTTACCACCGCAGCTGCCGTCGTTTGTGGCATCTCCGCGGTCTCTGCCATACCCGTCATCCTCACCGTCGCCACCGCAGTCTCCGCCGCTACCACCACCGCCGCCGCCTACCAAACCTCCGCCACCTCGCTGGCCGCCGCAGCTTTGGTCGTCTCCACCACTTCTGCTGCCTTTGCAACCTCTCTTTCTTCCGCCGTCGCTGTAGCACCGACTCCGCCGTCGATACAGCAGCGCTACCGTCGCCGCCGCTTCCGCCACCGCCTCCGCCGCCAACATTGCTTGTACTGCCGCCCCTACGCAGTATATCTGTTGTGTCTGCCGTGGAATGAACACCCGCCTGGCGCCCGGGAATTCCACATGCTAGTAAACGATTGCAACGCCAGTGGTGACTAAGTGTTATTACTCGCCGTAACTTTGGACGATGTCTATTTCTTAGGTAGTTATAAATGTAGAATTAGAGTACAAGTCTACATACACATATGCGTAGACGTTACATATTGTTTGCAGTGTTGTTATGCAACGCATGTAACCGTAACAACAGCGCCATAAACAATAAACATACTCATTAGTAAAAATTTTACTAAACAATATTACTAAGCAAATGCGGCACAAACGCACGAGGCGGAAAAGCGACAGAGACTGAGTCGCGGGGTATACAGACGGGAGATGGGAAGAGGGGGATAAAAAGCGACCAGCGACAAACGCGAAATATAGAAGGCCTAAGGTAAGCTCACAGAGGCCAGGAAGGTCTCCAAGAAACAGTAGCGGCAAAAGAAGGTGCTTGAGGAGGGCAATGAAGGTGGCCTGAACAGCGAGACCAACGGAGACGGAAGAAGTGACCGTGTGGCGGAATGGAAATGGGGAGCTCTGATTGGGTGGCCGCAAATGTGCCTTGACGGCCCCCTGAAAAGAGGGTGCGAAGTGAGTACACGTAGCTCTACCACGGCGCATGGATTGCCCATCGAAGTGAATCCCTGCGCGTTTATTGGTCTACATTAAATCTACTTTGTACGCCAACTACGTCGTGTATTTTTGCCTGCGGCCTGTGTGTTGTCCTCCACCATCAACAATAGTGAAACGACGCACACGTGCACGCAGTAACCACGCGCACACGTGTGGGGCTGGCGGGCGGCGAAAGCGCGCAATTGGATTTTTTGTTTGTCGAGCGTACTGTGGGGTGCCCTAAAATGTTGAACAGTTTCAAAGACCCAGTTTGAAAAGGTACTTCCTTGCCCCGAGACCTTTAGATAATGTGTACAAAGCCGGCTCTGGCTCTTCGTTCCGCAGTTCAGAAAGCAGATTGATAAATCAACGACGTAAAAAAGTATCACAATCATCCAAGAAGTGTTGGATGATAGACGTCAAAACGCTAAAAACTGTTATAAAGTTAAACAATTCTGGACAAAATTTTTCTATTTATTTCAGCGCAGCCAATAATGTTTGGCTTGCAATGGCTGTCAAATTCTCTTATTCCCGAAATCCAAATTTTTCCAGATCTACCTTAGCCACACGATCTACATGAGCGGCGCAAACCTTTAAATTTGTAATTGCCTTCTTCCCTCCCAACACGCAAACTAACACAATAAATTTGCCGTAGAGTTTTGCTCGTTACTTAGCGCGCTTTTTGTCAAACCCCTTGCATGCTTTTTGGTTTTTTATGGGCATTCTAACGCCATTCACGAAAATATAAACCTTTTTATTTCTCTGTTTTGCACGCTCCTTTTTTTGTTGTGCCTTTCTTTGCTTTTGCAAATAAATCGCACTTCTGAAGGTGACATCACCTAAAATAGAGTTATCCGAAACACCGAATTTTGTGAGTTTGGTCTCTTTCAGTAGTCCAAGCATGTCGCGAGGCGGTTTTTATCCAACATGTCTATCATGTCCTCAACAGATGCAACCCTTGAAGGTTTGGACAAACTGTAGGGACGAGCTTGTGTAAACAAGCAGTACTTATCCAGTCAAACGATTCCGGTAGCACGAAATCCAGCATTAATTTTCTCGGTCGTGAACGTGTCTTCATACTATGGTACAACAGCAGCACCTGTACTCAATTGGGTAGATCGCGGTAACGTGGGGCTAGAGAGCGCGCGAGAGCTCGATCTAGAAGTTAGGATAGATGACACCGATTAATATGAGGCAGCACCGCCTACTGAAGACGCAAGGTACCTAACTGGCTAACCGTATCCGTTAGGTAGGTCCAGAGCACGACGCATGGCGAGATAGTAAAGCCTGAAAGAATCTAATTAAATTATTAGGTTGAATGTAGAAACCGATCATTCTTAGAGGTAGCCAGAAGGTGCTTGACTTTACAATCCAGTGGGGAGGGAGCGCCACATTCACCTTAAGGATGAGTGGGGCTCAACCTCCAGCGTGGTACCCGCGTGTACCACATTGAGGTGCCACTGTAATGGTGCACCTCAATAAAATATCTATCTATTTTAGTTATTATATTAGCTATCCTATATGGTTATTTCTACAGTTGGATTTCTGATTAGCAACCCACGTGGCACACTCCTCCACGGTACTCAGCCACCAATTGGGCGCCTCCCACTGTACTACAGACCCCCTTGCTATCCGCAGACACGACCCGGGGCTGCCAAGCGAGCGGCTTTCCAAATGGTTGCTATTAGTCCATTGGTAGATTCACGCATTCGTTGTACGCCGCTTCCTATTGGGTAGACGCGCTTCGTATGCAGGCATCGCTCGCTGAGCTCCCGCTCGCCGTCTAACTGGTTGCTCTTCAACCCGTCGCAGGCGTGGGTTTCCATCTCCGTAGAGCGCGTGACCAATTGGTTTGCCGGTGAGCCCTGCCCTGCTCCATTAAGTTCCTGTGTCTATCGGTTATCGGTTAGACCGTTCGGCCTCTCCACTTTGAAGAACGACCCTTGCCTCCATTTGGTTTGTAGTCTGCTCACCGCGCGGTTTCCCGAGTGGTCTCAGACACGCCCTTCCCCTCTTGGTGTCGGGGCGGTATAGAAAACCGAGTCGGTGTGAGTCATCTCGCGTGCGGTAGCCAATTCGGATCCCAGCCCCATCGTGGTACCGTCGACTATTGGCTTGCATCCTCTCGGGCGAATATAATGTACCTTCCGGTAGGCCGTTCGTATTAACTCTGACAGGCCACGAAATCCAGCTGGACAGAGGAAGTATCGTAGATGCTCCAATCCCTGGCTGAGCGTTGCCCCTTAATCCTGTCGGTGTGGCACATCCCGTTCCCGAGTAGTGCCATCTCGGTCACCAACGGTACGCGGAACCGTCCTCCAGATAGGTCGCAGTAGAGCTATAAACCAAAGTGGTTACCTCTGGTACAGCCCCCCTTTTCTGCCCTGAATGGTTCCCTAGATCGCCTCCTGGTTTATACCAATTCAACAGGCACTCCAACATTGGTAACGACGGAGCGATACAGTCTTTTCCAGTTGCGAGGCTCTGCTGCCCATGCCAGCTGGTGCGTCCGCTAGCCAAACCAGTAATGGATTCCGCACACTATTTTCCCCATGATCTGATGGCGACCGTTCTCCCTGTGTGGTTTCTTGTACCGAGAAGGACATACAATTTTACACTGAGTCCCTTGCGAGGCCGTCACGGAATTCCTTGCTGGTTCTTCCATCCGGTCTATGTAGCCTGCCAGTTATTTGCTTTACGTACGCAATCTTCCTTCCTTCCGAGTGGCAAAGTAGCATTTTCACCAATACGGCTCGCGTTTTTAACAGGCTGGTTTAGAAGAGCGTGGGGTAGGCTGTGTTACAGCTATGCCCATGAACACCTTTTGGTAGTCTTGATTTCATGTATAACTCCAATATGGTTCTTGGTAACCATGGCGGAGATACTGTGTTCCCAGAAGCCTACCATTGGGATCGTTCGGCCAGCCAAATGCAGCCAGTATCCATACGCTTCAGTCCTGAGCAGGAGCAGATCACCCACACCACTATACCCACGAAACGTCCAGTAGGAATCACATCTTCCGAATGGTGGGCCCCATTTCACCACTTTGGTAGAGGTACAAGGCCCCAGACGGTAGTCATCCACCTCAATGGGCATCTCGTCTCAGCAGAACAACAACATATTCATTCGAGTGCCTTTTGGCTACTTGGATCGGCGCTGTCCCTATCGGGAGGGGCATGCTTCCTTATTACCAAAATGTCCATTAGCCATTTGGTTCTGTACGTGCAGCATTCATCCGCTCCATGGTCCGTTCCGTTGGGTGGCTTCTATTGAACCTTTTGGTCAAACACGGCAAACCGGTTTGTCGTGCAACGCCAGAGGCGGGAAGACACCACGAAAACGTCCGAGATCTTCTTCCGTAGGAGGGTAGTCAGCAGACAGAGCCTCTCTGGCAAGGCACGACGAAGTCGGGTGTAAGCCGAGGCCAAGCCGTCACGACGGGCGTAGAGAGTTGAGCAAGGATCGGTGTTGGCAACACGTGTGTGGGTGAACGGGTCCTCGAGAGAGGCACGAGTCCACGGAAGTGGAGAAAGAGAAAAGCAATCCGCGAGAGCGGGGGATGGAAAGAAGGAAAAGGAGAAAAGGGCCAAACGGCTCCGGTAAACACCGGGGTAATCCTTGTACAGGGTCGAACGCGACACAAGCGGAAAACACTCCCGCGAATGGGTCCTGTTAGGTGACGCAGGGAGGATACACTACCCGTAGGCAACGGAGCCTCTCTCCTGGAAGGAGTCGATGACCGCCGAAGGCGAAGAAGTATAGAGGAAACCCTGGTTGGGGAAGTTTACTTAGTGGCGATGGCCAAGTGCCGAGCCACTATATAGTATAGTAATCTCCCTGCAGCTAGGCAAAACTATTAAATAAATATCTAAACTACCAGCAGTGCTGCGCCAACCATCCGTTGCAAGAGCTCCACACGTGTCTTAGTCACACCCAAATTGGGGCTGCGGTGCGAGTGCACGTGTGCACCGTGCACACTATGCAGACCGCATTGCGGCACACAGCCCTTGTGTAGCTGCAGTAACCATCAGCACGCGCAAGCGGAAAAACGAATAAGTCGGTGAAATATCCCTTGTAGGGCGTTGCACTACAAATCGGCCTCCTAGGCGCAAGCACGTCCCAAAGGTGACGGATGCAGCGCCGAGACCATCACGTAGTGCGCCGCTTACCCATCGCATGGGATTGCTTTCCGCTTCGCGGTGATGCGCCGCAACGCGCTCCGACGGTTATCCAAACGACCACGACCACAACCACGTCCTGGTCCTCACAACCACCTTCCTCGCTATCACAGCGGCGTCCATTCTTCTTAGCAGGTCTGCGGACCACGTTGTGGGATGTCGTGATGAAGTTCGGAACGCTCCACAGTAGTGGTTGGACACAAGTACTGTGTTCCCCAATATTTGGGTGGTAAGCGTCCCTCGTAGACATTTGTACCACTTCCTGCCACGCAGAGTAGCCACCACAACCCGAGTACGGTCCGGTTAGTCCACGCTCAAAGCGGTTCGGCAGTGACCACAGTACGCGAACGCGTTTTCAGAAAACGCAAATATTGAAGTGCCTATAACTTCCGATTTAGGCCTTGTGGAACCACTCCCGATACGTCAGCTAACTCTCGAAGTCCAGAGCTTTCGAATAACGTCCAGAAAGTTGGGATTGAACGCCACTAAGGTGAAAAGCGCAACCTGTTTCAGTTCGAGCTAAAAATAGACGGCCGAACTGAAACGGTGCCATAACTTCGAAACCATCCAGGATACTCAGGATGTGTCTTCAAGAAAGTGTTCAAGCATGTCCAGAATAGTCTGGTGCGAGACCGTTAAGGAAACGGGAAAGTGTTGTCCGAGATACGGGATTTTAGCAAAAGTCATCCTCATAGTACTGTAGAGGGGACATACCCGATCTCCGGGAACTTCGACCGGTACGAACGGAAACGCACCAGCCTCCCACCCTGTTATGCGGATACTGCACGTGTGTTGCAGCGGTTGCAAAGCGTCGTGCAACACCCGATGACGGGGCGAGAGAACCGGTTGATCCGAGTTGAACATCCATCCAAGATGGCAATGTAGCATTGTAGACACACTGAAAACAAAAAAAAGAACGGTGTAACCGGAAAGAATACACCCTGTCGATGGGGAAAACCCGTGGATGCGGATGCAGAGAACCAGCAAGCTGGATGAAAAACCCATCAGCACGAAAACTGAGTAAATGGTGTTATTAACCCGACTGAGTCGGACTCCAACTCTGAGAGTGCGACTGCGTGACGCCACCCCAGGTGAGCGTCACTTCCCGTATTAAACGGCATGAGAATTCTTCTTAACTTCTTCTTCCCGCAATGGCGGTGCCCATTACCCAACCTGGGCGTTATCCAGCGTACCTGGGAGAGCCGTACCGGCGCGACGGTGGTACTGTACAACCCGTGAACGCGGGAGGTGTTCGATCAGTTCCTCAGTATCCCCTTCGGGACCATAACCGTACCAACGGACTCGGTATTGTAAATTACCGTTCCCATCGTAGGAATGTCCGAGAATTCGGTCGACGACGTATTCCTGTACGTACACTTCCCGGCCATGCCGTGTCTTTGTCACTTCTAGTGGAACATTACCCTCATGGGGAAATATATCCCTCAAGAGGGTGTCGGGGTGCATCGAAGCCGTTTCGGCGCTAACCCTGCAAGGGATCGAGTCTACACCTTCGTGGTAATCGGCTCTCACCGCTAGCTTGCGTGGGTCATTCCGCCTCTGCGGTGGCAATGACGCCGTTTGTCCCGACTGGGGTGTTCCACGCTCCGTGACGAGTGGCGCGTAGGGTGCGTCTCCCCGTGAGCGGGCACGTGACTCCAACAATGGTTGGCTAGGGTTAACCCAAGTTTAAACCCCCTCCCTAGAGTGGGGTTTCTCACACGGCTGCCCCGTGCGCTTTGTAGGCAACGGTTGGGGGCGCAGTCGTTTGTGGGGAGATGTGCTGCTCTCTTCCCCACCGGACGAACCCGCCGGCGGAGGGAGCAGTGCAATTTATTGAGTGGAGTGCAGAACTACGGAGCACGTCTCACCGAGACTACTTACTACGTGGCCACATGTGGCTCGTTCGCCTTGCTTCAAATGACGCGGTATTCACACCGTCCCTCAAGGCGAAGCGACATATGTATTGTCGTACCAACCAGTAGCGGAGATCCTACTCTGAGATCAATCCTATCAGTACACAAAGTAACTTTGTCCTTTTCTGCATATAGGCGTCCTCCAAATCAGACATGCCTCTTCTCAACATGACGTCTTTCAGACATGAGAGGTGTGGTGGTGACAATCTTCAATCTTCTTCATAAACTTTATGTGCATCAACGTAGTAGCAACATCAATATACCTTTTGCTTGCACCAATAAACTCCAAAACCCTAACCACATTAAAAACCCTGTAGGAAAAATCATGTGGCTTTTTGGGAAAAAGGAGAAGGGTTGCAAACAATACCATAATCAAAGAAGAGTAGAACCCCAAAACATGCTCTTCTGTCGTACATAATTCAAGTCATAAATCACGTTAGTGTAGTTAGTTGTTTTCTCACTTCGCTTTAGAAGGAATCAAGCTTCATCAATCTGACCATCCTCCTAAACTCTTGGAGGGACGCACACTTCGTCAGAATGTCAGCCATCTGCAGAATTCTAGAAATATGCTGAAGTAAAATCACATTCTTCTGGTGTAAATCTCTGATATGATGCATTTTCAAATCAATATGCTTGTTACGACCCGATACCTGAGGGCTCGTGGTCAACGAAACAGCAGCCGAGCTATCAACAAAGATCTTTGTGGCTTCGAACCATAGATCTTCGCTCCAAGGCTTCTGATGTGCGAATTCCCAAAACAATTTTCGGATCCAAGTGATGTCCTTACCACACGTAGAAAGAGCAACATATTCTGCTTCTGCAGAAGAGAGTGCAATCACCGTCTGTCGCCTCGATTTCCACATAACAGGTGCGTCGTTGACGACGATAACATAACCCGTTGTTGACTTCCGGGTCTCCATGCATCCCCCCCGATCGGCGTCAGCGTACGCACAGAGTGAAGAGGGGGAGAAAGGAGTTCCTGTTGGAAAATGAAGTCCATACTCGGCCGTACCAGCCAGATATCTAAATATCCTCTTTAGCATTTGAAAATGACGTTCGCATGGGTTGTGAAGATGTTTCGATAAGGATGAGACTGCAAAGGAGAGGTCAGGGCGCGTTGAGATGGCGATGTATAACAGACCACCTATTGCAGACCTGTAGTTGGCGTGATCATGTGCGGAGAGACAAGTCTCAGTTTCCCTAGTAGGCATGAGATCGGTATTCGCTGGTAAAGGGGAACCAACTGAGTTACAATCCTGCATTCCAAACTTGTCAAGTAGTTTTCGGATATATCCGTATTGGTTCACCGTTAGACCAGAAGGAGAGCGTTCAATATTCCACCCAATGAAAGACTTCAGTTCTCCAAAGAGTTTAACGTCGAATGAGGCGGAAATTCGTTGCTTGAAATATGTGAGTAAGTTAACGTCGTTCGAAGCAAACGCACAGTCGTCCACAATGACTGCAATGATGAGGAAGCTGTTTTCCTCTCGGAACAGGAAGACCCGTGAGTCAAGGGCAGACATAGTGAAGTTCCAAGAAAGTAGAGTGTCTGAGAAAAGAGAGCCCCAAATTATGCCAGCCTGAACTGCTCCGTAGATGGAGTTAAGTAGTTTGCAGACATCTCCAGGTCTTTCAGGGATGCCTGTTGAGTTGGTTGGTTGTTTCATGATAATTGGGACATCCAGTTTACCATATAAGTAGGCATTCGATATGTCGGCTCCTTCGAGGTAAAGATCGTGTGCAGCGGCGAAAGCCAAAAGAATTCGAAGTGGCTCATGACAGGCAACTAGTGCGTACGTGTTCAGAGGGTCGAAGTCAATGAACGGCTTCTGCTTGTCTCCCCGAAGACAGCAGCGGGCCTTCTTCAAGAACTTCTTCCCTATCCCATCGAGCATCTTTTCTTTGAAGACCCACGTGAAGGGTACCGGTTTCATCCCAGGTTCCCGTGGTACGAGTTCCCATGTGTTCCGCTTAACAAGAGCGTTGTATTCACGGTCAATCGCTTCGCACCATCCAGGATCCTTGCAAGCTTCTTTGAAGCTGCTAGGTACCTCTGGGTCATCAATCGTCTTCTTTGATACCCACACACTTGGAAAATTATGGGTGAGTGTTGAGAACGCTTTTTGTGGGGCAAAGCCGGGAACGGAAGGAAAGAACACAAACCGCGCCAGCGGCTACGCACCCAAGGTGTTCCGCCTTGCTCCCTATTGGGGCAGAGCAGTGGCAGAACCCTCCGATGAGGCCGACACGTGCCGGGCGTAACTCCGGGCAGCCTCTTCCTGACTTACAGACGGAGGTTGGGGGTGGCAATCGGGGTGCCAACAGGATGGATTCCACTGGGTGTGGCGTATCCCGTAGCAAAAGGGGCGAGATAGAAGGTAGCAAAATGAGCCGCACTGCGTAGCACAGACTCGTGAGAGCTGGGAATAATCCCGAGACAAAAAGGGGCAAACCTGTACAACAGGGCGAAGTGTAACGAAGCCGTAAGACGGGAAAACAGAAAGAGTGTATGGGAGAATGATAAATAAGAGACCGTAAGGACGGATCGGTGCTTCTCGGGGACGGAGGTGGATAACTTGTCCGGATAAGCGGCGGTATTCCCCGGGAATGGGGCGAAAGACCGTGCGCAAGCGGAACTCAAGCTAGAGCCAAGGCCTCGTTGAGGTTTACTTCCTCGTACAGTGGCGGCAAGTGCCGCCACTTATATACGGCTGACAAATATCACTAAAAGATCTAAGTACCCGGCACGCCGGCCAACACTACCCACGTGTACCTCCGTGGCACACTTCCAACGGCGCATCCGGTAATCGGGCGCGTGCACACACGTGTCGCGCCAATCCTACCCTTCATAGGCGGATCCCTAATCCGGGCCAAATAGGCAAATAGACTACATAATAGTAGGAAGTTCAGCCGAAAATAACAACGGATATATGAGTGGCATCCCCCTCAGTCCCTGCCAAGGGCAATTGCTCTACATCTCCCCCTTCTCAGGCTGAAACTTCCGCCTCGTTCGGCTTCTCACCTCCCATCATGGGCCTATATAGTCCGAACTCTGGCGGTGAGCCTAACGACCACTCGGACTCCAACAACTTGGCACTCGTACCATACTTGGCACCTTCGACTCTCATCGACACAGCGATGCCTACCAATAAAAACAACACCTCCGGTAATCCCGGCGCTCCCCCAGGTGGGGACCTGCGCGAATGACCGCTGCCGGACCGCGGTTCCGGTCGGTACCCCTTGCCTCAATCGTCGGGGGCTTCCGCTTCCGGCGCGGCGTCCGTTGCGACAGCAGTGACTCCGGATCCAGCTCCCGTGTGGGATTGGTTTCATGCGAGCGTGCCGACAAATACGGGAGGATGGCCCAGTTTTGGGAGTCTCCGCGTACGCGATCCTCACTGCCATAGCGGCCTGTTTGCACAAGCCTCGTGGTTCAATGCCGAAGCCGTTCGGAATGAAGCGTTGATCAACTCCTACGCCATTGACGGTATCCTCCCCGGAGGGCTTCCCGTTAGCGTCGTCCGCTCATGGGACTGGCTCGCTCGTATCACGGTCCATCCAAATTGTCTCTGGTATACGAGAAGCGAGAGCCTGGCGTTCGCTCGCCGGGAGATTGCCCGCATTGGGTATGCGCGACATTTTCGGGCGCCGAATGAGCATCCGGTTCCGTCCCATTACGGGTTTGACGCGGCCTACTACCGTACGTTCGGCGAGGTTGAGTACGGAGATCGATTGGCTGTTGCCTTCGACGAGATTGACCGCTATGCGGATGTCGTCCAGCCCCACCAGTATCTCATCCTGTGGGCTCGTCCGATTCTTCGGGCCGAGTTCCGGTACCTCCGCAAGTCGTCGCGGCGCGAGTTCTTCGAGGGCCTCCGTCACGAGAGGAAGTGGCGATCCCGCTTCGGGGTTCTGGTGCCGTACCAATGCTCGGAGGTTGAGCGAATCGCGGCGCGTTCCCGTCAAGGGCGATACGTTCCGCTGCCATCGTTCTGGCCTGCGGTCGAGGTCCCTCGAGGGTGCCAGGTGGAGCTCCCCCCATGCCTGACATATGTCGGGTCGTACTACATGAAGAATCCGCCGCGCGGCCTTTGGAGCATCCTTGCCACCGAATGGGACTGTCCGTGTCGCGCGCTTTCCTCCGCTGGGAGGCGTAATGATCATTACCGGCTTTGGTTTGTGCCGGAGATGATTCGCCGATCCATTCGGAATTTGGACCTCACCGATGTGCTCGGATCCGTCCGCAACGCGCGGGAAGTGGTGTCCTTTGGTGGAGGTCATCGACGGTGTCGAGTGGGGACTCCGTGCCTGCTAGTCAGGTCTCCGAGGGTATCCGTCGGGTTACAGACCGGTCTCCTGGACGCGACGTCAACGCTGGCGACTTTGTGTACTTCGACCCATGTGAATGGGAGATAGTCACAGCCGCCGAGGCGCAGGAGCGGCGTCAGGTCGAGCGGAGCATCCCAGAGGGCCATCCTCGTGGGTTCGTCTTCGTCGACGACGAAAAGGACGAGAGCCTTGATGAGGCAGGGAGCCCTATGGACCAGGGAGCGGACCAGCAGATCGACGTGATCGACGTAACCGGAGATGACGGCGGATCCGCTGATGCGGTAGTGCAGGGTACGCCCAACTCGTTTGGCGCATGGCAGGCCTCCGCTTCTGCGGGCGGGGCCGGTTCGAGTACTGACCCCCAGGCGATCGTCATCCGCAGTTTCCTTCGCGGCATGGGTGTGCCCGTGTCTGACACGGTGACCGACTTGGCGCAGCTGCAGGGCCTTGCGGCTCAGCGGTTCGCCCAAGGTCGTGGGTCCGGTTCCGGACCGTCCGGCTTCTGATCGGACTCCGTAGATACTAATATCTCTTGGCCCTATCATTAAATGTGTCCGGTTGCTACCGGCTTTTAGCAAATTCTCTTCATCCCTCCCCCTCCTCAGGGGGCAGCACCCCGCGAGGGGCGCCTGTTCCTTATCTAAGGGAGGTATTCCGCTTGAAGCGGCAAATTCCTGTTCTTCGACTTCCTCTTCTTAGGCTTCTTCTTCGTCTTCTTCTTCTATTCCACTGTATAGTGGCTTGTCCGCAGAAGCGGCAAATGTTACGCGTGAGCGGCATAGCTAATGTGGGGGTTAACCCACTTGGGCTTTGTCGAGCGTGTCCGGTGTCGGCGTACCGGTCCTCCAGTGGTACTGAAGTTCTTTCGAGCGGGGAAGGTGCTCGATAGGTTCGTGTGTGTCCTCCGAAGGGGGGTAGCCGTACCAGCGGACTTGGTATACCAGCTCTCCAGTAGAGTTTAGGCCGTGTTTGACTATACGGTCCACTACGAACTCGCGGTTCGTAGACACTCCCGCTCTGGCGCCTTGACCAGTGGGTCCTCGCCAGAGGCGTTCGATGGGTCCTCGTTAGCGGGGCGGACTGCTCTTCCACTGTCGTGGCGATCGCGGGTGATGGCCTTCGACTTCCGTCTAGGCGGCAATGCATCCTGTACACCAGGTCTCGGTTGCGCTCCCCAGGGAGCTCCTCGGAGGATTATGCTCCCCAGTGAGGGGTCTGGAGCCACTTGCTTCTGCGGTTGCTGTGGGATCCCGTCTGGACGGACTGCGAGCTTCCGGTGTTCCGGCGAGATCGTCCCAATCGACGGGAAACCAACCTCCGTGTGAGGGGCTAGCGAGCGGTGTTCCATTACGCCGGTTGACGACGGTTCGCCGCCCACGGCGGACTGTGTGGTACCAACCGTCGCTGCGCCGTGGTGAGCCGTATCAATTACGGATCTTCCGGTTTTTGACGGCTCATTACTCTCCGTGGCACGCGTGTGCCCACGGCGTGCGTTGTCATACGCATTGTCATCCTTCAAGGGAGGCGGTTCATCCACTGTGCGTGGCCCGTGTCACGCCGTGCGCGCGTCCAACTTAATTGGCTTCTGTCCACCTAGAGTGGTGTCCACCTGTACTGATGTAGCCGTGTGCTCTGCGGTTCGCGTGCCATTATCGACCAAGTCGATTGCACCTCCCAAACTTGGGTCTGCCGTCACAGCACGGTCTTTACCAACCAATTTCTCTTCCGAATGATCGGTCTCCTCCGCTGTCGGGGCAACATCGGTCTCCTCTCCATTCCGCAGTAGCGGTGCGTCGCCGGGTGTGCTCAAGGACGTCGGGTTTTGAACGGCGCCGCTGCTGTTGCGGGTCTGCGCGTCCTCCGTGGGCGACGGCAATGAGCCCGCGACAACTTCCACTTCGTGGCCCGCCGTGTCTGGGTGCGCATCCCGTTTGGGCGTAGTCTCTCTAAGTGAGAACTCCGCTTGCAGCGGCGACGTTGAAGACCATAACTGGGCATCCCGTGACATTGGGCTCTCGACGGGGCGCTTACGGTCACACGTCCGTGCGTTCTCCGTCCGCGACGGCAAAGCAACCCCCACTCCGTTCCTGGCGGTGTCCCGCGAGGGTGCAGTATCCGTTTGCAACGGCGTAGACTGCAAAAGAGCAGCGCAACCAGAATGAGCGTCCCCCTCCCCCTCCTTAGCTGGAGCGGCGGGGCCCGGAGCGATAATTCCAGTAGTGGGCACGATGCGTGTGTGCACATACGCATCTGGCCCGATTTTCGGGGTACGTTCCGATTCCGTAGGGAGGTCGGCCAAACCGCGCGCGGCGTGCGGTAGGATTGACAGGCCGAGCGGGGCGTCCCTGCTAATAGCCAGAGGCGCTGCCGGGGTAGTATCCGACCTGGTCGGTCCGGGATGGGCTTCTTGCACGGTGGGTTCCGGCGGTGGTGCCGGCGTAACGCGATCACGCGAGAAGCGTTCGTGTTCACCCTTGACGTCAAGGACAACGGTTGTATCGGTAGTAGAAATAACCCTGTAAGGGCCGTCCGCTATCGGAGAAAGTTTATGGCGATTCTCTTTTTTCCGGATTGTAGTATTCTTTCCGGAGAAATACATAGCCACCTTCCCTGATGTGTGGGGCATTCTTTCGCACACGTGCGTCGAAGTTCCGCTTGTAGGCGGCTTGTGCCTTAGCGATTTGCTGCCCAACTACGGGAATGATTTGCTTCAGCCATTGCTTCCAGGCGTCCCTGTGTAGACGGGGTGAAGGGAACTTATCCAGCGTAGGTTGGGGCTCGACAGCCACCGATGGTGGGACACGCGATAAGACCAGTTCGAACGGAGAGATCTGGGTAGTGCGACGTACCTGCGTATTGTAGGCATATGTCACCGCATCGGTGTAGAGATTCCATTCCGACGGGTGGTCGGCGACAAAGGTTCGCAGCGCATTCAGCATGGTGCGATTGAAGCGCTCCACCTGGCCGTTACTTTGCGGATGGTAGGTCGTAGTAAACCAGGTTCTTAATGTCCAGTATTCGACACACGTCCTGGAAGAACTTCGCAGTGAATTGCGACCCATTATCCGATAGTAAATCAATCGGCGGTCCGTAGACAAACACCCAGTGGGTTACGAACGCTTGCGCGACCGCACTGGCTGTGATCTTCGTCGGCGGAACTGTCCGCACGAGCTTCGAAAAGCGGTCGGTTATGACGAGTAAAAACCGATTACCTCGGCGAGTCCGAATAAACTCACCGAGTATGTCAATCGCCACGAACTCAAGTGGGGCCCTTGCGGGGAAGAGTACCAACTGTTTGGAGTATTTCCGCAGTTCGACGCGGTTCTTTGCACAACCAGAGCATCCACGAGCAGTGGCGTACGCATCGAATGCCATAGCTGGCCAATAGAAGTCCTTCCTGAGGGTGTAGTACAACTTCCTTCCACCAGGGTGGGCCGACAACTTCGCGTAATGCGACAAATGCAAGACTCGAGATTGAAGCGAGTAAGGTACCACAATCTGTGGTCGGTCAGTAACCGTTCGAACCAAGAATCCTTGGTCGTTCATGACAAAAGGCAGTTGAGCTCCACCGTTCAGACGGGCGCGCACCCTATTGCAGAACGGGTCCGTATACTGTTCCTGGATCAGTTCTTCCGTTGTTATCGGCACGGATGATCCCGGTACTGGCTCCGTATCTGAAACGGCTAAGACAGCGTCATAGACGTCCCATCCCTCCAAATCTTTGTCTTCGTCGTCCTCCATAAAGAAACAGGGTATTTCCAGATCATCGACTGGCTCAGCTTCGGCCGCAGTCGGTAAGCGGGAAAGTGCATCAGCCTGAGTGTTCAGGATTCCCTTCTTTTACTGCACGTCGAAGTTGAACTCCGATAATCTTAGCCTCCATCGCATCAAGCGGCCAGAGGGCTGCGCAATCGAGAGAAGCCATCGCAGAGCCGAATGGTCGGTATGAACGGTAAAATATCCTCCCATGAGGTACGGTCGCAGCGGCTGGAGAGCCCAGACTACTGCTAAGCATTCTTTCTCGGGTACCGAGTAATTCCTTTCATGAACGTTAAGGATTCGAGACAAAAACCAATTGGAAGTCGTTCGCCACTCTCCGTGGTCTGAAACAGGGCACAGCCGATCTGGAAATTGCTGGCATCCGTATCGATGGCATAGGGCAATCCGAGTTTCGGCAGAGAAAGAATTGGCGGCGAAGTTACTGCATCAATGAGCGATGAGAATGCCGTTGCCTTACGGTCATCGAATGGTTCCAGTTTCACTGGCTGTCCCTTTCGCAAGAGTTCATTCAATGGAGCTGCTATATCCGCGAAGTGCGGAATAAAACGGCGGTAGACATTGCAAAGGCCGAGGAAGGATCGCAGTTCTGTTTGAGTCCGTGGTTGTTTGGCCTCCTTGAGGGACCGCACGCGTACAGCGTCTATCGATAGCCGTCCCGGACGGATTATGTGGCCGAGATATTTCACGGTATCGGTAAAGAACTCGCACTTCTTCAACTTCAGTGTGATGTCTGCCTCTCGTAGGACTCGCATCACCTCCCGCACGTGGGTCAAGTGCTCGTCCAGGTTACTGGAGAACACAATGATGTCATCCAGGTATACCAGGCACGTTTTCCACATAAAGCGGGCAAGCAAAATATCCACTGCTGGAAAGTGGCAGGGGCGTTCGTGAGCCCGAAGGGCATCCGGTTGAATCGGTATAGTCCTTGATGACATACAAACGCCGTTTTATCACGGTCCTCTGCCCTAACTGGGACTTGCCAATATCCCCAGTTCGCGTCGAGGGTCGTGAACACCTTTGCGCTTCCGAGCGAATCGATACATTCGTCCATCCTCGGGATGGGATACACGTCCTTGACGGTAGCCGCGTTAAGCTTGCGGTAGTCGATACAAAAACGCCAAGACCCATCGGGTTTGGGAGCGAGTACCACGGGCGAGGCCCATGGCGACTGGGCCGGTTCAATGACTCCGGCGCGGAGCATCTTCTCGACTTGAGTCTTCTCTTCTTCCCGGGTTGTTGGTCCTGCCCTGTAGGGGTGTTGCGAGATTGGCCGAGTGTTCGGCATCAAATCTATCCGATTTTCGGTGATCCCAAATTTCCCAAGGGAACCGTCCCACATGGGGGTGAACTCACGTAGCATATCCCGTAACTTCTCACGGTGAGACTCTGGGGCATGGTCAAAGTCTAGAGACTCGAGCTCCTGTACGGGGTCCTTCTTCTCAGATCCAGGTGATTCTGGCCTTCCTTCCGACAGTGTCGGCGTTGCTTCTTTCGACGAGTTCAACACTTCTTTACCCGACGAGTTCGGCTCAGCGTCTCCCGACGAAGTCTTTGGTACAGTTGTGTCAGCGCACTTCCCCTCTCCCTCCTCAGCTTCGAGAATTCCGAGAACCTCGCCGGTAGAGACCTGTGTGGGTACAATAGCCACCGGGTGTGGTAACATGGAACCAATGACTTGGTTCTTTACCAACCTCTGTTGGGAGGAGCTGAAATTAGCAACCAATACCCTGAAGGGCTTTTCTGGCTCAACAAGTACAATCCCATTCGCGAGGGCCACGTTCTGCCTTTCGTAAAGGAGAGGCAATGGCTGAACGGTTTGCAGGCCGTGCTGTAGGGACGTGACCGTGACCCATGTCTGGGATTCCGGTGGAATGCAAATAGACCGAGCCACTCGGAGCTTCGTAGATGAACGGTGCGATTCCGCTGGCTGCTGGGCCACTGGCAATGGAACTTGCTTCTTGAAAGCCTTTCGTAAAGGTCGCCGAATAATTGGCACTGTTTTGCCGACCTCCAGCTCGACGGTCCTTTTCCGTGGTCGAATTGCTTCGACAAAACGGTCGCAGAAATCACATCCGAGTATGACCGGCGCAGCTAAGCGCTTGCAGACTATAAAGTCCAAGCGGACAACGCAACGGCCAAGCCTGACAATCAGGTCAATTACTCCCACGATTGAAAGGGGCCTATTGTTTGCATCCGCTATCTCGGTCGGCGGGGCCGGCCGAATCTGAGACAATAACTGCGGCGGAATAAGCGATTGAACCAAGAAGTTTGGAGCAGCACCCGTGTCGAGAACGGACAACTGCCGAACCATATAATGGTCGGATATCCCGAGGTCGGCGAAAACTTTGTAGTTTCGTTTCGCCATGACCAGGACTCTATCCGGAGCGCGGAAATTGCGTGCCCGTACCCACGGGCGACGGAGAACACCGAGATGTTCCGAGTCCACGTCTGTCGTGGCCATCTTCCTCGTAAGGATCGTGACCGGGGAGCGAGGCTTTGCAACCTCCGGCGCAGTTAAGCTCGACTGCGTTTGCGCCGCTCCTTCAAAGGAGGTTCCCATGCTCAGTTTTTCTGAGCGTCGCCGCTATTTTGCGCAGCCGTTGGGCTCGCAGATGCGGCTGCTGCTTCACCTTGATGCGGTGAAGATTCCTGTTTTCCAGGCTGAGTATCCGCCTTCGCACGAAGGTACGATTTGTCGGGAACACGTTCCCGCTCGGCGGGCGTCAACGACTCATAATGGAGAACAATTTTTGCCATCTCCCTGAATGGTAACATACAGTTCGGGGCAATATGACCAGGTCTGTAGCAAACATGGCATATGAGCTGGCCGAAGAGAATCCGCATTGGGCGGCCTTCGTTCCTGTCTCGGGGGGGTAGGGATCCCTCCACCCGGGACGGGAGTTTCTGTATCCGCCAGAGTGCGGCACTGGCAATGCCGGAACATGATTACCGGCGTACAGAGCAGGATCCGAATCTTCGGTTGTCGGTCCCATCGTGGATGGCAGGTCCGACGTTGCCAAAGATTGGTCACTCTGCACTAGGTGCACGTTGTCGTAGTTAGCATGGGCTGAACCTCTCGATTGATGCTGTGATAAATCCCTCTCTTCCAGATGGAATAGACGGCGTGTGCGAGACTTAATGCCGGCACGTGCCCGTGCCGCTATCACCCTCAGCTTGGGCAAATTGAACCAGCTCCAAGTAGGAGATCTTGCGCTTGTTCTCCCGATAACGGGCTACCAAAGTCCTAATCGAGGGAACCAAGCCATCCACAAACATGGTACATTGCTCGGCCGCGGAGTAGACGTTCTCACAGCGGTGAAAGGCCTTATTCAAACCGTGTAGAATAAACGGTCTCCGTCTCTTCCGGTCCTTGCTTCGTGTCGCGCAATGCGAGTATGGCCTCTTGAATTGCGTTCCCTGTAGCGTAGGATCGCAGGAGGTACTGTACAGCCTCTGGCCAACAGGGTCACTCCTCCCTCGGAGGCACGAGACGATCCGCGGACAGAGTTGTACTGGTCCTCGGCCATACCTTTTAAAAAGTAAGGCAGTGCGATGTAGGCTTGCGCCTCAGACATCCGAAGTACATCGGCTTTCCCAACATATCGGGCGAGAAAGTCCAACACTAGGATTTGATCCTGCCCAGAGAACTTATTGGGCTTCAGTGTGAGCTCCAGCCTCTTAATGTGGTCTTTCACTCGTCCAGTCTCGCGAGGGGTCCTTTCCCCACTGGAGTCTTCCAGCCGATAATATCGGTACGACAGCAACTTCCGATACAATAAATTCGTCGGCTTCAGTTCCTTGAGTCCAAGGTGCTTTCGTCCTTTAGAACGGCTCCGGGAAACGCCTTGCGTGGCCCCGGTGGCCCGGGAACGGGTAGCACGAGAGCGTGGGGGCTCGTCCTCACTTTCCGAAGAATCGGTTGACGAATCCCTGACTTGGGCATTAGACTCAGAGGATGAAGAAGAGGACGAATCAGGTTCCAATTTAACCTTTCTCTTCTTTCCCGCATGGCGGTCTTTGGAGCGTTGCGACTTCCGAGAACCTTCGGAAACCGGCACGCCGGGCGCCACAGCATCGTGGATGATCGTGTGCTCGACCGTTTCCAGGCGGGCCGCTAAGCGGTTTAAACGATCAGCTGCCTGCTCATGCAGGACAGCCGATTCCTTTCGGTCTTCCATGATCTGGTTGACATCAGACCGTAAGACACGGACGTCTTGCGAAACATCCCGAACATCGGCTTCGTACAGCCGTTGCCGGAGTTTCGTAATGTCGTGAATCAGAGCCACGTGAGAGTTCTGCATCACGCGCACTTGTGCCTCTAATTCACGGAGGGTATACTCGTCGGACCTCGACGACATGGCTTCAGCCGCTTGCGCGGAATTAGCCGGTCCTTGAGCTGGTGGGGCCCCATTGTTGGTACGGGGACCCCGGGAAGCCGGTGCTTAAGCGGTATCACCCGGGACGTTCAGTACATCCGTTGCTAACGGCGGGAGGCTCTGAGCCAGTCCAGATGATTCCGGTGGTCCGGCAATTGGGCCAGGTGCAGACCCAGCCTTCGAGCGACCGTTGTCACGGCGAGATTCCATTGTCCGCCGAAGCAATCAGGAGTTTTAAACGAACGATTACCGCTTCCAGCAATAACGCAAAGTGCATTCCCCCCACGCAGAGGGATACAGCACCAGTTTCCACTACAACAAAAGTTGGCCAGAAAGCCGTTTCTAAGTCGGGAGACCACTTGTGGGGCAAAGCCGGGAACGGAAGGAAAGAACACAAACCGCGCCAGCGGCTACGCACCCAAGGTGTGCAGCCTTGCTCCCTATTGGGGCAGAGCAGTGGCAGAACCCTCCGATGAGGCCGACACGTGCCGGGCGTAACTCCGGGCAGCCTATTCCTGACTTAAAGACGGAGGTTGGGGGTGGCAATCGGGTTGCCAACAGGATGGATTCCACTGGGTGTGGCGTATCCCGTAGAAAAAGGGACGAGATAGAAGGTAGCAAAATGAGCCGCACTGCGGAGCACAGACTCGTGAGAGCTGGGAATAATCCCGAGACAAAAAGGGGCAAACCTGTGCAACAGGGCGAAGTGTAACGAAGCCGTAAGACGGGAAAACAAAAAGAGTGTATGGGAGAATGATAAATAAGAGACCGTAAGGACGGATCGGTGCTTCTCGGGGACGGAAGTGGATAACTTGTCCGGATAAGCGGCGGTATTCCCCGGGAATGGGGCGAAAGACCGTGCGCAAGCGGAACTCAAGCTAGAGCCAAGGCCTCGTTGAGGTTTACTTCCCCGTACAGTGGCGGCAAGTGCCGCCACTTATATACGGCTGACAAATATCACTAAAATATCTAAGTACCGGGCACGCCGGCCAACACTACCCACGTGTACCTCCGTGGCACACTTCCAACGGCGCATCCGGTAATCGGGCGCGTGCACACACGTGTCGCGCCAATCCTACCCTTCATAGGCGGATCCCTAATCCGGGCCAAATAGGCAAATAGACTTCATAATAGTAGGAAGTTCAGCCGAAAATAACAACGGATATATGAGTGGCATCCCCCTCAGTCCCTGCCAAGGGCAATTGCTCTACACTTTTACCAAGTGGTCTTCCCAGTCAGGAGCGTCGCTTTCCTGTTCAATCGGTTCCGTTTCCTCCGCCTGTTGTTGACGCGTTATTCTCTCTAACAGTGTTGAGACGTTGGGAAGTGGAGAAGAATTGATGTGCTTAAAATCCAAAATGCGACAAGTGACTACCGAGTTTTTCTCAGGAACGAAGACACGACTGAGTGTGGTGTTGCTTTGCATGCCCACGAAGTGTGCAAATACTGAGCGAGGGAGGAACTTCTTTGATGCTGCCGTTTTCGAGCGGTATACAAAGGCATAACCGTGCTGCCCAAAATTTGGAATATGGATGAAGTCGATTTCCGTGGTCGGGTCCCATTCAAGGATGGGTATCCGTCCCTGAATCCTTGCTGAGGGGGCCCGATTGCGGAGCCAGTTAGCGTGATTCATTGCCTCTGCCCAGAACACTATAGGCAATTTGCTGGCGAACAGGAGAACACGAACTCTGGTCCAATGTTCTTGGATAAGTCTCTCCGCAGAGCCATTTGATTCGGAAGCATATGCTGGGGAGAAGTCCAGTGCTATGCCATTATTGAAGCAAAAAGTGTCCAGCTCGTTGCTTTTATGCTCACCTGCCCCGTCCAGGCGAACATTTTTGAGACGAAACGAGTGGTTGAGTTCAAGTTCAGACCGGCGTTTGTACCAGTCTACGTACTTGAGGATGCTGGCTCCCGTCTTGTCCATGAGGAAGAACACATCCGACTTAGAAGTGTAGTCATCCAGAATGGCCATGGCGTATGTAGCGCCAGAGAGAGAAGGTGATATCTTTCCAGAAACATCCATGTGGATGAGTTCCAGAGGGCTGGAGGTGGAGACGGATCGCGTTCTTGTAACAAGCGGGTTGCGCTTCATCTTGCCAGTGAGACACGGGACGCAAGTCAAGGATTCGAGTATGGAGCGTTGGAAGTAAGGAACAGAGTCCAAGGCCTTTGACAAATTCTGGTACCTAGTAGGGTGAAGGTGACCAGTGCGTCCATGCCAATCGAGAGCGAGTTCTTGGTTCGCATTACCTGCATTGACCACCATGACCTGCTTGCTTGTGTCGCTGAGATCCATGGTGAATAGCCCTTGGTGAATTTGTGTTTCCCAAATCACCTTAGAGTTGCGCATAGGATCCATGATAAAGCAACCGTTGAATGGGCGCAGTGTTGATGTGAATACGACCATGAAGTCCGTGCTTAGAACGCCAACGGAGAGTATGTTGGATTGAAATGCAGGAGCGTGGTAGGCTTCTACGACAGTTCCATTGTTCAGTGGGATCCAAAAGTGTCCTTTGCAAACCAAGCGAGTTGTGCCGGAGGCTGCTTGAACAGTCTCCACGTTGATACGTTCATAGCGAATGAAGGATTTACGAGAATGGAAGAAATGGTGTATTGCACCAGAGTCGATGTAGGCTGAATCGACTTTTTGTTGCGATAGAAGCGCGACATTGCTTTTGTACTTCACCAAGTTGCAGTTGAAATTCGTTGAAGGTGGTGGGTCATCATCTCTTTGCACCACATACGATCTGGGGTTAGATTTTCCATTATCATTCCCCCTTGGTGCAAAGCGTGTGTTCCAGTTTGACTGCCGCTGGTCTCGTCGATTGTCCTCACGGTTGTGCGTTGACCGATAGAAGGAACCACGGGAGCGGTTTGGTTGTGCAGTATTTCGAGGGCTATCGCGGTGAGTTTTGTTCGACTCTTCCCGCTTACGTTTGTAACATTCCCTTGCATAATGTCCACGGCGTCCACAATAGTAGCAGTTGTCTTCGTGGGGGTCTTTTGTCATAGAGGACTTGTTTCGATGAGAGCGTCGACGGCGTCCGTTTTTGTTTGCCCTGTTGATTTTGGGTTGTGTGTGGGTTTTGGAGGACGGAGCCTGCTGTGGATTGTTCGGATTCTTTCTTCGAGCGACCTCAGCTTCAACTGCATTGACGATAGAGTCGAAACCAACTTGGGTGAGGTTTGACATCATCGCAAGTGGGGAGAAGGAATTGGGCAGGCTTCTGATCAGTTTTGATACTTTTTCCTTATCCGAGAGTTCTTCGTCGTACGTGGCGAGTTCTCCAACAAATTCTAAGAGCTTTGAGACATGTTTGTTCCAGTCTTCATCGTCCTTATACATCAGTGTGTCTAATCGATGACGAATGTTTTGAACGGCTTGTGTGTTTGATGTAGTGTACACGCGATTCAGTTCGTCCCACAATTCGTTTGCTGTTTTGTCGTCGTCGTCGACGAAAGTTCGAACGAGTGCAAAAGGGGAGTCACCAAGACATAATGTGATAGTGCTTTTCGCTCTCACGGATTTTTCAAACCAAGTCCGGTGTGCACGGTTGTTTGGTGTGAATCCGTCGGGGCGGGGACTCAAACCAGAAAGGAAGGCGTCACCGCGACGGAGGTATGCAAGCAGTCGACGGCGCCACAGGATGTAATCGGTAGGGACCTTGAGCTTTGGGAGCTTACCTAGCAGCTCGTTTGACCCGGACATCTTGTGGGTTGTCGGAAATAACACTCGGGGAAGTGTATTGATCAACCTTCTTTTCTAGCGGGAAAGGATTCCGCAAGACAACGTCTCTCCACTTCTTTTGTTGCTTTGTAGTGGCAATGCGACCACGTCATGTATTTTAGAGGCATTTCGCAATGACATCAGGTTAGTATGTGTCGACGCCAAGAATGATGCGAAATGGCAGACAATTACAGGACAGGTATGCGTCATATATAGTAGCAGGCGGGGTGTAGGAATAATTCGTGGTGGTGAAGAGAGTTTGTTTGTGTAATATGAGTGCTTCGCTTGTCCCCTACCGGTGGAGGGATTCTTCTAAGCGGGGCCACTGACAGGAGATGCTATCTTCGAACCCCTAGAGGTCAGACCTCTGACTCCGGGAAATTCTCTCCCGGTGAGACACGCTTTTCTACGACCTGCCAAGTCCTACGTATCAGGGACGAGGTGCTGTTGTCCTTACGGAATGTCCAGGGTAGGTTACTAACGAAAGATACGTCTTCACCAGTTAACACCCTCTAATTCCTTGCGGGACGTTAGCGCGGCGATCTCTCCCAATCCATGTAGCTTCGCAGCAGTAGAGCCCGAACGACGAGACACCCCGTCACGAAAGCGAAAGCAGAGCACCCCCCAGCAGAGCCAGTTATACGGTGTGATGCTTCGCGCAGTCGTTTGGTTCAAGTCCCCAGTCGATTCCCTACCGGTCCTCGGGATCACTACTGTCGCTCCATCACACGGGCCGCAATAAAAAAAAACGGCGAAGGAGGCCCTTAATCCGGGTGCAATACTTCTCACCCTAGAATACCTTTCCACACGCAGCTTCCCGTGGGACGGTGGGTCTTATAAAACTCGACCTCATTAGGAGGAGGGAGACACTCCTTTCGGCGTAACGAGAATGCCGATGAAGGCGCAAGGCCGGAGGCAGAAAACCGAAGAAGGCGCAAGAGCCGGAGGCACCAAGCCGAAGAAGGCGTAGAGAAACCAAGCCAAGGAAGGCGCAAAGCCGGAGGCAGCAAGCTAAAGAAGGCGCAGGAGCACCAAGCCGAGGAAGCGCCGAGATCTGAAGTAAAGGCAGAGCGGCGCTATGTATCCAAGGTGGTGCGGCGGGGTGTGTTGCGGAAAGAAAAGGCGCGGCGGAGTGTGTAGCTAAAAGGCGGCGCGGCGGAGTGTGTAGCAAAGTGGCGGTGGTGTGTGTTATAGCAGAGGGCGGCGCGGCGGAGTTTGTAGCAATGAGGCGGCGCGTCGGAGTTTGTAGGGAAGGATTGAACGGCGTGGCCTGGGGCAGCGGCGCAACGGTTGGGGGGCGCAGTCGTTTGTGGGGAGATGTGCTGCTCTCTTCCCCACCGGACGAACCCGCCGGCGGAGGGAGCAGTGCAATTTATTGAGTGGAGTGCAGAACTACGGAGCACGTCTCACCGAGACTACTTACTACGTGGCCACATGTGGCGCGTTCGCTTTGCTTCAAATGACGCGGTATTCACACGCTTTGGACTTGATACCCCGTGTCCAACGGTGAATTCCGGTGAGCCGGCGTGTGCTGCGCTGGCCCCGTGTGGGTTGTACACAGCACTTCTCCCGTTTTGGGCGTGTACAGCTTGCGCTGCGCCCATTACTTGGGGAGATTTTGATTCTTTTGCCATTGGATTGCCGTCCTGGGCGGGTGCTTTGTCCGGAACGACCGGTTTCTCACTGGCTTTGACGCCATGATCTGCCAAGACGCTCGGGGTGGGCGGACGCGTGCGCGATGAACCTACAACTGACTCCCCTGTCTCAGGGTTATCGATTCCGTTGCGGACGGTGGGTGTCGTTGTTGTGGCGTCTCCCAGGGTGGAGGGCGCAACTGCTGTTGAACCTTCTCCCGAGGGGCTTGGTCGTCCAGACCCAGCGCTGCTGGTTCATCCTTTGCGCTGCGCTCTGCCTCTTTCGGCGATGGTGCCGCTGCCATTTCCGTTCCTGCGGGAGACTCCGTAACCGACGGTCATGAGCATACACCCTGATTGGGGCTTTGCGAAGCAAGTCGATTGTCGTGCTGCGTGTGCGGCGACGACTCCGCTTCACTAACCCGTGTTCCACGGTGCGAATTCTGTTGCGACGGCGAAGAATCTCCTTTGGAGCGGCGAACCTCCTCCCCCTCCTTAGACGGAGCGATGGGAAGGAGTAATGGAACTCCCGCGTGGCGGGTAATAATGCGTGCCATGGGGGTCGTAGAAGTTCGGCCAAAATGGCCTGTGCTATCCGGCGAAGCCGGGTTTTCCGATAACATCGGAATGTCTGAGAGGCCCCGGGTGGGATGTGGTAAAACGAATAATCGTTCGGCCACAGATGTTCCCGGTTTCTCCGGTGCTGTTGTACCCATAGAAACGGGAGTTCTACTGTCCAAAACTACCTCGGAAGACGGCGGAGGGGCCGGGACAAGGCGATCGCAAGATAGCCGCTCATGCGTGTGTCGCCCATTTCAACCACGACTGTGTCGGTAGTTACGGATATCACCCTGAAAGGTCCGTCTGCCAATGGCGATAGCTTGTGACGTTTCTCCCGTTCCGGGTTGTAGTACTCTTTCCGTACGAAGATGTAGCTACCTACCGCAATTGGCGGGTTGTTGGATCTTCGTAAACGAGCGTCGAAATTCCGCTTGTATGCGGCTTGGGCTCTGGCCATTGACTTCCGCGTAGCGGGTACCAACTTCGTGAGCCACTCTCTCCACCTTTGTCGGTAATCACCCACAGATGAGAAGCTTCCAAACGTAGCCTGCGATTCCAATGCCGCAGGCGGGGGAGTACGAGACAATACCAATTCAAATGGTGATACTCCGGTAGTCCGGTGAACTTGCGTATTGTACGCGAACGTCACCGCATCGGTTTACAAGTCCCAATTCTTGGGGTGGTCAGCAACGTAGGAACGGAGGGCGGCTAGCATCGTCCGGTTGAACCGTTCAACTTGCCCATTACATTGGGGATGATAGGTAGTTGTGAACTGGTTCTTCACGTCCAGGATGGGGCAGACATCCTGGAAGAAGCACGACGCGAACTGCTTTCCGTTATCGGACAACAACTCTACTGGAGGACCGTACGCGAATGCCCAATGGGTAACGAATGCGTTAGCCACCGTGTACGCGGTTGTCCTCCGAAGAGGGACAGTCCGAACAAGCTTCGAGAAGCGGTCGGTGATCACAAGTAGAAATTTGTTCCCTCGTTTTGTCTTGAGGAGTGGCCCGAGGATGTCAATTGCGACAAACTCCAGCGGTGCCCTAGCAAAGAATAGCTTCAGCGATTTGCTGTTCTTCCGAAGTTTCACTCGGTTCTTTGCGCTCTCCGTGCAGAAGCGTACGGTCGCGTAGCAATCCACCGCCATTTCGGGCCAATTAAAGTCCCTTCTCAGGGTGAGATAGAGCTTCCGGCCACCGGCATGACCACCGATCTTCAGGTAATGCGTTAAATTCAACACTTGCGATTGCAGGGAGTGCGGCACCACTACTGGGGGGGTAGCTTCGACGTTCCTCACGAGGTAACCTTGGTCGTCTACCCCGAAGGGGAGTGCTTCACCACCGTTAAGACGGGCGCGTATCCCTATGCAAAAGAGGTCTCCGAACTGTTCTCCTACCAGTTCCTCTGGAGTTATGGGGACAAAACTCCCCGGTGGGGGTTTCCCAGTAGCGATCTCATTAGAAGCCAGTAGTTCGTCAAAGTCAGCGTTCATATCCAGATCTTCTGGCCATTCCGGATCTTCCAGTTCTTTTCCGTCCACGACGAAGCAGAGGATGTCGTCATCCTTGGTTGCGAGGGCCTCCCCACTTTTGGGGAATCGGGACAGTGCGTCGGCCTGCTTGTTCTGCACCCCCTTCTTATATATGACTGTGAAGTCATATTCCGCTAAGCAGAGTCTCCACCGCATCAAGCGGCCAGATGGATCAGAGATATTCATCAACCATCTCAGCGAGGAGTGATCCGTATATACGGTAAAGTGAACACCCATAAGATAGGGGCGAAGAGTGGTCAGTGCCCACACAACTGCGAGACACTCTTTCTCCGAAACGGAGTAGTTCCGCTCGTGGACGTTCAGCGAGCGCGACCAGTACCCGATGGGTTTCAGTTCCCCTTCCGGGGTGGTTTGGAAAAGAGGGCAACCGACTTGGTAGTCGCTCGAGTCCGTATCCACAAAGTACGGCAATCCCAATTCGGGTAACGATAAAATCGGTGCTGACGTGACAGCCTCCTTTAAGGAGTTAAAAGCTTCCGCTTGCGCGGGATTTAAGGGTTCCAGTTTCGGCGGTTGTCCCTTGCGCAGGAGTGCGTTGAGGGGCGCCGCGATGTCCGAAAAGTTCGGGATGAACCGTCGATAGACGTTGACCAGCCCTAGGAAGGATCGCAATTCCGTCTGAGTACGGGGTTCCTTTGCCTTCATTAGGGATTTGACTCGAGCTTCCTGGATCGACAGCCGTCCAGGGCGGATAATGTGACCAAGATACTTGATAGTATCTGTGAAAAACTCACACTTCCTCAGCTTGAGGGTTATCCCAGCATCCCGTAAAACGGTTAGAACTTCACGTACATGGGTGAGGTGGTCGTCGAGGTTAGCTGAGAGGACGATGATGTCATCCAGATATACCAAACACGACCGCCACTTGAACCTCTTGAGCAGGATATCGACCGCTCGTTGGAACGTAGCGGGGGCGTTGGTCAACTCAAATGGCATCCGCTTGAAGCGGTAGGACCCGGAGTGACAGACAAAGGCTGTCTTGTCGCGGTCCTCTTCCCTTACAGGGACTTGCCAATATCCCCATTTGGCATCCAACGCCGTGAACACGGTTGCGTTTCCGAGTGAATCAATGCACTCATACATCCGAGGAATCGGGTAAGTATCCCGTACTGTTACGGCGTTTAACCGAAGGTAGTCGACACAAAATCGCCACGTACCGTCGGTCTTTAATGCCAGTACGATTGGGGATGCCCAGGGTGATTGAGCGGGTTCAATCACCCCGGCGCGGAGCATCTTGTCAACTTGAAAATGCTCCTCTTCCCGAGCCTTCGGTCCTGTCCTATAAGAGGGTTGCGCAACGGGACGCGTGTTCGGCATCAGCTCAATCCGGTGTTTCGTTGCATCTATCTCTCCTAGAGAGCCATCCCACATAGTGGTAAATTCCCGTAACATGTTACGGAGTCGATCGCAGTGCGAATCCGGTACATGACGGAGGTCCAGCTCTTTGAGAGCCTTCACCGGGTCAAGCCGGTCGTAGCTTCTGGGGCCACGCTCTCCTGTTGGTACAGGGTTCGATTCCGAATCATTCGGTGACTTCTCAGTTGACACGGCAGTATTCTCCGTTAAATCGGCAATGTCCTCTCCCTCCTTAGACGGGGCGTCGGAGTTCTCTGTACTCACCACCTCGTCAAAGGAAACTAAACCGAGAACATCGGCAGCTGTCATCCGCGTCGTGAGCATCGCGAGCGGGTGCGGGGTAACTGATCCAATTACTTGGTTCTTTTCCAGATACTGGGGTTTGCTGCCAAGGTTGGCAACGAGTACCCGAAATGGGATATCTGGTGTGACCTGCACGACACCGTTCGCGAAGGCTAATTGACAATGCTCGTACAACGAGGAAATGGGTTGCACAACCCAAAGACCGTGTTGACGGGAATTGACCTGCTCCATTACATGTGACTCAGGCGGGATAGAGACAGACAAAGCGACGCGTAGCTTCGTAGATTCCTGGCGCGCCGGAGGTGATTCTTGCGCGGCAGGGTGTGGAACCTGCTTCCGCGAAGCCCGCTTTAGCGGACGTCAAACAATTGGATCACACGATCCGTTGTCCAGTTCGACACGCCTGAGGCGGGGCCTGATTGCATCGACAAATCTGTCGCAGTAATCACATCCCAGTATCACTGGAGCGGCCAATGACCGACAGACTATAAAGTCAAGCTTCACCATCATGGTGCCCAACCGTACGACCAAGTCGACGGTGCCTACCGTTTTCAATGGGTTGTTGTTCGCATCTGCGACATCCATAACCGCATCAGCGCGGATTCGAGCCCGCACCTGCGGAGGCAAAAGGGATTCCATGACAAAGTTCGGGCCGGCACCTGTATCCAGGACACTTAGAGTTCTTACCTGAAACTGGGGGTTAAGGCCAAGGTCGGCGTAAACTTTATAGTTACGCTTGGCCATGACAAAAATTTTATCCGGGATCCGGTTGTTTCTTACCAGTATCCACGGTCGACGCAGAACACCTAAGTGTTCCGAATCCGCGTCTGCGGTGTCCTTCCTAGTGAGGATCTTCACCGGGGGGCGAGGCAACGACGCCTCGAGCGTCACGAGCCTCAACTCTGAGGACGCCTCTCCCAAAGGGGAGACTCCCTTGTTTAGTTTTCCTGGGCTTCCGCCTGCGGCGGCTTCTCAGGCTCCTCAACGACGAGGGCTTGGGATCCTCGTTGACGGTTTTCCACGTGAGTGGTGTTTGGAACGTACGCCTGCTGAGCGGAGACATCCGACCGCATCAGAACAGACCGCGCAGGTGGGAGGGTATGTGACAGGTCCAGTTTCGCGCGCAAGTACGATGCGATGGGCACTGTGCGATTCTCCTTTGGAGTGAGGGCTTCGTAGTTCGACACTACCTTGCCCATTTCTCTCAGAGAGAGGAGACATTGCGGGGATGTGTGACCGTGCGTATAGCACAGGTGGCATATCAAACGCAATACTCCTGCTTGCAGGTTACATTTCCGAACTTCGGCAAAACGAACCGCAGGGCGGGGGTCTCTCCATCCAGGCCGTTGAAAACGGGTACCTCCATTCGAATATGGGAAAGAAGGCGCCGTTATACGACGGTTGTCCACATACAGCGCTGGGTCGACCAGTGCTGTACCGAACGATGTATCCGTCGTGGACGGGAGTTCCGTAGTCGGCAAGGAGATAACTTCGCCGTGAGCCAACTGCACGTTGTCGTATCCCCGTTGAAGGTGTTCAGCCGCTACCAGCGAGAGCGATGGGGGGCGGTCCTTCATCACCAACGCTTTTGCGGACTTCGACCTCGAATGAGGAACACGAGCACCTACTGCATCACCCTCCGCGCGCGCGGCTTGAACCAACTCGAGGTAATTAATCCTCGGCTTGTCCTCCCGACGGCGGGCAACGAAGGACTTGATGGCTGCACTCAGCCCATCGATGAACATCGTACAACGTTCCCCGGCGGGGTAGACATTACCACAGCGGTGGAAAGCCTTGTTAAGGCGTACCGAACAATCGGTTTCAACCTCGTCGTGGCGCTGACGAGTATCCCTCAAAGCTAGGATCGGGGACTGAATGGTATCATTCGTCGCCTAGGACCTCAAGAGGTACTGGACGGCTTCAGACCAGCACGTCAACCCCTCCTTCGGAGGCTTTCGTAGAACCTCTTACAGAGTGATATTGGTCTTCAGCCACTCCCCGTAAAAAGTACGGCAGCGCCACGTAGGCTTGTCCTTCGTTCATCCCGAGTATATCGGCTTCCGCAACAAAGCGGGCGAGGAAATCCAACACCAGGATTGGGTCCTCTCCAGAAAATGTCTGGTTCCGGAGTGAAAGCTGCATTCGCTTGATGCAAT
Organism: Gracilaria gracilis; assembly: GCA_030374805.1. Classification (NCBI taxonomy): domain Eukaryota; phylum Rhodophyta; class Florideophyceae; order Gracilariales; family Gracilariaceae; genus Gracilaria; species Gracilaria gracilis. The sequence goes on from JARGSG010000068.1 coordinate 329,583, forward strand.
CTTTCACTCATCCCGTTCCACGGGTGTACGCGCCAAAGAGGAGTCTCCCAACCGATAGTATCTGTACGAAAGTAGCTGGCGATACATCCTATTCGTAGGCTTCAATTCCCGTAGTCCGGAGTGTCTTCTACCCTTTGTACGGGAGCGAATCACCCCCTGGGTGGCAGACGACCGCTTTGAGCGCGAAGAGCGCCCGCGGCGACCGTCCTCCGACTCGGAGTCTGAAGTAGTAGACCCATCCGAGTCACTCGGGTTAGAATACGACGAAGTCGGTGTATTCAAATGATCGTTGTGGCGTTTGGAATTCCGCATGAGGCGGCCTTTGCCTGTTCCAGCGGGCTGGTCGCGTTGTGACACGGCAGCAGCCGGATCATGCGGGGAGTTCTCATCCATTAATATGGTTTGTTCCAACGTCTCCAGACGGGCACGGACGCGATTGAATCGCTCCTCAATCCCTTCAACCAAGGCGGTGGGCGAACCCAAACACTCCAACATTTTGTTGACATCAGACCGTAATATACGGAGGTCTTCAGCAACATCCCTCGCAGCGGTACTCTCGACCACCTCAAGGAGGGCTGGAAACTCCCCTACAAAGGCATTATGGGCGGCACGCAGAGTGCGTACCTGGTTTTCCAGGGAAGTCCCCTGGGGAGTGTTAGAAACAAACTCCCGGCGAGGTTGGGATCCCGCGGCAGCGGTTGCCGGCTGGGACGCCAGAGGCGCACCAGTGGCAACTGGAGCAGGCACAGCGACGGGCCGAGAAGAGGCCAACGGGGGCAAAGAAAGGTCCCAGGATTCCCGGTGTTGGCTCGAAGTCCGAGAGAAAACCCTCGCGTGGGAGGTTGAACCAGCCCGAATCGGGATCTTAAAAATCACCCGATCATCGGGAACATCCCCACCATCATGGGAGCGGCTGCGAGTAACTGCCGGCTCCGCACGAGATGGCTTTCGAGACATCGGTAAATCCGTTCAACGGGAAAAGACGGAATTTTCCGGAACAAATGGAAGTCACCTCAAAGAGGAAAACAACACACAAAAACTTTCGAAGTCGGGAGACCACTTTGTAGTACAACGCCAGAGGCGGGAGGACACCACGAAGACGTCCGAGATCTTCCTCCGTAGGAGGGTAGTCAGCAAACAGAGTCTCTCTGGCAAGGCACGACGAAGTCGGGTGTAAGCCGAGGCCAAGCCGTCACGACGGGCGTAGAGAGTTGAGCAAGGATCGGTGTTGGCAACACGTGTGTGGGGTGAACGGGTCCTTGAGAGAGGCACGAGTCCACGGAAGTGGGGAAAGAGAAAAGGAATCCGCGAGAGCGGGGGATGGAAAGAAGGAAAAAAAGAAAAGGGCAAAAAGGCTACGGTAAACACTGGGGTTATCCCTGTACAGGGTCGAACGCGACACAAGCGGAAAACACTCCCACGAATGGGTCCTGTTAGGTGACGCAGGGAGGATACACTACCCGTAGGCAACGGAGCCTCTCTTCTGGAAGGAGTCGATGACCGCCGAAGGCGAAGAAGTATAGAGGAAACCCTGGTTGGGGAAGTTTACTTAGTGGCGATGGCCAGGTGCCGAGCCACTATATAGTATAGTAATCTCCCTGCAACTAGGCAAAACTATTAAATAAATATCTAAATTACCAGCAATGCTGTGCCAACCATCCGTTGCAAGAGCTCCACACGTGTCTTAGTCACACCCAAATTGGGGCTGCGGTGCGAGTGCACGTGTGCACCGTGCACATTATGCAGACCGCATTGCGGCACACAACCCTTGTGTAGCTGCAGTAACCATCAGCACGCGCAAGCGGAAAAAACGACTAAGTCGGTGAAATATCCCTTGTAGGGCGTTGCACTACACGGTTTGGCATTCGTTGAACTGTATCTACCATCCCGGTGACCACCTGCTGGTCCTCACTTTACACCTGGGAAACTCTCTTCTCTCACTTCCAATAAGGTCTGAAATCCACAGTGGTCTTGCTCCATCCGTTCGGTATCCAGAAGAAAACGGAACCATTTCTTTCAAGGACGGCGATTCTACCACCTGGGAGAATGGATAGCTTCTCCCAGTTGCCGTACGGTCGTAAACCGTTTCGGTTATGGTAGCTTGAGGGGTCTCACCATGGCCGTACTGTAGCAGTTCGGATGTTCCAATGTGGAGCCGCAAGTATTCCCATTAGGTTCCTATACGGTGTCGACCATACCGGTATGCACCTCTGCATGTTCCTCGATGACGGAGGAACAGTGCCTCCTTTCTGCCAAATGGTACGTTGATGTGACCCAATTGGTGCGACGAAGGCTTCCCTGCCTATACCCTGTGTGAGATCTGGGACTCTTGGTACGACCTTTGCGCAGGTCGGATCCTGTTTGTTTCATCTTATGTATAGGCCGATAGAAAATTTGGCACCTTTAAGGTCCGATTCACCTAATTAGTTCAGGTTTCCATTGTCCACAAACGAATCATACAGTTTTCAGTTTGGTTTGAAACTTGAAGAGGTGTCAACAAAACCCTTTGGTAAAGGGACAGACCCTCCTCCCTCTTCCTTAGACCAGCGTATCGCGATGGTTTGGGGATTTCAATGATGGGAGTAATGGAGCGAACCAATTGGTGTCACCTCTCATTTCGGTCGTTTCTTTTATCTACCAACAGGTTTCCCTTCTATCTAAGACCTTCATGGTAAATTGAAAGGCTCATATGAAAGTTTCAGTACACTACCAGACTTCCACACGGTTAATCAATTGGTCCAGACGAGCACCTTTTTGGTGTTCTATATCCAATACCAACAGGTTGCGTTTCGAAGATCTACCTTGAGGTTGCATCACGAAACCCATTTGGTAAGCTCAGAACACCACCAGTTTCACAAAAAGTTGACCAACTGGTTCTAAATACCGTAGAGGTACGCCATTCGATTTCTGTTCTGCAAGACGGATTATTGTAGATAGACCCATGCGCTTCGGCGATGGACCCAGTGTGTTGCTTGCAATGTGGCTTTAGTTTCCAATGAGGTCCAGCTCTCCATGCCAAATTGAAGCCTTTGACCCACCGTTCGGTTGCACTACTACCCTGGAGAAGGTGCACTCGTATGTCTGTTGGGTTTCGGCACCCTCTTCATCGGGGCTCAATAATCCCATTCCCCTGGCGGGCATATGTCCTCAACGGGTGCCGGTATCCTTTCAAAGCGGTTTCGTTGCTCCCCAAATGGATTCGACTCTGACCGTCAAGGTAAGACTCCAAATGGACACCCTAAACGGCTGGGAACGCCAACCTGTTGGTCCTCAAGCGCCCCTACCAATATGGTGTCTCTTCCAGCTGGTGGTAGTCCAACCCGTTCTGGTCATCATCGTACCGTTGCTACGAAACCATTTGGTGGGAGCCACAATAGAACCTCCAAGGTATTCCACCATCACTTCGTCACATCCTCCACGTTATCCTCGTCTTCCACTTCTCTCTGCCACAACCTGTTTAGTTAGCATACCATTTAGACTTCCAACCCATTTGCAATTTACCGCGTAGTTGCGAAGCCTCTGTGGTTATTGGAGGCAGGTTAGCTGTGCTTTCCAATTAGTTCTTGCCATTTAGATCGCCTCTCGACGCTTGGTTCGCTTCTCTACTTGCCTACAGGAGCAAGCTTTTGAAACTTTCTGGACTTCCCTTCTTGGTCGAGCAACCTGTTGGCGTGGTTACCATACGTTCTTCGACCTCCACATGGTGTCAACCAAACTTTTTGGTACGACCAGAGGGAGCTACGGTCGCCCAACCTACTGGATGGCTTTCCATACGGCTTCCGAACTCCAACTGGTATGAACTAAACCGATTGGTAATAACGGAGAAGTCTACGGACACTCCTCCCCCTTCCTTAGACCAGCGTACCACGATGATCCGAGGATTCTACCGATAATCGTAGTTGATCAAACCAATTGGGGTTACTGCGCTCCTCCTTTCTCTGCTCTCCATTTGGTCACCAGCCTTTCCATAGCCACCACCAGTTGGTTTCGAACCATTGCTGAAAGCGCATGATGGAGGCCAGTCTGCACTGCTGACCATGCGCAGCACCATTATGGTTACTTCACTCGCTACGCGCTCCAGCGCACCATCCAGCAATGTATCCAGTTGGTTGTGCATTGCCTCTGGGACCGTATGCGGGCGCACGCGCCGCATTGACCAAGAGGTTACTTGCAAGGCGAATCAAAATTTCCGCCGCGGAAATTACCCCTTCAAATGGTACCGAAAACGGCGAAACCTCTTTTGGCCTGTTTCTCGAGAACCAAGCGGTTTGAGAGGCTGAGAATGGCCGATTTGGGCTCCCGGCGCGGTCGAAATACTTAGATTTTTTTAACTCGCCGGCGCGCGAGCACTACCCACAATAGTGTAAACCAAATCGGTTACTCGCCCACGGCGCACGAATCCAATCGGCCGCCAACCTCCGCAGTCGAAAAACGCAATTTTTTTACTTGTACCTTTCGGCCACGCGCTTGCGCCACACGCGCGTCCACTCTTGACGGTTCGCCCGTGTTGGGCGCGTGTCCAGTGGGTTTTGGGAGTACCCATTTGGTTCCGGCGTAAAGCGCACCGGTGGGTTCGATGATCAAGCAGACCCAACGGCAGGCGGGCATGGGGATCGATTGTACCAAATGGTTGCGAGCGTGCGAAGAGCTCCTCGGGGCGCGTTCCGCGTGGTTTATCGATATTACCATATGGATGGCAGCCAGTTACCAAACGGTTGCGAGCGTGCGAAGACCTCTTTGCGACGCGTTCCGCATGGTCAACCACCACAGCTACCACATTAAAGGTACGTTCACGTTTTCTCTCCCTCTGGATTCTGGGCGAACTCACTTGGTCCTCTTCCTTCTCTGCTTTCGGTTCGTTCATCAGCTACCAATCGGATATTTCGCGAGTTTCCAATTGGTTGTTCGTAGTTCATTGCTTCCATTTGGTTAGTAGTTATTACCTAGCAGGGGAGAACGCGTTCTCCCCAGCTTCTCTCGTTCCCTTCACTATTGTGGCTTGGAGGGTTATCCAGATGTTAAAGTGTCGCCTGTGCCTCACGACGCGCAGGAGATCCTTGCGCTCGTGTTCCCATTCGTACCAGCTGGCTCAGTATCGGAAACCTTTTGGGGTGCATCTAAGACCATTTGGAGATTCCAAAAGATGTCAGGGGTACCGCCTGGCAATTTCCCTATAGGCTAAATTATCCAAAGCAGTACCCACCTCGATATTTATGGCTTCAACTTCATGGCACTTGGACCCCCGTATCAGCGGGCGGCTGCGTAACGGAGCGTCGGTGTTCTCGGAATGCTAGTTCAGTATGCTAGGTCGCTAGTTGTGAAAATAAAAGTCCAAAAAAACTAGCATTTTTGCAGTTTGCGCTAGTTGGCAAGGCAAAAAATTTTTTTTGGAAATTACGTTTCCGTTCAGTGCAGTTCCAACTTCACCTACTGGAGTTGAAGGCTAGTTTGCGTTTTTTTCTGCCACTCGTAATTACAATCCCCACACTCGTCCAAAACACTCTAAGAAATTACGAACCCACCATTAGCGCTCCCTCCTTCCAACCCTGCATTCGGATCCTGAGTCTCAGTTTCCCTAAATGTAAAGTTGAAGAACTCCAACGGAACACTCTCTCCATTCTCGTACACCCTCCTAGCCCCAAACTGGCTTCCAACCCCTCCCAGCCTCTTCTCCTCCTGCTCCTCCAGTATGCGCTCCGCCGTTCGAACAGCCGCCGCTACACTACCAAACCCAACTAGTGGCGCCCCACCCGGCAGCTGCCGCGGTACACACACCTCTCCATCCTCGTCCACCATCACCCCACCGTTTCGCCTCTTCCTCAACCGACTCCCCCCAACCTCCCCTCCATTCCCTTCACCGCTCCTCCCCCTCACACACCCACGTCCACCACGAGAGGCAGGCGTCACCAGTGACCCTTTCTCTCTTCCCGGCTCCCTTCCAACGCCTTCTTCCCTCACCAGCTCCTTCACCTCCAACAACAATTGGCACGCCTTCCCCACCTGTCCCACTTGCACCTCCAACACCTCCACACGTCCCATCAGCCCCATATTCTCCCTTCTAAGCGTCACCAGCTCCCTCCCAACGCACTCTACCATCCCACTCACATGCCTTCCAGTCCCCATTCCAGCCAACTTCATCCTTTTCCGAATCGTCGAAATCAAATCCATTGGCACCCCAATCTCCGACACACTCAGCACCACCCCTCCCATCTCACCAACCATCTCAGAAAGCCAGTCGTCCAAATGCTCCTTCAGATCCCCTCCAAGTCTCCTCAACCGCACCTCCATCTCCGCCGTGAACCATCTCTCCTGTCCTCCATCCCCTCCACCCCCATCACCCCCCCCTCCCTCTCCATCCCCACTTTCCTCCTTCTCCCCCATGCAAACCTTGTCCCCACCCTCCTCCTTCCTTCCCGGTCGCATTTCTGGTACCTCCGTCCGGTGAAGCAGAGCCACTAGCTCCTCGTCCTTGACGTACCCATTCGACATCGCAGAAATAAACGGCGGTTCACGATAACGAAGATGGATAAGAACAAGCGAGATGAAACCAACAGTTGCAGCACTCCCCCCCCACTCCGCACACACGTGGCACTGTAGGCCACACACCCACTTGCGCTGCACAACCCTTTTTACCCCATTCACATCCACTCCTATTTCCCGCCATTCCACACAAATTCCATTTTTTTCTTAGAAATCTCCACATTCTCCCAACCTCGGTCCATACCAAATCCCAATGAAACCCCTGATGCACCACCTCTCAAGTACCAACGGTACCATAAACTCTTACTTTCTATGCTTTATTTCACTGCATATCTTCTCATAAACACACTGTTCGACCCTACCTCCTCTACAGCCCTGCTGCCCATTTCTTTCCATAACCGAATCATACAAATCCCCTTATCCCCTGGAACACTTTTTTCCATGACCAAAACCACAGCCCAGTCGTGTACTTAAAGCTTTCCCCATTCCTTAGAATGTAGACCACTTTCCTTTCAGAGCTACCAGCACCCGACACCTTCCAACAGCCCATACCTTCAATCAAACAAACTCTTCACAATGAGCTTCCATTCATCTCCCCTCCGTTCTACAATCATCCCAGCTGTTGTCGTAGGTAGAGGCTGTCTTGGCACAATGCTTTACAACAATAGTTCCCCTCGAGACACCTTTCTCTCCATCGAAGACTTCATTTCCGCAGATTGCCTTCCCCAAGGTCCAATCTTCTTCTGTGGCAGGAACGACCTTTTCGAAAAATTAATTCTATCTTGTCCAGCATCACGAGCAGAAGACTAAGTCTTCATCCAGAATGGTCACATTCTTCCCATCCTTTCCCAACACGGAATTGAGCACTGCACACGAGCCGCTCTTTACATCGCCGTTCCCACTGTCGGCGCCTCCCCACAAGATGATGTCACGCCTCTCTCTCCCAATTACCTAACCACAGCCACCGGAATGTGGGCTCTGACAATAGCTGAACGCCTCTGGGCCGCAGGTCTCACTTGCAGTATCGTCGACGAAAACACCTTTTCCAAGTCTTGTTACCAAAAGCTCGTTTGGATCTTTTCCTTCAATCTCGTCTGTTTTTCATTTGGATTCGTTACCATGCATGAAGTGGCTACCAAGTACAAAGTAATGTCTCAACTATAATTAAGGAGCTTCTAGGGATAGTCACCTTCAACACAGGTCTCTCCTTCAATATCCCTTCTACAGTGGAATCACTTCTGCAATACGGTAGCACCCTTAGTTCCTTCCCAGCCTCTTTCACGGAGTATGAATCCAGAAATGCTTACTTCTATCTCACCTCTGCAGACGAAAAACTAGCCGGAAGGCAGGAACCTGCCCCTTTCCACACCAACTATGTCAATGTTCTTAGACATCACATTCTCTAGTAAGTAGAACAAATTGTAAATCTCGTACTCGTTGCAAGTACACACACAACCCGTTTTTGTTCTCCAATTCTTTTTAAGTTGCCGCTGAAACAAATCACCTGCTCACTTTTTATGTCAAGTCTCTATCACAAAGAAACACAACAGTATAAGTGCTACATTATACCTTCTCATCGCCGTCATCCATTATCATCTGTCCTTCCTCGTAATCACGATCTGTATTCTCAGCAGGGCCACCTGACATCTCTTCATCTTCCTCTCCGTACTCGTCCTCTCCATCTTTTATATCTTCCATTTCACTCTCTTCCTCCTAACCATCATCATCGTCCAACTGGACGTTTGGGTCTTCTTCTAGCCCAAAGTCCTCATCTGCGAACTTTGACCGAAACGCTGGCACCCTGTGCACCGCGTCAGGGAGCTTGTATCCTTCAGGTACAGAGTACATGTGATACATCAGGCAATTCTCTTTCACCAACACATCCATGTACCCAGCTCCCGCATGAAACACATCCCCTCTTCCAATAAACACAGAGTAAGGCGGAACCCTGAACTTTTCCACAACCATTGTACGTGATAACCTCCTCAAACTCTTGTCATCCGTCACATACATATTATGTGACCTCTCACAAAACCCATATCATAAATGAACTCTCCCCAGAGCCCATCACAAAGAACCCCGGAATATCCTCGTTATCCTTCTCCACATTCGTCAACCCTCGAAAATCAGTGTGCAACACCTGCATTGGGCATCCCTCCCCCGTACACAACACACGCCCTCCGGTCTGCGGCGCATACATCTTTTTCTTCGCCTTGCTGTTGTTACAAAGCCGAAGAGCCGATGCAATTTGCCCAAACTTTGCCTCCAACAACGCCCGCCTTCTCACCATCATCTCATTTTTCTCATCAGATTCCATGCAATCCACAATCCCCTTCTTGATCGTAATATATCGTTTAATTCCCTGCATCATGTCCCCAGCATCCTTTCCTTCCCGCACGTTGATGATAGGATTCCATTTTGTTCGGTTCTCTTCAAACTTCAAGTCTGGCTGCTCCTTGAAGTCCTTCTCAAAAACCTCCAGCAACCCTTCTTTCACATCTTCATCCACCACCACGCCCTTCTTCTTCGCCTCCTCTTACATACCTTCATCAGTTCCGAAGTGTTCCAAAACACAGAAACCCCTTTCCATCAATTCCATTCTCTTCGTCGCAAAGTACTCTCGAGCGAGGTCATCGCTCTCCATTGCCGCCATCTAAAGAGCTCCTTCCTCCCCTCTCGGCTTTCCCTTCAACGGAAGCTTCACCCCAAGAACTGGTTCTTTCATGCTATTCAGCTCCTTGTGCATATTCCGGGCGGCATTCCAGTACACCGCGTGATGGGCCGCTCTCAAATCCGTCACCCCCAAACACCCTGCCCTGTGCTCTTTTTGCAAATGAATCATCTCCTTCCACGGGTGCTGATGTTTCGTGGCATTCTTCCCTCCCGGCCACTCACTCGGTAGCGCATTCACGAGACTCGTCCATGACATATCCGCTCCACCAGCCCACTCACCTGCCTTATACATCCCTTTTGGTGGTATCTCGGGATTCTTATCTTCAAATCCACGCATCATTCCTTCCTCCACCCCTTCTTCCTCGTCCTGAACGAACCTACTATCGTTCTCACTGCCACCACTTTCATCCTCGTTCGACGACATCAAATTTATTTTCTGTTCTTTGAAGAACTTCTTCAATGCCAGCTTCGTCATATTCCTGAATAAAGTAACAACCTCCATTGGTATATCTCCAGAAGGGGTCTTCACGGTGCCGTTCTTCATTCTCTTCGGAGCAGGTTGGATTTCTACCTCATCCTCATCGTCAGTAAGATCAATTAACCTCCTCTTCTTCTTGTTCTTCTCGCTCCCAGCCTTGCTACCCCAATCCTCTTCCAGCCGGCTCGGAGCAATCTTTTTCCGTGTGCTCCGCCTCAACCCTGATGGCTCTGCTTCAGGGTCTTCCCCCTACATGGAAGCTTCCGACAACATGGGAGCTTCTTCTGCCTCATTAGGTGCTTCGGTTGATGTACCATCACCTACGCCCACCACTTCAACCACATCCTCCCCAACCTCCTTCACCTCCTCTGAAGTTTGGAGCGATACTTTGAAAACTTCTCGAAGCTTTTACCCGCGGGCTTCACCCTTCTAGACACCATCCCGTCCGATAAACGGCTCGCACCGCCAAGTTCTATTTTTGCTGTCCGCATACCGAGATATTCCATCACAGACACATTTTTTCCTCCTAAGTTGAATACTGTCTGAAATACTTCTTCAACACTAATCTTCTTCTTCCCAGTGAGATTGCATAGGTTGTACATACCTATGGCACATTGAAAGAAGTGCTTTCTCATGTCTTCAAAACGACCGGTTCTTGTGGAAGAAGACAACCTCAGTTTCACATGCCATTGCAAGCAACGTACGACAAATCGAAACTGCCCATCGATGAGACCCATCAGGAGGTCACTCGAGACATGCGTCAACTTCAGGGCTGGACCCTCCTCACACACCTTCTCAAAGAACTTCAAAAGCCCCTCACATTCCACAAACTTCAGAGCCAATGTCGCATAGCGAGTCAAGTGATGCACGCTGTAGTCTCCGATAGCCTCACTTCCCTTCAAAGCACCAGCTAGCTGCTTCTAAGTAATGCCCTTCCCATCCACATGTGACTCGTCCACGACGTTCTGCACAAAAGATACCGTGCTATGAATTTTGTCTGCAAACGACATCTTGAGCACATTCGAACTCATCTCGTTCAGAAGATTGCCGAGTTCTAGTACTTCGTTCATTTTCATGGCCTTCCCATCCTTTCTTCCCCACAGCACAACATCCAAAGAACGGACTATATCCACCCACTTCCCGCCTCCCCCATCCGAGTCTCGTAGCACAAGAATTCGGTGATATCCGTCTATAAGGGTCACGGGGCACAACAATTCTCCCATCAACAACTATTTCATTCACATCATACTCCCCTAGAGATGCCACAGCAATCAAACCTACATACGGAAGCCACCCAAAGTTGCAACATTTCATCATCGTCGCCTCCTTGTGTCCCAGATTCACACTTCGTACTGTCTTCTTCGGGATTTCATCATCATCTCGATATCCATCGTCAATCTGCGCTGAACATATTGGGCGACGGAAATCTTCTCGAGAAGACAGGATGTTGTCAACCTCCTCGCGACGGAACACTGTCTCCTTCATCGAACAAGTCGTCCTCCGGGTCAGTAAGTGAGAGCCTTACTCGTCTGAACGATCCCCACAATATCGTCGTCGGAGTCCTCTCATGATGCTGGTGCTCGCTCCCACGGGCTTCTTCATCCGGTGAGAAGAATTTCCTGGAATTTTGGAAGCTTCCTCAGCAGGTTTCTCGAACCTCCAGAGCGACCAATTTCTCAGGCTGAGATGTAGAAGACTTGGCAGCCTCGGACTATGGAGTAGGACTTTGCGGAATCTCGATTGGGGCCATCATCGACGTATCCCACGCATACAACCCAGCCCACAACAACTCGCTCAGCGTACTTGGTGGGTCCTCTGGACCTTGGAAAACGGTATGGGTACTTCGCGCTTCCATGATTTATAATCTTCGTCCTCCAGATCACAACCAAGTCTTCACTTTCTAGGGCAGTCGCGTTTAGAAGATGCCCATAGAGCGAAAGGCAAAGAGCCTTCCTGGCACCACCCGGCGGACCCCACACCTCTCATCTCCGCGGTTCCCACTTTGACCCTGCTCTTTTCCTTTCCAACCGTCACAAACAAATGCACCGCATTCGCCGCCTTTCACTACTGGCGTAGCAGCGGGCGAAGACTTCTTCGTCATTGTTCGGAGCTTGTGTCATACGCGGCGTAGTGCCTTTCGCCCCTCCCTCTCCCTCGTGTTAGGTGCCGCCTTTCTCACACTCCTGTACTTGGGTTCGTTCGTCTTCAATCCCACCCCCTTTTATGCTTGCGAGGCGGCATCGCGGTTACACGCGGCTGATAGAATTGAAAACGATGTTTTACGCCCGTCGAGAACGCTCGCGAGATCGGTAATCTAGTTGTAACGTTCACTCCCGTTCCTTTCCGTCTACTTCATCGCGGATGCGCGTCCGTTCAATATTAGTTTAAACTGTACACTGTGCCTATATTAAAATTTTATGGCATACTCGTGGGACCTTTACAAAGCTACATAAAGCTACTAACATCTATAGTACACTTGTACAACAATTGTTGAGCAATAAAGAAATAAATAAAATTTATGGCGGGCTAATTTCACACTGGGACAGCGAACCGGGGTGTCGTAGCGCTTCATCGGTGCACCGATGAAGCATTGCGACACCCCAGTCCGCTGTCAACGGCGCGTTGGCGGTGCCACGTATGCCAGCACCCCCAGTTTCATCACACACGGCGCGTTGACAGCGGGCGAATTTCACCGCTTACGGCTCGTTGGCGGTGCCACGGGTGCCACCGCCACAGCTTCATCACTCACGGCGCGTTAGGTCAGCGGACCGGGGTGTCGTGGCGCTTCATCGGTGCACCGATGAAGCGCCGCGACACCCCGGTCCGCTGTCCCAAAAAATGTTTTTGAGTTTTTTTTGAAACGAGCGGCTGGACAAAGATGATATTTCATATTTTCAACATTTCATCCGAGCCACCCCCAACCACACGTGTGCTGCTGTATAAAAGCCGTCCCCACCCCCCCTCCCAACACCTTTTACGCCCTACCGTCCTGGTCACAACCCTTCTACTGGGATATATTCATCTTCTTCCACAACCGAAAGTATGTCTCGGTTGCGGGAATAGAACGATGTATCTCCGTAGAAGGTAGCACACCCTCACGTTTCGAGGCTAGGAATAGGACATCCTTTATATGAGATGAAGATAGTACATCTTTTATCTTTATTTTGTAAGAAGGATGTCCTATTCCTATGCTGCTTGCGGAGGTTTTCACACACCCTAACGCTTCGTAGCTAGGTATAGAACATCCGTTGGATGAGATGAATTTAGTACATCTTCTATCTTTATTTTATGTAACGGATGCTCTATTTCTATGCTGCTTGCGCTTTGAAGCTAGGATTAGAACATCCGTTGCATGATATAAAATTAGTACATCTTCTAATTTTATGTGATAAAGCTCTTGTTCTAATACTTTGCTGCTTGGGGAGGTTTTCGTATTTTGTCACAATCATTTGGCTAAGAATAGGATAGTTATAGTAAGAAGTATTGCATAGAGTGAGAGCAGGAAATCGTTTGAGTGGCGATCCATGTTCGTTTCACCGTGGGACAGCCGATCGGCACTCACGGCGCGTTGGAACAGCGGTCCGGGGTGTCGTGGTGCTTCATCGGTGCACCGATGAAGCGCCACGACACCTCGATCCGCTGTGCCAGGCTGTCGTTGAAAAATATGGAAAATAAAATATTTTTTTTGGACAGCGGACCAGGGGGTCTTGGCGCTTCATCAATGCATGGATGAAGCGCCACGCCACCCTCGTCCGCTGTCCTACCAGCCGTTCCCTATAACTTCGCGTATATGTTTGCATTCACCAAGTTCCGTGTCCCTCGAGTGTCCACGCTTTCCCTGACACCTCTTTACGGCTTCACGTGCATCTCAGGCATCGTGCACATCTCCCTGTCGTGTTGAAAGAACTTGTTGAACTTGTTTCGTCGCTGTATAGTTGCTATCCTTACCCGCACGCTCCCGTCTCCCGCGCACTCTGATTTCTCGTCGGCAGTTATCCCCCGCCCGCTGCAGTCTCCCGTGCGCTACCTTCTCCCCTCCGCTACCTCTTCCTCTCCGCTGCCATCTCCCGTCCGCTCCGGAAACTCGAATCATAACCCGTCAATGCACCCCCTTCGCGTGCATGCATAAATTGCTCCACATTGTTCATCGAGGTCTACGTCACCGGCACCCTCAAGCTCCGATATGAAGGTCGGAAAACTGTATGGCTCCGGAGATGAGCTTGTGACAGTATGGCTCGCAATCCACGATCATTACGCGTCGACAATGCCAGATGAAGACCGGCCAAGGAAGGTGAAACACAGCGAGTTCGTTGATTACGTTATCAATAATCGCAATGTCCTACCGCTGGCAAAGAATTACTTCTATATTTTGTGGTCCAGGACATCTGACGTTTACTGACGTTGAACTACGGTCGTATCTCTGAAGGGGTCTTATCGTCAGCTATACCTCTCACCGAGGTTATTGGACATCTTGAACGGTGATAGGGACCGGCGTGTAAGGGAATTCTGGAATGCTTATACCGAGGTGAACTTTAAAGAAATACCGAAGAATGTGACTTTGACCGAGTTTTTCAAGTCCATGACTATACCTCCTAAGCGAGTGGCACGGGTGATCCTCCCGTTCGCCACAACTGTTGCCACACATTTTCAAAGGATTCTCTTTCTCTCGCTCATTCAGAAAGTTTCCATGGAGAGTTGTAGGCCAGAAGAGGAAAAGAGGAGACAAGGGATATCCCACACCTTTTGTGAATGTCCAAATATCCAACAAACTTCAAGCTCAGCGTGTTGGCTTTGGAGTGCATCTCATAACGAAGGCATGGGATTGTTTCTCTCAATTCCTGGGATTCCCTACCGTGGAGGTCATGGTTTTTCCATTCATCCGAGTCATGTACGACGACATGCAGTTTCAAGCGATTGAGACGAGGGCAGAGGGGTTTCTTCCAACGGGATAACGACCATCGCTTGCTACCGAGCAAAGGTGAAACTGTTATTGAAACAGAGGTCATCCGTGGGCATGGAATTTACCGCTAGACATCGATGCTCCTCCAAATGCTTGCGAAGGAGTTCATTTCGGACCTCAACAAGGTTATTGTGAATGAGCAGTTCTACTCAATTTCCGAATCAGAACGATGGAAAGTTCTGAAGACGTTTACCAGAGATCCATCACGGCGTTTGCTCAGAGATTCGATAGTTTCTCGAATTCGCTTGTGTCCTTCGTCATGGAGGCCATAAGCCCGTTGAAACTGAAAGAATCAGTAAACGTCCCTGGTATGGCGGTAACGCCGATATCCAAACCAGAACCTGCCATACAAATTGAGATGATGTGGAGGAGGTGGAAGAAATTGGGAAACAAACGAGCCGAAGGAGGGGATAGGAGAAGAAGGAGATGGTGATACGAACATAGTGGCCGACATTGGGAAAGGAAGTACTGGTGACGAAGCGTCGGGGTAAGCGTAATGCCCCCACCAT